>OZ023319.1:5852878-6231474 GCA_964007375.1 Ophion obscuratus
AGAGAGAGAGAGAGAGAGAGAAAGAGAGAGGTCAGCCACTCCGCCGAGTCCCCCTCCCCGCGTGACGTCATACCTCGCCCCGCGTGACGTCATACCCCTCCCCGCGTGACGTCATACCCCTCCCCGCGTGACGTCATACCCCTCCCCGCGTGGCGTCATACCCCTCCCCGCGTGACGTCATACCCCTCCCCGCCCCGCACCCCCCTCAGAGGACCTGCGTTAGAACCGGCCAAGCTATACTACTTATAAATATATTTTTATTGTATGTTATAATAATATATAAAATAAAAATGCAAGAAATAAAAATAAATTTTTTTTTTTAAATATGGAGCTCGAAACTCGCTACGTCCTCGCCGTTAGCTCCGGGTAATGCTAAAAGCATAATTCCATTAGAAATTCAGTATAACAGAATCAACATATTGAGCAACTCCGATGTTTTCGTAATTCCAGTAAAATCTCCAGTTTTTGTCCGCCATATTGGATTCGCCATTTTGAATTTCTGGATTTCAGCTCGAATTCGTAATCAGCGACCCAAAAAACGTCTCTGAATTCATTTTTTGTGTATGGTTTACCTGCTAGATTATGCACAATTACATTTATCGTCTAAAAAACGTGTTTTTTCTACTGTAGTGGTGATCAACATCCACTAAGTGCAACATAAGCCCTTAATAGTGATATTGTAGTAACAATAGATCTCCCAACATCCTAAATATACATTTACATTCGTCGTTATGTGCTAAAAAAGTTTTGATTGAAGAAAAACAGAGTGGAAGTAGGTGATATGTCACTACGCTTCAAAGGGTTGAAAAAAAAAATCATGAAAATCAGCAGTTTTTTCCTCGCTTAAGGGGTTACCCTTAAGTTAACTCCTTAAACAGAATGCACGTTTTAAGGGGTTACCCCCACTTGCGATTTTGAAAAAATCGATTTTTTTTTATTGCATTTTTTTGAAGTATAAGTATCTGAGAATATGTCCTGAAAATTTCAAGTCGATCCGAACAAAATTGACTAAGATATGAGCGTTGAAAGAGAAGAATCCGTTGTGTAAACGACCGGAAATTTAAACTTTAAACGCGTTTTTTTCAAAATGGCATTTCTGAAGTCGGTGACCAAGATTACTCGAACACTAATGAACCGATCTTCTTAAAATTTTGCAGGCTTATTTAATACATAAAAGTGTAGTCTTTAATCGTTCGATTTTTTTTCGCAAAAAAATTTTAACGAAAAAAAACGGCCGTTTTTTGGCTATAAAACGGCCGTTTTTTTTCGTTAAAATCGAACCATTAACTTTGACTGTCCGCCATTTTGTGAAAAATGAATATTTTTAAAAATCCTTCGATTAAAGACTAGTTTATACTTATATTTGACTAAATCCATCCGCATTTTTTTTTCAGATGATCCACTTCGCCGCAATGTTGGTCACCGCAAACCGTGTATATAAAAACATTATTTCATTGACGGCCATTTGCTACTAAACAATGTAATATTTTTCAATAAAAAAAATACTGAAAATTCTTCAAGATGTGTTCTTTAAGATGGTATATTGATCGATTAAAAAAGTTTTGTAGTTTGCTTTAAAAAAATTCATGAAAAAGGCTTTTTTTGCGCTACAAGTGGGGGTAACGCCTTAAGGTATCTTCTCCCTTAATTTTCAAGAGTCCACGATGATGAGAAATTTCCGAGCACTTGACCAAGTTGATTGCCGGTTACGTACCTCGAGTATCGATGGCACGAGCTCCTGAAGATCATTGTTCGCCGCGGGACCGGGGAACGCGCTAACCAACGTGACGTTGTGACCCCTCGATTTTAAGGCCGTGCCAAGGGCGATGAATGGTACGGTGTGGGATTTCGTGCCGCCCATCGTTGCCAGAAGCACGTTGTACGCGGTGCACACGTTCAGTGCATTACAAATAATCAGAAGACACAACGAGGCTCTCGAATTTCTCGCCATTATTGATCCTGGCGTTCTTCTACCTCCTATTGTCATTTATTCCTATATCCATCAATTTTACGTTCGTCAGGATTCCCGCGGTCCTGGATTTATTTTTCTTCCTCGTTCGGTCGTTCGAGCAGAGCGAACCCCCGATAATCCACCGTCAAATCGCGACAATTTCGGCTAACCGATGTCTACTTTTTTTTTCTCGTCTCACTCAGGTGGCCGAGTGTCAGTTTTCGTCTGCGCCACTTTGGCCGTCCGAGCCGCAAGTCGAGCGGTCGAGGGCCGAGACAGGCTGAACGAGGCTGGAGAATGAGCGAAAAAAATGATTCGGACAAATCGAAATTCTTATGTGATATTACTGGGTATGCTTGTGCTCCGTGTCGCCTCTCGCGTCAAACTGACACCGGAGGAGCAAAATCACTCAACGTTGCTTCTCCCAATTTCTACACTTACACACGCGTACCTGACGCGTGAAACGAGTACAGGCTACTCAATGCTATTTCGTCTCTTATTTTTCTCGCCTCGTCCTGCCGCGACGCTATCGAAACGAGAAACTAGCATTGACGCGGAGGAACAACGATCATGACACTTCCATACAAAACGAGCAAACTTTCAATGTGTTTTTCGTTTTTTCGGTTTTCTTTGCCATTCGGATGCAAATCATCCCCACGTGGTGCGTTTCACGTTCGTTGCAACACACGTGGCGATTACGCCTCGACTGAACGTCAGTGAAATGAGGATGTGTTTGTTAATGTTTCTTTGCGCTTCTGTGTCTCTAGCAAAGTCAAACTGATGCTTGCACTTCCGGAATGCAGGCACTTTGCTCCCCGGTAATCGATCTTGTCTACTCCTTTGCATTTAACATTGTCCGTTTTGTTTTTTATGGTCCACTGTTTACAAATATTGCGTTTTTAGTTTATATTTTGCAGTGTTATCGTTATTGTTGTTATTATTGAGCCTCATAGGTTACTGCATGGCCTTCGTATACGGGTGTCCTTTATTCTGAAAAGACGACTCTATTTTTCACACGATCGCCTTCACTGTACTTGCAGTCGTGGATCTACGGCTTGAATTGACATTAAGGGTAACTTTGACAGTTTTTGGGGCTAGCTTAACGGAGCGGCGAAATGCGGTACAAATGTGTGCGCATTTAAATGTGTTGTAATGTTGCTAAAGTTGATCGTAATGTTGCTCGAGGTGATATTGATCTCGATGATAATTATAAGACTGATTAAGTGCCTTCAATAGTACCCTAGGTACTTGATACTTTGATGTAAAATGTTTCCTTAAGGGGTTAGCCCCACTAGCGATTTTGAAAAAATCGATTTTTTATTGCATTTTTTTGAAGTATAAGTATCTGAGAATATGTCCTGAAAATTTCAAGTCGATCCGAACAAAATTAACTGAGATATGAGCATTGAAAGAGAAGAATCCGTTGTGTAAACGACCGGAAATTGAAACTTTAAACGCGTTTTTCTCAAAATGGCATTCCTGAAGTCGGTGACCAAGATAACTCGAACACTAATGAACCGATCTTCTTGAAATTTTGGAGGCTTATTTAATACATAAAAATGTAGTCTTTAGTCGTTCGATTTTTTTTTCGTCAAAATCGAACCATTAACTTTGACTGTCCGCCATTTTGTGAAAAATGAATATTTTTTAAAATCCTTCGATTAAAGACTAGTTTATACTTATATTTGACTAAATCCATCCGCATTTTTTTTTCAGATGATCCACTTCGTCGCAATGTTGGTCACCGCAAAACGTGTATATAAAAACATTATTTCATTGACGGCCATTTGCCACTAAACAATGTAATATTTTTCAATAAAAAAAATACTGAAAGTTCTTCAAGATGTGTTCTTTAAGATGGTATATTGATCGATAAGAAAAATTTTGTAGTTTTCTTTAAAAAAAATCATGAAAAAGGCCTTTTTTTGCGCTACAAGTGGGGTTAACGCCTTAATGAAAATGACGATTTGATTGTAAAAAATCGTTTTTAATTTAATTCCATGTATAATGCATAAAATGTTACATTATTTTTTATCAAAATGGTTTCGAAGTAGCCCTTATTCTTTGACATAAGTTGCATTTGAGTGCTGTGTTGATGAAACCCTCACCCGAGGTTACTTTGACACTTAAAAAAAATATATATATAACATTGTGGGGGTGTGGAGGGACTTGACTTTCTTATACATTTGACAGCCAAAGGACACATTGTTCTATTGGAGCGAAAAAGTTGGAATTAAGTGGTCTTCTCACTTTAGACTCAAAAAAGGCTATTTTCATGATTTTTTTGATAGGTTTATATTAGAGATATTGATATAAAAGTTGTTACATTGAATAAATACACTTTCCAAATACATGTAACTTTTTATTTATTTATGTCACTATTTATAGGCGAAAATGGTAGTTAAAAAAAAGTCCTAAAAAAATTGTAGGTCTGCGTTGTTGATGAATTCTCGGTTTTAGATTCAGTATGTTAATGGCTATAGCGTATATCATACGATTTTTGATATATGCCAAGATAACAAAACGGCGGACGTTTTTCGAAAAAAAAAACATGTTTTTTTCAGCATTTTTGGGAAAAAATAGTAAATATCGAAATTTAAAGAAATCCTTGATATACGCTATAGCTATAGTTGTAAAGAATATGTGGTTATGATTTCATAAGGATCGGTTCAGTAGTTTCGAATATTTTATCAACAAGCCGTCGAAAAACGTTGTTTCGAGAAAAAACGCGTTTAAAGTTTGTTTGGGTTACATAAATACATCAAATTTTATTTTAAATATATTTCGAAAGTGTATTAATTAAGTGTAACAACTTTTATATCAACATCTCTAATATAAACATATAAAAAAATTCATGAAAATAGCCTTTTTTAGCGTCCAAAGTGAAGAGACCCCTTAAGGATGAAAAAAAAGTAACCTACAAGAAACTTTCAAAATATGTTCAGAGTAACCTCATTTCACGGTACGTCATCTCGATATCAATGGCCCCGGAGGCTGCGCAAAACTATTGCACATCTTCAGTTGCGTTCCTATTCGCGCCGTGAACTTTCACCAATAATATCTCGACGCTGAAGACCCGTTCACCACTGCGAGAGCCTCAACGTCCCAACATCACAATGAAAATCGATCTCCACCTTCGATTTTGTTGTTGTCCGCGAATCGCCCTCACCTTGATCGCTCCTTATGCGCGCGCGAACTTGACGATGCGCGCGCGATCTTTACCTTTGGAAACGTAAACACGCGAAGCTTCTATCGAATGTCACGAAACTTTGGCGCGTCTTCGGGACAAAACCGGACGTCGGGATTCGTCGATTCCGCCCTATCGTTGGCCGGCGCAATTTTGTCAAGTTTTATTTGTATTTCTTGCAGCAACGTGCGCAACAAATATTGCGCACTTTGCAATTATGTTATTTCCAGTAGAGCACGATTACACTCGTATCGAATATTCTCATCGCGCAGGGTATACGAAACTTCATCTCCAACTTTTTTACCCCCGGGCAAATTCAATCACGATTTTTCTTTTCCGCAAGTTTCGTGAGCGTAATATGCAATTCGATGTCTCGCGAGCGTAACTGTATCGCGAATGTATCCTCGTAATAGTGACACGCACGGCGGGCCCCCGTGAACGACGCGAAACAACTTCGAATATCGCGGAGCGTGAAAGTTTGACTGACCAGTGTACGCTGACTTTAATGATCAGCTGAGACCAAAGAGAGAGAGTTTACTCCCACTTCGAGGGTGGCTGTCTCGAACTTTCATCCGCATATACACCTGAACAAGAATCGGAGTCTATATATATATATACACATCGAGAAAACAATTTGCTCCTTTGCTACCTGCGAAAATTGTCATCATGCAAACTTCGTGAATCTTTCTCGTCACGGGATCCCCATGTGCAAATAAAACAAAAGAAAGATGAAGAACTTTCAAAAAAAGAATGGAAAGTGCCGAAACATTTTGGAGCACACGCATGCGTGATTTTTTCTTTTTTTTGAGGAACAGAACGTACAAAATATTTTGTAGTATCAACGAAGACAAAAAATATTTCCAAATATATATCGAACGTATACAAAAGAAATGACAAGTAAATAAAATATATCGAACTTATACAGAAGAAAATTCAATTGGTAAAACAGTAATTGGAAAGTTTTGAAAACGTTTTCAAGCACTCTTGCAACTAAATAGGGGAAAGTATAAAGAAATGATTTCAAATCGTGCCTTTTCGTCTATCCACGTGAACTTTTTCACGGAAGCGTTACATTTATAAATTACTCCGGCGACGTGTAGCACTTGGGCTTCACGAGCTCTGAGCACGGAGAGAACGAATTATTCGATGTACTTCAGCGATAAGATGTAAGTCGGATTTAAATTACATGTAAGAACAATTAGGGAAACGCAGAGGCGCGAGGATTCGTGCGGTCTTTCTCCAGTGGCTACGTCCACAGCTGAACTACGTATGATAAAAACCCCATAGTGGAGAGTCATTGCTAGCTCACTTTCGTTCTTTCCGATGCGTACTTCCGGTTGTCCTTAACGCGGCAAAAAGACGGTCTCACCGACAGTTATCACTTGACCCTCGTTTTCCCCCACTTTGGACTTTAGCTTGTGCCGAAGGGAAATCGCAATGTGGACCGTCGATTTGGAAAGGATCGATCAATGTAATGTCGAAGTCTGGCAATACCTGCATTCGTTTTATAGTTTCATACACTATATTTTATTTATTTTATTTATATCTTTTCATATTTTACATATTTATGTAAAACACAATGCGCGGTCGGTTGAGCTCTGGACTGGCTTTGATTTTTAAAATACGTTTTTCCGCGGGCGTGCTAGTTCGAAAACCAACCTGACAGAATGCACGTTTTAAGGGCTTACCCCCACTTGCGATTTAAAAAAAAACGATTTTTTTTATTGCATTTTTTTGAAGTATAAGTATCTGAGAATATGTCCTGAAAATTTCAAGTCGATCCGAAGAAAATTGACTGAGATATGAGCGTTGGAAGAGAAGAATCCGTTGTGTAAACGACCGGAAATTGAAACTTTAAACGCGTTTTTCTCAAAATGGCATTTCTGAAGTCGGTGACGAAGATTACTCGAACACTAATGAACCGATCTTCTTGAAATTTTGCAGGCTTATTTAATACATAAAAATGTAGTCTTTAATCATTAGATTTTTTTTGTTAATATCGAACCATTAACTTTGACTGTCTGCCATTTTGTGAAAAATGAATATTTTTTAAAATCCTTCGATTAAAGACTAGTTTATACTTATATTTGACTAAATCCATCCGCATTTTTTTTCAGATGATCCACTTCGCTGCAATGTTGGTCACCGCAAATCGTGTATATAAAAACATTATTTCATCGACGGCCATTTGCCACTAAACAATGTAATATTTTTCAATTAAAAAATTACTGAAAGTTCTTCAAGATGTGTTCTTTAAAATGGTATATTGAGCGATTAAAAAAGTTTTGTAGTTTTCTTTAAAAAATTCACGAAAAAGGCCTTTTTTTGCGCTACAAGTGGGGGTAACGCCTTAAAGTGGGAGATACGTATACACGATAAAAACGTTTGCTGATTTTCATGATTTTTTAAAACAAAGATTTCTTTACCCTTTTTGAGACTTACGGTATATTTTATTACTACTATTAACCGTTAAGGTATTTTTTCAAATTAATCGTTGAGTTTGTCGGAGATATGGCCATTCGACCGATTCTAAGGAAATTTGGTATAAATCTTTCTATCCTTAGTGTCGAAAACACGATCCTGAATGTTTGCGAACATAGAAAAAAAGTAATATAATAATAATAATTGAGTTTTGTTTGCACAACTTGCTTTACAAGTTTTTTACAAAAAACTTTCCGATTTCTTTATACACATTTTTCTTACATCTATCTTAATTAATAGAAAAAAAGTATTTTCTGTAAAATGTAGCGTTTTTCGGAAAATTCAATCTTTTCGTTTCAAAGTGTACCATTTCATCGATTTTCAACATTTCTCACATTTTCTTGGTTCATATTCTGCGTATGAGAGTTAATGATAAAAAAATCTTCGTTGGTCTTCTTTCAGATTAATCCCGCCAATGCAACGTTACACGCAGTCTGACAACATCCGCCGCAACCCGTTCAGATGACCGTGCCATACCTCCGCCACTTTTAAAGATTAATAAAAAAAAATAGCCAAAAGTCTCAAAAATGATCGAGAAGTCTTTTCTTAAGGGGATACACCTAGGTTCTGGAAAAAGGTCATTTTTTCAAGGAAAACTATTTGAAATTTCGGATTGGGGTTTTAATTATCTAAAAGTATATACATTCAAAAAAATGTTTAATTTTCTTTATTTAAAAATATCAAAAATATACAAGGATATTGTGTGATCCTTGGAGCGTCGTAAAAAAATCTGCGTATACGGTACCCACTGGCGTTTCTTCAAAAATCATCTGAAAAAAAAACCAAAAAGATTATTAAATTAGAGACTGCAATCTAGTACTTGTCATAGCCGATTTTGAAAATGCCGATTTATGACAAAATGGCGGACGTTTGAACATAAATAGTGATTTTTGGGCCAAAAATTAGTTATTATTTTGCCTATAAAACAAAAACTAAGTAACGGAAGAAAAATCGAAATTTCGGTGAAAAAACACTCTATTTTCCTTGACATAAACAAAAGTATGCATTGAAAAATAAAAATCCTTCGATTAAGGACTGCCTTTTGATATACAAAAAAATGTCTGTGAAATTTGAAGCAGATCGGTTCAGTTGTTTTTGAGATATTTTGGTCACCAATTCTGAAAAAGTCATTCCGAGAAAAACGCGTTTTAAGTTTTACGTCAGGTACATACGTAGATAAAAACGCTCATAACTCCCCCAATTTTCAACGGACCGACTTGAAATTTTCGGAGGATATTTTTGAAAGGTTATATTATAAAATACCGTCGAAAACGAAAAGTCAATTTTTTCGAGTGAATCACTTTTTCCTACGAAAAAAATTGTTAAATTCGCACATGATTTTATACCCGTTACTGTGGCCTAAGGCCTTAATACTCCGAGGGTGCTAGATGGGCAGACATTTGTTGGGGAGTCCCTAGATCCTACCATTCGATAGGAACGTTGCACATAGGGCGTCCGTATTGGAATCCAAGTGGATTCCGTGCTGTTTCCCGATTGTCATCGTTTAAGAATTTTTTATTTGAAATTATCAGCGGCATTTTCTTGGATCTTCCAAAAAATATTATTTAACGTTACCGTGCACAAATTAATTGGGGAGTACCAAGATGCACCCAGATCTCTAAAAGGAATCTTTAGGGACTTGCACAAATGGAGTCCTTATTGGTATCCAATTGGAATGGTGTTGAAGTTTGCATCGTTGGAACGCAACGAAAGTTTCGTTTTACATTTTATTTTCCATATTTTTATTGTTATAGGTGATCTTTTTGATAGATTCATAACATAGATCGCTAAATAAATAACTTAAAAAATAGTTGAAGAACTTTTGTCGGTGAAATGTGCCAAATGAAATTAAATTCGTTGCAGTCCAACGATGCAAACTTCAGCATCGTCCAATTGGATTCTACACCGTTCCCCGATGAACGCCATTTGAGAATTCTTACCACGGTCAAATCGAAAATGTGTAAAAAGTAATGAGAAAAACTTTGGTGTGTTAAGGCAGCATATACATTTCCAACTATCAAAAAATCGATTCCTTTTTTCTTCTTTAAACGAATGGTGTGATGACGAAAACGTGTTCTGTGTGGACAGCTAGATGGTACCAATGTGCAGTAACATAAATAACAAATGATAATGAAAGTGCATTTTCAGTGATGTAATTCAAGTCGATTTTCGAGATATACTTTTTAGGGGGCCAGTCAACTTTGAGAATTAAAAAAAATCGAAAGCAAGCACGACTTGAAAAAATCGACGATGTTGAGCAATCAGAAGGGATTTTGTACGGTGCAGGAATTGCCGATTGAGTTTAGGTAAGAGTTTTTCATAGTATAAGCTTCAAACGCGTTTTTCTCGAAACAACGTTTTCAAAATCTAGCTCCATTGTATCTCTAAAACTAATAAACCGATTCTCGTCAAATTTAAACTACATATTGTAAGTACGATTCGCACCAAGATGACCCTCGATGGTTCAAAAGTTTTGATTTTTACTCTTTTTTTTGCGAAAAAGTGCGAAAATAACGCGTTTTTTAATACTTTTTTCGTTTTTCATCTGCCATCTTTTTATTTTTTGATAAAACTTCATATCCGAGGATCATTTTGTAGCTGATGTCATACTGAATCTAATGGACTTTGATTTTTTGTTTCCGACAAGCCGTTGCCGAGATGTGATGGAGCTACCCAGCCCACCTATTTTTGAGGCGTTTCGTTAAGGGAGAGTTTGTCCTTGCAGTGCCATATTTCAGGTGTTTACATTTTATTTTTTTTAAAGGAAACGAGTAAAGCTTTTCAGTGCGGTTTTTTTCTTGCTTTTATTCATGATATACAGAACGTTAAAAAAATTTTTTTTTTTTTTAAAAACCGAAATGGCGGCCGTTGCAGCTCCGCGAAAACAGGTCATCAAATCGCGGGAGGTGAACGGCTGACATCACTGCCCCCTCTTTGTTGATCTGAAACACAAATTCAAAGCATATTATCAATCTGTGACCCTTTGGTCATGGAATGACGGATGGGTATTTCGTTCAGTACAACTTTCGGAAAATGGCGGCAATTAAAAAAAATCGAATTTTCGCGTTTTTTTCGCATAAAACGATAAATAATAAATGCAAAAATGTATCTATCGAAAAAACGATCCGTCATTCCGTGAAGACATATTTTCTGATTATGCTCTCCAAATTTCAGGTCGATATGTTAATTACAGCGGTCAGGAGAATGTCAGCCATTTTTAAAAACGTGTTTTCGAGAAAAACGCGTTTAAAGTTTTGTAATGTGTTTACACAAATGTGTTTATAATTACCGCTAATCGGCAATGCCTGGTCCATAGAGGCATCCCTCCTCTTCTTCTAGCTGCTCATGTTGAGCCGCTAACATCTCCCGCTAAATTTCAAGGACAAAGTCTTCGTTAAACTATAGTTTTTGCACTTAAAAATGGATAAAAATGAATTAAATTTTATTTAAATGTATTTCAAGTCTTTATTTATCAAGCCCGAAAACTTTTATATTCAGATCTTTTATAAAAACCTAAAAAAATCGCGAAAATAGCCTTTTTCCGTGGCTCCAAAGTGGACTGGCCCCTTCAGCGATTTATACTTTTTAAGATAAGATTTATACGTATGAACACTGTGCCTTTGAATGCACACTTGAAATTTCAACTTTGAATTTCTTCGAATTGAAGCCAGGGCTGCTGCTGCTGCTTTCCCACCTAAAAAAACTAGGTAGTAGTAGGAGAGGCACAAGCATCGCGGCGTCGGGATCCGATAGCCTGCCTATATCTGGTCCCGGGTGCAAATCCTCTCCGTGCCATTGAGGCACCAGTATTCACACGGAGTTAGTGTTTTCATAGGTAAGTACACATTATTTTTTCCATTTGTTTCGTCATTTCTATGTACTTTCGTGACTGAAATAAGGTTATCGTGCAATATTTTCAATTTTTTATCGGTTTTCTGTTTTTTTTTTCACGACCAATTTCTGATTTTTCTCGTTAATTTTTTGTATTTATATTCTAAGAGAAGCTTTATCCTTGCTACGGAGTTTCTAAAAAAGAAATGTGAAGCAGTTGCCATATTATCTACGACAGCGTCCGACCAACATATCCTACGACGTTGCATCCGAGAATGAAGACGATGGGCAGGAAATTGAAACCGAGGTATTAGACGAGCACAGTGCGGATGAGGACCCGGGCTTCGTTGTCCTCCAAGAGGACAACCATATCATGATTCATTATATGGTTGTCATTATAGGGTCATATCATATCCGTACTGAATTTTGTATTTTTTATAATAAAAACTCTTTGCCTTTCAATATTTCAATTCCTGTATTTTTATTGCATGCATAAATCCTATGAAACATTCTCCACTTTCGCGTTTTAAAATAATTCGACTTTTTTTTAGCGAACCTCAATAACTGATTTTTTTCTTAAAAATACATAATCTTAGGTATAAAATCGTAAAAGTACTTTTTTGATATCTTTATTTATTGCAAAGTTATGCATTTTTAACCAAATTGCTGTTATTCCCACATTTATATACAAATTTCAATTCTCTAATGTTCTAGACACTGAGAAGTGACCATGATTTTTTCCCAATTTTTTTTATGCCCGAAACTAGTTGAAAAATTGGAATGCCCCTTAAAGCCCCAGTGTTCACACCGAAGCCCCGAAAAACAAGGGTGCAGGGTAAGATCCATTTATTTTGTATATCTGTATATATTGTTGAGAAAATACAACGTACAGAATACGATGGGATATATCAAGAATTCTATTGGATTCTGTTCGACAATGTGGGCATCATTTAGGATTCAAATTAGATTCGCATATGGGATTCCAATGGGGAATGTGGCAGATGTGGCCAATACGGTGGGTGTGGTAGCACATCCCATCCGAACTGTAACAACTTCTGACGAGTTACCAAAGTTGTATGAGCTCTGGCATCAACAATGGTGAAGCACTAAACTTTCGAATTAGATGTGGATATGTCTGGTAGGAGTTCGAAAAAGCAATTGCCCTTCCGGAACGTGGTGCATCTTCAATAGCAAAAATGCCGGAACGAAATTTTGCGAGCCTGTTTTGACACTGGCGTTCTGTCAACGCATCATCGCTATACACGTCGCCTAATTTTTTTCTCGTTTAAACAGTATTCTTACATTTTCGGTGATAAAAAAGCAAAACATGCCGAAAATGATGCTCATAATTTTCCATATTTATGGGACACCGAAAAAAAGATTGCAATTAAAAATTGCACCAAACAAATTTGTTTAGAAATAATTCTTGCAATATGAGCTATCGAAATATATAACGGCATTACGGTGTGAGATGAAGTTGGCTGGTTGAAAATACGACTACTACCTCCGTTGGGAAAAACAACGAGATTACTTTTCGCACAATCCAATGTTTCTCTAATTCATCATGCTGTAGAAGATGTCTGTTGGAGCTATTTTTTTTTTGGCTGAATCGTGTTGAAATGAGATTCTCTACATCTAGTATATTGCAAATGTAGAGCGAGGAGCTCGAACGAGTTTCGATGTTTCGCAATGCTTCGTTCTCAATTCCCACATCTACTGTATTGTTGATGCAACAAGCGCCACGTGGTCATTGTTCACCGATATTTTTCGCTACAGCGAGGAGGCGGCTAACTTTTCGGGCTTCCCAAGACTTGAAACGGATCTTATCTTTTCTTCGGTTTGCGGCCCGTAACACCTTTGTTCCCCGTCTATTTTAGTCCAGGTAGAAAATCTTAGAATGCTTCATCGACGTGGCTGGAAAAGCTATACAAATATTTGACCGTCATTCGTGGAAGAATAAAATTACTGGGTGTTGAATCGGTGTACAGCGCCAGCGACCGCCCGCGTTTAGGGCATGTGTGCCGTTAACATAACCTCACTAATTTACGAAAAGAATTATCCCATAGATGCTTGAGTTTTTTTTCGAAAAAAACAAAGCATTAGGTTCTGCAGAATCCACTAAACCAGAGCTTGACTACATTCGATTACCCTGAAGATTATTTATCTCTGAGAAACTTCTGTTCGAAAATAGCAGCTATCTCTCGCGCACTCGTATGTAACGTGGCGTAGCTTAGACTTCGCCTTGAAGGGAGGTTACCGTTGAGAGGCATAAAAAATGCGTGAACTTCGGATTTTTTTTTTTCATATAAAATCAATACTTTTACAAATGGGTTTCAACGTATTTTATTCTTCTATCAATGGAGAGTAAATTCCCATTTTTTTTAAAATAAAAAAAAGAATCCAAGATGGCGGCTCCAGCTCTCGTCAAATAAAGCAATGCACGGCGGGTTTTGGTCTGCGCCGCGCACTCCACAGCCTTGCCAGTTCATTTGAAACAGAAACTGGTTACAAATGATTAACCTAGACTAAATTTGGGGAGCCTTATCGTATTTTTTTTTCTAAAGTATCCCTGGATAACAAAATAGCAGCCGTTTCAATAAAAATCCAATTTTTCTGCCCGGTTGTTTTTCCAACAGGCGAAAAAAGACTTCTCAATCAATTTTTAAAAAGAGTCGCTCCCTGATGGGTCTGTTAATTGAATTTCCTTTCAAGCGCAGATATTCGTGTGAAGCGGTTTATTCGTTGAAGCTGTACAGCGCCCCGGGCGCTGAAAAATGTGGTTTCCAGAAAAAAAAACCCATTTAAAGTCTAACGATATAAAAAATCGTATTTAATGTTTGTTTTTGACAACTCAAACAAACAAACCCACGTGTTCTTAATACCTTAAGGATGCAAAGGGGTATATTTTTTTGTTTAATTTAATTTGATAAAAATTAAGTAAAAATAATTTCCATCCAAATTTTTACGGATGGATGACTGGCCTCGCAGTTTTACTGAGTTTCCGATGGCAGCGCACCGGAGTGACATGGGTTTTCCACAGTTTCTCGGTGCCCTCGTGTAAACGTCATACAGGAGTGCATTCGAAAAAAGTGGCCGTGAACAGTTGGGGACATTTTTCGTCTGGTAGTAGTGAAGTGTTGAGGAAACAAATTGGATTCTAAAAAACTCGCTTTCCCGATTCAATTGTAAAATATATGCAAATGAGGGGTCAGGTTAAAATTCCGAACTTTGAATGATCAAAACGCTCAAAACTCCAAAAGAATATTACCCCGAAGGATCAAAACTCTGAAAGAATTTTACCCGAAAGTCCACAACTCCAAAAAACCTGAACGGGACCGGGTTGAAATTCCGAACGTTGAATGATCAGAACGTTCCAAACGCCGAAAAGATACTACCCCGAAAGATGAAAACTCCGAAAGAATTTTACACGAAAAACCAAAACTCCGAAAATCTGAACACTGTCAAAATAATTCGGCTATGGAAGTTTTAAAAGTTTCAAAATTTTCAATAAATCGACGAATTATTTCAAGAATTTGTTTTATTGAGAAGTGGTGTTACGTCAATTTTGAAATTTGTCTAGACAATGTTATACGTTCTACATCATTTACAGTCAACTGTGTAGACTTTCGCTGGCATAATCTTGACTAACCTTGTTGTTTCGGAACATTAAAATTAGGAATTTTAAACCGTCGGCGCATTCAAAGTTCGGAATTTCAACCCGGCCCTCGTGTCAAGATCATGCCAGCGAAAGTCTACACAGTCGACTGTAAATGATGTAGAACGTATAACATTGTCTAGACGAATTTCAAAATTGACGCAAAGTTACGTCTTAATAACAAAAAAAGTTTGAAATAATTCGTCGATTTATTGAAAATTTTGAAACTTTTAAAACTTCCATAGCCGAATTATTTTGACGGTGTTGAGATTTTCGGAGTTTCGGTCTTTCGTGTAAAATTCTTTCGGAGTTTTGATCTTTCGGGGTACTATTCTTTCGGAGTTTTGAGCGTTTTGACCATTTGAAGTTCGGAATTTCAACCCGGCCCCATCTTGAATTTTGGAACATGAAAATTCGGAATTTTAAACATTTGGAGCATTCAAAGTTCGGAATTTCAACCCAGCCCCATAAATGACGATGTGGGTGAATTTACGAATGGCCGTTTGTTTCTATCTATCATCAAATCTTTTCCTTTCGTTGGACGCCTTCGTCTCTTTCATTCTCGAACCACCATGAAAGTTTATTGTCAGAATTCGTTTTATTTTTTTCGGCAAATCGAGAGAAAGTGCTCCGTCGGTGGCCTCAACGCGAGCTGTCATCGGCCTGACCAATAAAATGTCCGATCCATTCGTAGCATTGCAAATTCGCAACAGCGTGGAATTCGTATTCGCGTAGCGTGCTTGCAATTTCGCATGAAGGGCGATTCGTGCATTACGAGATACACGC
This sequence comes from Ophion obscuratus, assembly GCA_964007375.1. Taxonomy (NCBI): domain Eukaryota; kingdom Metazoa; phylum Arthropoda; class Insecta; order Hymenoptera; family Ichneumonidae; genus Ophion; species Ophion obscuratus. The sequence continues at coordinate 5,868,770 of OZ023319.1, forward strand.
GAGGTATACGTGTGCGGGATCTGACGCGAAGCTCTCGTCGCGCTAAATAAAAGTAACGCTCGTAAAATTTCGTACTCGACGTGTGCGACGAGCGTTGACTGGCTCGTTTGGGCCGATTCGAATTTGGAACGCATATACTAAATGAGGCTCCTTACCGTGCCCGCTATAGTTGAGGCACGCGAATCGACCGAGCCGAGGCCTTATACGCTAGTGAAATTAGAATTTAGAAATCGCGCGTCACCATCCACATTACACTCTTGTCGTGCCATATTTATTTCATTATTGTCCACCTTTGTATTCCAATGAGCAATGTCAAAAATCGATGTTTAGATTTTTACATCAATAGGATGTAGAATTTCAGCAGTTTTGTTTATTTTAGTGATACATAAATGAGGCATTCCACGTCACTTCAGCCAGTAAAAAAATCCACAAATAATTTTGTAAAATCGAGTTACTTTATTGAAAAATATTCACCGAGTGTCGACATTTCTTAAAAATTTCTGACGTTTTTTCTCGTTGATTACCATTTTTCAATATTTTTCCATTCAAATGGCTGTATCTTTGGCAGGATTAGACGTATTTACATTCGTAAAAAAACGAAAATGTGCGTCTTTTTGTAGCCTTCCAGAAAAAAATGGATTTAGATTTCATTGAGCAAGTGGAACGTCCGTTTCAGGGCAAAATATGCAAAAATATTTTTTTTCTCAAGTCAAGGCACTCGTTATTTTATTTTTAAGAATTTCCCCGAATTGTGAATACGAAAAACGGATTTTTGGTATTTTTTATATTATGGGATTCCTAAACACCGTGAAGTAACAGCTATTTTTATAAAAAATTTTTTTCTATTAATATTCGATCGAAGAGTGTGGAGCACTCGCTGTATGTTTACCAGGTTTTTGAAATACATATGACATATATGTCATATGAATTGGAGCCTTGGAGTGCTCCACACTCTTTAATCGAATATCAATTTAAAAAAATTAAAATAGCTGTTACTTCATGGTGTTAGGGATCCCATAATATAAGAATACCAAAAATCCGTTTTTCTCATTCGCAATTCGGGGAAATTTAAAAAAATAAAATAACGTGTGTCTTTCGTTGAGAAAAAAAATATTTTTGCGTATTTTACCCTGAAACGGACGTTCGACTTGCTAAATAAAATCTAAATTAATTTTTTTCTGCAAGGCTAGAAAACGACGCACATTTTCGTTTTTTATGAATGTAAATACGTCAAATCCTGCCAAAGATACAGCCATTTGAATGGAAAAATGTTAAAAAATGGTAATCAACGAGAAAAAACGTCAGAAATTGTTCAAAAATATCGACACTCCGTGAATATTTTTCAATAAAGTAACTCGATTTTTCAAAATTATTTGTGGATTTTTTTTACTGGCTGACGTGACGTGGAATGCCTCAAATAGGATGTATAATTTCAGCAGTTTGGTTTATTTAGTGAGTTTATTTAGTATTTGGATTTTTTTAAATGTTAAGGTTGCATAAGATATGAAAATATATCGAAATTCGTGGTTCGTGTCTATTCTGTTTAGGACTTTGACAAATCGATTTGTTCCATTGTACGAATCAGAGCCGTATTTGGGGGGCAACGGGGATTGAAGCCCCGGGGCCTCCACAAGAGAGGAGCCTCCGCAATTCAAATCGCGAGGTCAAATTTTTTGACGAATCGTATGCAACGTTTTGTGAAGAAAATATCACTCCGGAGATCTGACAAAGGAAAAAAAGTAGTGACACTTTCATGAAACCCTTTTTCGAAATACCATTTCAAAGCGTATTTCTGTAAAAAATATTAAAAAACTCCAAACATGATGAATTCTCTATAGAAGAATGCATGGACTCTGATTTTTAAAATGTCACGTGTAATGAGCCAACCATTCATTTCTTGAAAAATGGCGGTGTATCTGGAAAAACGAAATATGTGTTTACTCATATTATTTTTCAAAACTGCTAAAAAACGTCAACGAAACTTTCAGTACCGAGCGCCAGACGCTTACACCAGACAGTACACGCTATTTATTTCAAAATACTTTGCTTTAATTGTATGAATGGAAACAGAAAAAAAAATAATTGGCCAATCCACCTTATGTGTAGTGTATAGTACATAATTACACTATATTACCCTATAAAGTATATAATTACACACTAAAGAAATGAATTTATTCATATGAAAAAACCTGCAAAAAAACATAATTGTAATCGAATTTAGTTGTCAGGAAACATCTCCTTTCTCAACTTCAATAAGCGTACATTCGAGGCCATCTTTTTTCGCCATAAATAATTTAAACACTATAAAAAAATAATTCATCTTGTTTCAAAAATAATTAATGTTCTTTTTCTTCCTTGTTCCAGGGTCTCCACATTCGTTCGGAATTTCAAGAAATAAAAATCATTGAAATAAACGAACGAAACATCTGCATCGTGAGACTTCTCTCAACGATTAGTTTACAATGTCGATCCATGCTTGTTTTCTTTTTCAATTGAATTAAAATTACTAAACTGTGTATGCTTTTCGCTCGTTGCATATATCGCCACTGACTCCAGATCGACACGTCCACAATTTTTCTCACCTGTTAAATATATCAATATGGAATTTGTAATGGCGTATGATGTATCCCGTATTCGGAGTGATCGGTGACATGACACGGAGAAGTTCGAGATCTATAAATGCCTCGCGCGATTTCACTTTCGCCATCGTCCTCAGCTACTTCCATTATAGTGTACCGCGTTATATATGTACATTCATGCATGTAAACGTGTATTATATATATATATATATATATATATATATATATATATATATATATATATATATATATATATATATATATATATATACACATAACATATGTAGTGCGATACCACACGACCGTAATTTGTCACATAACTTGGTGAATAGGTGTTACGAATCGGGAATTATAGCTCCTAGAACATACGGGATTGTGAATGCCTTACGTTACGTATATGTGTCTGTGTGCATGTATATATATTTACATGCACACATAAGACAGATACGTATGCGTTCTAAACTACAGTGTATAACGCGCATACTTTTCAACGCTCTAATCACTCGTTGCGATGTTAACGTTAGGTAAAATATGTCGTAATCTATCCGTCTGTGTGCGTATGTATGAGTATGTATATTCGGGTGGCACAATTTTGAGCTCTTTTTCTCACCATCCAATTATCTTGTTTAAGGAAAGGAAAAAAAAAGTCGCGGAAGCTGCGAGCGGTGAAAAAATATTTAGCGGTCGCTCAAGCCTACCAAAATGCAAATTTGCTTCAAAACAATCGATTGATTTTTTTTCGATCCTCCCTCCACGAGCCCTCCTCACCCATGAGTTTTTAAATTTACCTCGCGAAAACTCTAGCTGGTCAATGAATATTTAGTGGTCGCTCAAGAGCTTCGAAATTTCCTATTTTTTTTCTCACTATTCTCACTCAAAAATTTGACGCTTTGTAAAATGTTCAAAATTATTAATCCTTTTTTCTTTAGAAACAGATTTTTCAAAGTTACTTCACACTTCTAACCCAAGAATTATAATCTTTGTGCTCACAAAATAATTCTTTAACCCGTAACCCCCACTTGTAGCGCAAAACAGGCCTTTTTCATGAATTTTTTTAAAGAAAACTACAAAACTTTTTTAATCGATCAATATACCATCTTAAAGAACACATCTTGAAGAACTTTCAGTAATTTTTTTATTGAAAAATATTACATTGTTTAGTGGCGAATGGCCGTCAATGAAATAATGTTTTTATATACACGGTTTGCGGTGACCAACATTGGGGCGAAGTGGATCATCTGAAAAAAAATGCAGATGGATTTAGTCAAATATAAGTATAAACTAGTCTTTAATCGAAGGATTTAAAAAAATATTCATTTTTCACAAAATGGCGGACAGTCAATGTTAATGGTTCGATTTTAACGAAAAAAAACGGCCGTTTTTTGGCTATAAAACGGCCATTTAAAAAAAAATCGAACGATTAAAGACTACATTTTTATGTATTAAATAAGCCTGCAAAATTTCAAGAAGATCGGTTCATTAGTGTTCGAGTAATCTTGGTCATCGACTTCAGAAATGCCATTTTGAGAAAAACGCGTTTAAAGTTTCAATTTTCGGTCGTTTACACAACGGATTCTTCTCTTTCAACGCTCATATCTCAGTCAATTTTGTTCGGATCGACTTGAAATTTTCAGGACATATTCTCAGATACTTATACTTCAAAAAAATGCAATAAAAAAAATCGATTTTTTCAAAATCGCAAGTGGGGGTAACCCCTTAAAGCTCTTACCCGTAAACAAACTTATAGGTCGTTTTATTCGTAAAACTGAAATGGCAGCGTATTTCCGCGCATCGTAATGCGTCGCATGGTTGGTCGCGTTAGTAAAAATGTGAACAAATCGTAGCTGTACTCCGTGACTAGCGACGCCATAATACGACAATACATAATAATACATATCGTCTAATAGGGAATTGTTACAAATGATCGTAATAAATTATTCTGAAAATGTAACACTTCGCTGTTTATTTTGTTTTTATGCTACAAGCACTGTAGTGCATGCGAGATGAATTTTTTTGCAGAAATTCTAAATTTCGAATACCTTGAGCAACCACTAAATATTAATTAGCCGGCCAGAGCTTTCGCGACGTTAATTTAAAAATTATAAAGCGTAAAATTCATGGGGCAGAAGTGGAAGAAAAAAAGATCGAGTTTTGAATGAAAATTTGAATTTTTCGGAAGCTTGAGCAACCTCTAAATATTTTTTGACCACTCGCAGCTTCCGCGACAATTTTTTTTCTTCAAAGAAGATAATTGGATGGTAATAAAAAGGCAAAAAAATCGAGCTCCAAATTGTGCCACCCTAATGTAGATATATAAATATAGATATATGCCAAACGGCGTTTTTAAAGTCATTCGGCTTCGAGGGCGGTCGTTTTCAAAGTTAACGATTTTTTTGCAAAAATGGTAAGAACCGTTAATTGCGGTTAATTCAACTAGCTTTGTATACGGCTTTCATTTTTTTGCGGTTATTTTGGGATCGTGTGATTTTCGTTCTTTCGGAAAATTTTCAACACCGACCCCGTGTGTATTCGAGAAGAAATTGCAATTGTCAGGTCGATTTCTAGCCACCGAGCTGGTGCTCCGGGAAGCGATTGGAAAAAGCCATTAATGATGGCTGGGACTTTCGGAGTATCAACGTAGAGCTTGACCGATTGTGCGAATTCTCGCCCCATTTATATATACCCATGTACGTATTGCAAACGGGCTTGGTATTGGCACTGTATTGGTGCCAGAGCTGCCAATACTGGCAGGCACCAAGGGCCAAGCCTTGCCCAAGTCGGATTGCGTATTGAGACAGCGTTGGTTTGTTAACACCGGTCCAACTTATGGTGGCGTGAATCGGCCCGACACTGTTTACGGACATTGGCTCAGTATAAGTGCCCAGTTTTGGGCCAGATATCATTGCCAGTCTTGAGACAAACCCTAAATCAGTACTTTGCCGGTACATGCCCGTGTATAGACTGGGGACTTGGCTTAGTCTTGGCTCAGTACTGGTGCCAGAGCTGCTAATACTGGCAGGCTACCAAGGGCCAAGTTTTGCCCAAGTCGGAATCAGTATTGAGACAACGTTGGTTTGTTAACACCGGTCCAAGTTATGGCGGCGTGAATCGGCCCGACACTGTTTACGGGTATTGGCTCAGAATAAGTGCCCAGTTTTGGGCCAGATATTGTAGCCAGTCTTGAGACAAACCGTAAATCAGTACTTTGCCGGTACATGCCCATGTATAGACTGGAAACTTGGCTCAGGCCTGATGCCAGTACTGGCTGGATACTGAATGCCAATATTGGGTTAGATCGTGTAAACAATACTGGCTCAATTCCGAAATTATAACACCGGTCCTACGCTTGGCAAGCGTTGACACAGTATTGGTGACTAGTACCGGCAGCCAATATTGGGCCAGAGTTGCGGCGTGTTCCCGGTCACCGGCATCAGATAAACATCGGCTGGTTGTCGAAAATGTTTCCGCCGCAGTGGTTTTTTTCCCGATCGTATCTAAAAAAAATATCTGGAATCAAAATATTTTATTTCATTGCACCTAGTTCTAAAAATTATATTAGTAGAAATTTGAAAAATATTTACCATTCATGCGTTTGTACGTTATTTTCGCACTGAAGGATTTTTTCGCTATACCCTTCGCGCCTGGATTCCCCGTGGCTGAGTATTTTTCCTGCACCGCCTTCGATATCAGGCCAGCGATCACATTGGTGATAACATCTTTTCCATCGGTCGGTGAACCCACCAAGGATCTCATCACCTCCATCTAAAAAGAATTGAAAAATATAGCCACTTCCAGAGTATTAAGTATGAATTAAGATGCTCTTCTGTAATTTTACTTCAGCATACATAATTTCGGTCAAAGTAAATAACATTGTATTTACCAAAGCGTTTTCTTTCCCCTTGTCCTCCGAGACTCCCTGATCAAATTGAACAAATTCTTCAAAACAAATTATAGAATAAGTAAAGAAAGTAAAGAAAATATAAGAGAGAGAGAGAGAGAGAGAGAGAGAGAGAGAGAGAGAGAGAGAGAGAGAGCGCGCAGTCCTACAGCAAGTAACGAACGGAGAGAGAATAAATGAATTATTTATTATGCCTTAACATGCAGTAGACAAAAAATATAAAATAAAATGAAAAAATAAGTATTGAAAAAAAATTCTTTGTATATCTTACCTGGTTCACCTTATAAAACGTTCGAATTTTTATAGCACACTTAGAGCACTCGAATTCGTTTTAGGACGAGAAAAGTTAATTTAAATAAAAACGAATGGGAATATATAAAAAGCACTTGGGGATTGAAACAAGTTCACACGTAGACGGCACAAGAAAGACTGATGCTCAACGCTGCCAAAGAAATCCTAATTCTTTGTTGACGCTGAGCGTGGATCAGCGTGTGGGTATATAGGTGCATATACCCACACGAAGTGTATACTTGCCGCGGAGGGACAGCATGCGGGAAGAAAACAATCTTCAACCGTGTGCGCCCGACGTAGCGAATGACCACTGACATACACGCATTGCGTCGAGGCATAACAATGTCTGCCTCGACGCAAGAAGGCGTGAGAGCCCGTCGCGGTGTACGTTCAGAACGAACACGCGAAATAGTGTAATAAAATGACATCGTCTACTTAGCCAATTTATGGATATCCGTAAGGATACGGAAGAGTCCAGGGGAGTCTGTAATGGTTCGGGATTCTCTCCAAATTTTATAGCAACTTTACTTTTACAATACTTTGTGTAAAAAAATCACCACAGTATCGTGATATATGCAAAAATTAGAGCGGTTTAACATATTTCGAAAGTGTCCAAAATTCATAAAATTTAGACCATTCGACCGATCATTCCTAAATTCAATACCAGCCGTCCTTTCATGATACTCTATTTGTTAAAAAAAAATTCTTTTACAATTCTTTTAAAAGAATCTTTTGAAAAATTATTTCTCTTAAAGATTCTTTTAAAAAAATTTTTTTACAAAATTCTGAATTTTTTTGCAAATTAACGTGGTCACAGACATTTTTTTTAATTAAAAAATGCCGTTAAATTTGTAATTTTTTAGTTCTCTCGACAAAATTTGCAGAGAATGAAGAGATTGTATGGATTAACATCTGAGCGAAACAGGAGCCCTTCAACCCAAACCGATCTCGAGTTACAGACGTTTTAATTTTACAGTGCCAGAATGTACACGCGCGCGCATACGCACACACACGCACATGCATGCAGACATTGTTTCTGAATATGATTTTTCGAGGTTTTGGGACATTTTGAGGACGTTGACATTGAAAACTGAGAAAAAATGTTTTCATCGTCACAAAGTTTCTCTATGAGGAGGCAAAACTTACATTTTTCATTCAATCCATATTTTTTGGACTAGCACCGTACTGATAAAATTGTCTGTCAATACTGAGGCAGTACTAAACCGAAGACTCGTTAACCAGGACTGGAATGGTAATGTTGCCACTGCTGGGGCAGTACTTCCAGCCAAGACCCACCCAACCTTGACTGGCAGTGTACTAATAAAATTGTTTACTAATACTGGGGCAGTACTTAACCGAAGACTCGGTAATTAAGGCTGGCATGGTACTGTTGCCAATGCCGAGGGAGTACTTCCAGCCGAGACTCAACCAACCTTAGTTACTAAGACTGGCACTGAACTAATAAAATTGTTTACCAATACCGGGGCGGTACTTAACCCAAGACTCGGTGACCAAGGCTGGCATGGTACTGTTGCCAATGCTGGGGCAGCACTTCCAGCCGAGACTGAACCAACCTTCGTTACTAAGACTGGCACTGAACTAATAAAGTTGTTTACCAATACCGGGGCGGTACTTGACCCAAGACTCGGTGACCAAGGCTGGCATGGTACTGTTGCCAATGCTGCGGCAGCACTTCCAGCCGAGACTGAACCAACCTTGGTTTCTGAGACTGGCACTGAACTAATAAACTTGTTTACCAATACCTGGGCGGTACTTAACCCAAGACTCGGTGACCAGGGCTGTTATGGTACTGTTGCCAATGCTGGGGCAGCACTTCCAGCCGAGAGGCAACCAACCTTGGTTACCAAGACTGACACTGTACTAATGAAATTGTTTATCAATACTAGGACAGTAATTAACCCAAGAATCGGTAATCGAGACTGGCACGGTACTGATACTTTCAGTTGCCAGTGCTAGGGCAGTACATCCAACCAGCTTTGGTTACCAGGACTGGCACCGCACTGATGAAATTGTTTACCATTACTGGGGCAGTACTTCACCCAAGACTCGGTAGCTAAGACGGTAGGGCTGACTATTGGCGTACACTGATGGAGCCGACCGTGGGCCAATACTGTCTGCCATGAATTGTCTTGCGTTAATTTCTAATCCCGGTCCCCGGTACTGTACCAATGTCGGGCCAGTATCGGCTGTCCCCAGAGAGCCGACTGTTGGGGTGGACTACTGTTCACCATTAACCGTTTTACGTTCATATATAATCTCGACACACGACAATATGCCAATGTCGGGACAGTATCGACTTACGACGAAGAGTCGACTGTTGGCGTGGATAGGTCGAGCCGATCACGGACCGGTGACACTCCCCGTTACGTAACATAAACTGCTCGCATGCCGCCATTCGGTGTTGCATCGATGTAGACCACGAACAAACAATGTAGAGTCCATTGTCGCTTTTTCGTGCAATAGAATTTTTTTTCCCTTGTGCTCCTACCGTAGCCTCAATATGAATAAACAAAAGCGCTGTGGTAGACGGAAAAAAGCGCGGAAAATTAAAAAAAAAAGAGGGTTTGGAATACACTGTGCCTCGTGCGCGCCATTGGGAGACAAAGACTCAATCACGCGGTCGGCTTTACCGCGTGTAACCTGAAAGCGCACGCGTTCCGATGTATTTTAAAATATAACAATAGCCTATAATAAAGTGACACGATATAACAGTATTTCAAATTCAACCTATAATAAAGTGAAAAAATGTAACAGCGTTTCGAACTTAGCCTATTACGATAACCTATACTAAAGTGACAAAATATAAGAGTATTTCGGATTTAACTTGTAATGATAACCTATCATAAAGTGACAAAATATAACATTCTTCGAAATGAATAATATGCGCGAAACCACGTGTTTTTTAATCGTACAATTTGAAGCAAAGCAACGAACGGGAAAACGGTATCGAGTTAGTGCTACAAACATGGGTTTCGACGAAAAACGGAAAAATTGTTTGTCGTTACCCGGACACCACAACTGGATTTAAAAAGATCCGGAAATTAATTCAGAGGAGCTCATCGCCAATGGCAGAATGGACTGAATACCCAGTTGAGGAAATATTTACTTACGAGTACCAGACTCGTAAGTAAAATAGAACTTCGATTAAGGCGTTATACGTAGTTGCAAGGCCAAAGAAAGTCGTTTTTCACGGTTTTTTACTGGAAAAGGATTTCATTTGGGCAAAACGAAAAGTATTAGGCAGTGTAGTGGCATTTTTTAGCTTCAGATTGGCATTTTTTATTTTCAAAAATATTCATTGACATTGCTCCCGTAGGAAGTCTCCTGGAGGTCCCCGAAAAAAAAGTGTCCGGCGGTGAGCAAAGTATCGCCGGTTTGGATTATCTAAAATGAAAAAACCAAAAAGATTCTTTTAGGGGATAGGTGATTCCAGGTATTGATCGAAGGAATAGTTGAAATTTTAATTTTTGACAAAATGGTGGCGCCGGAAAGAAACAATTTCGACTTTCGACCAAATTTTTTTCGTTAAATCGTGGAAAAAAAATATAAATAATTATCGGAAATCTTATTCCTTCGATCGATACCTGAAGAATATATCTGACAAGGTTGTGGTGAAATTGCCGATCGGGTGAGCCGTTTTTGAGAAATCGTGCTCACCGACTTTGAAAACACCGTTTTGAGAAAAACGCCTTTGAAGTTTCTCGGACGCTCGGAGACGCGCTCCGAGCGTCCGTACAAATATGTGTGCATTTCCGAAAATATTCGCTGGATCGATTTGAAATTTTCAGGGAATATACTCACATATTTGTACATTCGGAAAATGCAATGAAAAAATTAATTTTTTGAAATTTCTAACCGCGTTTAACCCGTTAATTATCCCATATTTTCATTGACGTAGAGAACCAGTTTTTGGTTATTACACAGGTGACCACGAACAAGGAATACGCCGTCTCAAACGGGCATTGAAAGGAGCAGATTTGATAGCAAGCACCGATACTGAAAGCTGGCATTGTTTCATTTTTATCAGTCGATAGCAAAGCCATAGGAACACGTTCTCTAGTAGCATAATCAAAGGCCAGTCAAGAAAAAGACTGCACGTCTCTATCCAAAGTAGGGGCACCCACTTTGAAAACCAATTGTAATTATTCAATTATAATGTTTACTGTCACATCTGCGCAATAATTAACCGTCGACAAATATTCTATCATAAAGAAATAAATACTGTTGCTTTGTTTCTGTGCAGTGATGTTCCAATAAACATTTTGTAATTTTGTATCATCATTCGATGCCTAAGTAACTCTTTGGATAGCTAATAATTTGTTGTTGTTTTTTCAAGTATCCACAAGCTAAGTAACTCAGTGAGCTTTTGAATAAAACCTGCATTTTTGTGAAAAAAAAATTACGAAAATTACTGGACTTGCAGAGTTTTGGAGACGCCTAATTAAAAAATGTTGGCAGATTATTCTTATTTTATTGCTAATAATTCTTTCTTACTGTGTCCTCAAACTACAAATAATAAGAAAGTTTGATTCCATACCACATTTTTCTTTTCTTCAATTTTAAAGTTGCCTATCCCTCACTTTATCAAAAAATAATAAAAATAATGATATCTCGAAAATAGTTCACTTTTGCATAAAGCATTACTGGGTTGTGTGATAGTGGAAAACATGTCCTACAACCCTTCTACTGAATCGTGATCAACAACCAGTAGCCCTGCATGGATAAAAATCGATCGAATCTTGGAAGCGAGTAAAATCTATATACGACGACGAAAACCTGATCATTGCAAATTTTGTTTTTGCTGTAAGCTGAGAAACGTGAAATATTTGCGAGTTTATGGGAAAATATTCAATGGATCGGTTGCGAAGAGGAGTAAGGCAGAATTTGACGACGGACTCTACATGTTTCGGGTATATTACGCCACCGTATGACAATTGTCTTGATAATAATTTCAATGCGTGCCCGCAGTATGCGTGAGCACGTGTATTTTGTAATTGAAAAATATATACGAGCATCTCATCAATTAAGGGGTTAACGAAATTTTTCACTTTCCAAAAATTTGCCTAAAAAATCGTCAGATAACTGTTAATAACAAATGTACTGTCCAATATAAAAAAAAATCCTACGTACTTCCATAGACAATGTATTTTTCAAGATATATTCAACATTTCGAGTGAATCGGTTGAAAATAGTCGGAGTTATGTTTCTGGCCAACTTAAGCAATGCAGTTTTGAGATGAACGCTGCACAGCCGCCATATTGAAATTAATCGCTTCAAAAAAATTATTGTATACAGTCACTGATATGTATGATAAACACCCTTTTTTCGTAATCTCGATTTATTGTGTAGTTTAAAAAAAAAGTCCCCAAAAAGCCTATTTTTTCGGCCTCTAGAGTGGCCTAAGGCCTTAAATCAAAAGGTCGAAATAACTTTTCTTTTTGAAATAGGTTTGGGACAAAAGGTCAATCAACGGAAGTGACAAGGGTACTTGTAAAACATTTATTACAATGATACATTATTTTCATTATCGTCCAATGAGTCGCAACACGCGTCGAAAAAGATGTACACGAAAATTATTTTTCTTCCATATTTCACATGACTGATACGCTGTATACATACACACATTTGTAATTTGTAATATATATATATATATATATATATATATATATATATATATATATATATATATATATATATATATATATTAGACTGATTCGAAAAAAAAAAAATTTTTTTTTCCTTCTGGATTCTCGTGCTATTGTTGGGCACTAATAAAAGAAAATTTCTCTAAAAAGATGGGCGCGGTCACTCAATTTTTAGAGGTGGCTATCTCGACTTTTTTGTATTTCAATTTTTTTAACGAACGTATTGCATTTAAGCATAGTCATGGCTTCGGATTACGGATAAAAATCACATCCAGCAGCTATTTCGTAACAAAAATAAACTCTAACAATTTGAAAACATTGCAATATTCACAATTCAAATTCAGGTAGATCAATAATGGCGTCTATACTACTCTCGTTATTCATGTTGATTTATTTATACGCATTAACATTTCGCACTTTTTACGAAAAATTAAATTATAAGCTTTTATTCATAAATTGTATATTTACATTTTCAAAATGCTACACTTATATTATCTTCAAACTCATTTATATTTCTTCCCAGCCACTGTGCATAACGTCGCGTATGCCACTGCGCATACCACTGCGCAAGTCACTGCGCATCCGTGGCGCCATTTTGTATTGGCGCAGCGCATTTGTAAGTGGTGTTGTTTTTTTTTCAATGTGACTCAAGTAAAGACAATTTTAAACAATGGCTCGGAAAAACGAAGACAACACAATTTGGCTAATCGGCAAGAAAAATCCGAAAATAAGTACCCGTCATTTGCCGTCAAATCGGAAAGTTTTGAGTTTGTTCTTTTACAAACATAAGAGAGAAAAACTGACCATACGTCGAAGTGCACACGAAACGACGAAAGAAGTTTTCGAACAATGTAAATGTGCTGAAATTCCAACGCGGAAAAAACTTTTAAAAAATCGGGTTAAAAAGAATTTGCCGTCAGTCTAATATATATATATATATACATATACATATATATTCATTGGATACATCTTTGATATGTATGTAAAATATAGAAAAGTATACGCTCCATTAAGGGGTTAGGCGTATTTGCAAAATTCGGAAAAATTTCTCTTTTCAAAACCAATACATTTCGACAGTACTCACGTTATAAATGTTCTCTGAAAATATCAAGGTGATCGGATCACATTGGCTCTCAAATCGATTATAATTAAATATTTTTACACCAAAAATTACAGACTGTTCTTCAGATGATACTTTTTTAAATACCCAATTTTTGTAGACATTTATCCTCGCGATTTTCTAAAAAAAAATCTCAACAATCACTTGTTTTCGACTGTTACAACTAGGCATAACCCATTTATACAAACCTACGCTGGGGCGCAAACGGATGCGATTTAAAACAAGCTAAAAATATCGACAATGTCTTGAAATTATGTACAACGATAAATTTCTCGCATCTGCCTTTTTGATCGGACACCTTGCGTGGGTATATACCTAAAGCTTTGCGCACATCGCATTAAGGGGTTACCCCCACTTGCGATTTTTAAAAACTCGTTTTTTTTATTGCATTTTTTTGAAGTATAAGTATCTGAGAATATGTCCTGAAAATTTCAAGTTGATCCGAACAAAATTGACTGAGATATGAGCGTTGAAAGAGAAGAATCCGTTGTGTAAACGACCGGAAAATGAAACTTTAAACGCGTTTTTCTCAAAATGGCATTTCTGAAGTCGGTAACCAAGATTACTCGAACACTAATGAACCGATCTTCTTGAAATTTTGCAGGCTTATTTAATGCATAAAAATGTAGTCTTTAATTGTTCGATTTTTTTCGTTAAAATCGAACCATTAACTTTGACTGTCCGCCATTTTGTGAAAGATGAATATTTTTTAAAATCCTTCGATTAAAGACTAGATTATACTTATATTTGACTAAATCCATCCGCATTTTTTTTTTTCAGATGATCCACTTCGCCGCAATGTTGGTCACCACAAACCGTGTATATAAAAACATTATTTCATTGACGGCCATTTGCCACTAAACAATGTAATCTTTTTCAATAAAAAAATTACTGAAAGTTCTTCAAGATGTGTTCTTTAAGATGGTATATTGATCGATTAAAAAAGTTTTGTAGTTTTCTTTTAAAAAATTCATGAAAAAGGCCTTTTTTTTGCGCTACAAGTGGGGGTAACGCCTTAACGTCGCAAGTTGGTACAGTGGTATTTCCCTCCGAAAATTCCACAAAACGATTCGTTTTTATTGTGTTTATCTGCGAAATTTCGAAATGTAAAGAAAAGGAGAAATTTTCAATTCTACAGGCTTCGAACGTGCACGAAATTTGGGCAAACGTTCCAAAGTATTTTTCACGATAATGACGAGCTTTGCACACCGTGTACAATGATCACTGGGTTCATACGAGAAGAGTATTTCTCAACATCGAAGACACGCGATAATTCGATAAATTTTGTCCAGTGATGTTTTGATGACGATGAAAACGGAAAACGTTGAGTCGATGATCTTCCGTGTGACGCTCCGTCTGCCTGGGCCAATATGTGGATGGGTAACCGCATAGTTGCGCACCGGCTTGCTCACCGACGTTTTCCACAGTTGCCCTATGCGCTCGTGCCAACGTTGAGCAGTCGTGCGTCAGAAAAGATTTCCTGTGGGCGACACTCCGGTGGGGTGGCTCGCGAACTCAAATTATTGAAGTGACAGTTATCGTGTAAACGAGATATGGCATCGTAAAAGTACGAAAGGGCACACAAATGAACGTTGAAAACAAAAAAAGTAATGAAACACCGCAAAGTACGTTAAGATAGTTTTTCAAAATGCAGTCGCCGGTAATTATGCGTAAGTGGGACACCACCCCAATTTCAATGTCAATATTTTTGTCTTAGCATAAACTGTTTCAATTGGTCGCCGCTAATGATATTCCGGCGGGGGAGGCTGACATTTTTCGTCAATACCATAAGTTATGGGGTTTTGAAGTTCCCAGAAAGACGTGTTAAAATTGGGCATTTTAGAAAATTTCGACGCTTATATTGGGGGGGGTTTTAAAAGAAGCCTTCTTGAATGCAATCATGAAAAAAAAATTGCAGTGGTCACTTTCCCCACTCCTCCTGCTACCCAAACAAGCCCAAACCCAAACAAACCCAAACCCAATACCCAACAAACCCAAATCCAAACATTTATCGAACTCAAATGTGCATTTCTAAATCAAGTATTACTTTTTAAAGATTGTTTGAAATTGCACCTTATTCAAATTATTTTCTTTTCCTTTTTTATTGTCTATCTTCTGTTGCAACGCGACGTTAAATTATTTGCGTTTATCGTCGCCAATCTGCCACACTTGGGACTCTTCACTTTTCTACAAATGACGCCGTGATTTTGTAACACCTTCGAACTATGATTTGCGTCCTCATTTCATTTTCTTTATCATAAAACATTTGGCACTTTCTTTCATAAATAATTGTGGTTTATTAATAAATGAAATTTTTGTATAAATAAAGTGATTTTCAACACCATGAATTTTCATTTTCATTTCATGTGGTGACACAATTTTTTTCTATCGGAGTGCCCTATTTTATCACCTATTTCCGGGAACTTCAAAAGCCCATAACTTTTTATGGAAGGATGACGGATGTGATTTCTCTTCGGCATTGTATGCGGGGAGGCTTTTTCTATGAATGCCCCCACCCCTCATCACAAATATAAACGCTGAAATGTTGAAAAATGTTCTATCTTATCACGTGTTTCCAGAAACTTTGAAACCCCATAACTTATGAAATTAATAGAAAATGTCAGCCTGCCCCGACGTAATATCACTTACTTTAATGGAATCAACAAATTCATGGCGAAGAAAAATGTTCCCATCGAAATTGGGGCGGTGCCCCACGTGTGCGAAATTACCCATTAGTCCTCTTAGAACTTTTACGATTTTTTGTACGTCGATAATTCTAGAAATCGGAAAGACATGACATCAGACAATCAAATGCATAACTTTTACCTTCCTATAGTAGCCAATGTACACACTCCAGATAACGATAGCTTTTGAAACTTCGGCAAGTTCACTCGCACCCACGCAAACTTTCTCTCTCTCTCTCTCTCTCTCTCTCTCTCTCTCTCTCTCTCTCTCTCTCTCTCACGGACACACACAAACGAAAGTTGACACTCTTATCATCAGTGATGACACTCGCTCGCACATTCTTACGATTGACTTTTTGGGATCGTGAACGAATGTCTTGTAGCCGGAAATGAAATTGAGTTCAGGCCTTCTCGGGCCTGTTCGTTGTCATCATCCGCGTGGCGCCGCTCGGTCTCGGTCCCGGACGCACGTTCGTATCTCGTATGCCGAATATGTTCTTGAACGAGCGGGGAAACTGGTCATTCAGGCCAGCGTATATTATCGGATTGTAGCAAATTGATGATTTTGCCAAGAGACTCGGCAGCACCGCTATATGGGCGGGTAGTGATATCTGAAAGTTCCCTCATGCTGTTATCTACAGTCCGCGCTACTAGACTCTATTGTTACGAACGTATGCAAAACTGATGCTAGTTGACGCGAATTAGCGAACAATCCGGCTGCAGCGATCGAAAATTGTCTATTTAGCCGCAGGCTCTATATTTACAGGAAAAGTGCCGACATATCAATCGTCAATATATTCACGTCAAAATTCTATTAAGGGGTCTTCTCACCATAAACTCTAAAAAAGGCTATTTTCATGAATTTTTTTAATAGGTTTATATCATACATATATATAAAAGTTGTTACACTTACTAAATACACTTTCGAAGTACATTAAAAGAAAAGTTTAACTCTATTTAAGTCACTATTTATAAAGAAAAATGGTAGTTAAAAAAATGTCCTAAATATTGTAAGTCTGTGCTGTTGATGAAATCGCGAAGCTGGATCATCCGAAACAAAAAAATCAAACGGATTTAGACTCAGTATGTTAATGGCCATAGCACATATACGATTTTTGATATATATATAAAAATAACAAAATAGCGGACATTTTTCGAAAAAAACAAAAAAACGTCTTTTTTCACCGTTTTTGACAGAAAAAGTAAATATGAAAATTTAAAAAAAATCCTCGCTATGCACTATAGCTATAGTTGTGAAGAAGATGTGGTTAAAATTTCATGAGGATCGGTTCATTAATTTCAACGATCATATCAACGAGCCGTCGAAAAACGTGGTTTCGAGAAAAACGTGTTTAAAGTTTTTTTGGGTTACATAAGTACATACAGTTTTTCTAAAACGCATTTCGAAACTGTATTCATTAAGTGTAACAACTTTTATATTAATATCTATAATATAGACCTATAAAAAAATTGATGAAAATATATTTTATTAGCGTCTGAAGTGCGAAGACCCCTTAACAAATATGCTAAATTGTTTGGATTATTTTTTTTCTCGATTTTTCAAAAGATATATTTTATTGGACAGATCGGGTCCAAAAAAATTATATTCATCAACATGCAAATGTCTTGCAACAGAACAAAACCCGAGGAGCAAATAATAATATTTTTTATCAACAATCGGAAACTCCGAGTCGGACTTACATTGAAATATTGGGCTGCTATTGCGAGTCCCGCATACGGAGTCCAGGCAATTAGAAATGCGGTGATCATCAATGTGACCATTTTCGTAACTTTCGCTTCCCTTCTTCCTCTCGCACCTGAAAAACTCCGGTCCGTCACCCCTTTTTTCCTTTCTCATAGACCAGGCGATATCCATGTTCAACAAAATCGTTTCGTGTTGGAAAATTGATCTCTTTTTCGTTGGTTGCTATGTGTAGGTTTTTATTTGAAATAGCCAAGCCGAATTTGGTTGGGGTTGAAAACTTAAAAACCGCCGTATCTCGATAATTAATAGCCCGATGAAAAAATGTTCCAAACAAAAGTTGTTTGGAATAATGAAATACGTATAAAGTTATCTGACATCCAATCCTCTATCTTTATATATACATACAGTATGGCATGAATCAGAAAGACTGATTTTTTTTGCTTCCAAAATGGAACGATTAATAAATGTTGATTAGTTAAAAACAATAATTAAAGTTGACTGACTCATATATGTATTGTTTTATTAGAACATGACCTTAGCGTTAGCATCTTGCCCCTACTTGTCCTACTTCCGGTATACGTTCGCTCACCTGCCCGCTTCTTGACTCTCTTCAGCGTTAAAATAATGGCGGAGTAGCTCGTGCTGATTACGATTGCCGGTACTATGAGGCCAAAGACGAATAGAAATGCGATGTAACTGTCGCTCATCGCCTCGGGATCGTGTACTTCCCACGAGACGCTGCAGGAGACATTTCCGGCTTCGGGACCGTAACTGCCCCATCCTACGAGCGGTGGTACCGACATACATAGGGCGTAAATCCACACGCAACCGGCCATTTGAAGTGCGAATCTACAAAACCAAAAATGTTGCGATCTCTGAGCTCCGCGTAATATTATTATTCGGGTAAATGTCGTAATATCAATATTTATAATTCTGTAATTTTATAAATGTTTCAAATTATATTTTTTGATATTATAAATCTTTTAAATAATTTTTCACTGTTTAAATGTTTAATCATTCAAATGTAAGCCGTAATATTAAAAATATTTATGATATTCGCGAAAATGTATAGATAAAAAAGTCGGGGTAATGTTCATTCAATAAGTTTTTAGGAATAATTCGTACCTGTCAATTTTCAGGACGCGGAAAATTCAACGAAAAATCTCACACAGCTCGTATAATGAATTTTGTTTTCACATTTTCTCGCGGACTGATCGCGTTGTTCGTTATCAACAATAGAAGTTATAGCACAAATTCGATTAATGTGTATGTCGTGGCATTGTTTTACCCTGTTCGTAACTCTCAGTGAGTTTTATTAAACAGCTTTCCTTCCATCTGATTTTATATTCGGTAAGTCCGCTCGAGCAACCTGATGACAAAGATCCCTGGATAATCCGAAACAAATGTAATTAATGAAAGACCGTGCCACTGGTACAAAAAAAAATACCTTTGACATTTATTTTATTGACGATTCGTTAATTTTTTTCTTTAATAGTCCTCCCAACATCCAAGTGTGCTGCTAGTCAATAGCAGATGGATATGACAGGCTCAAAGTATCCCTTCCCTATACATACATACATATATATATATATATTCCGATGAGAATTTTTTCCACCGGTAAAAAAACGCGGACTTTAATGTTCGTTCGAGTTTTTTCCCCAATATCCCGTAATTGGCGTTCAACGAGTTTGGAAACTGTTAGCCGCGAATGAAAAGATGCGAACAGGAAGTTGAGCGTAGGAAAAAAACATCCCAAATAAAAGTCCCGTGCACGGTCGATATGCTCTCGGGGCGAACGAACATATAGTTGGCAATGAGTCTCAAATCGCTGTAGGAAGAATGAAGAATGAGCGAAGCCCGACCGATATCAACCTCAATTTTCCATTTCGATGCACGCGCAAAGAGCGGGGAAGAAGCACGTGGCCCGTATGAATTTCGATTTGCCGTGGCGCGAATTTTGAAAATTACACATATCAGTAGCTGCCGATCGAACTTTAATATCACAACGTTTGCTGGGAACATACAAACGCGGCTCATCTCTATTCATCTATAACATCCAGAAGGGAAAACGAAAGTTTTGAGAGATGCGAGCATCGATGAAAGGATGAAGGAAAAGCGCGGGTATATAGAATCGCGTGGAATATGAAAGTTGGGCGATACGCTAAGATTGTGGAAAGATTCGACGGACCACATTGTTGAAATTTCTATACGTCATTTGATTGGGTTGTGCAAAGAATTGAGCCTGAAGAAGAACGAAACGCAGCCCGATGTAAGACCCAATAGGCTTACATCATACCTACATGATGTGATTTTATACAAATCTAAACGACAAACGTGTCACGCTGTACTTAAATAATGATGCATCATGTTTTTGCAATACTTTATCCAACAACCACGTCGCATAGTCACGTAATTTTTTAAATTATTACTCAATTCTTCTCACTACTAAACTTCGTCAATCGAATTCCAAAATCGACGAATATTCGGTTTCGTTAAAGTATTCCTTCACGAAACCGAATATTTAACGATTAACCGATTTTCGTCTCTAATCAAGTGAAAAGACATCTCAGTATACCGATAAAATTTCAAGCCGAGTTACAGAACTTTAAAAAAAATTACGATTCTAAAAATCGTTTAAAGGGCCAGTCCACTTTGAAAATTTTAAAAAATCGAAAGCAAGCAAGACTTGAAGAAATCGACGATGATGAGCAATCAGAAGGGATTTTGTACGGTGCAGGAATTGCCGATTGAGTTTAGGTAAGAGTTTTTCATAGTATACACTTCAAACGCGTTTTTCTCGGAACAACGTTTTCAAGATCTAGCTGCATCGTATCTCTAAAACTAATAAGCCGGTTCTCTTGAAATTTGAACCACATATTGTAAACATCATTCGCAACAATAGTACAGTCGTGCTGTATATTGGAATCGGAAAAAATTAGAAGAAGGCTAGTTTTTTGACAGGTTATTTTGTAGGTGCCACGGGTGTTAAAACCACGTTTGCCCAAAAATAGGGGTGTAGGGGTTTTTTAGGGGTTGGGCGTGGATTAATTCCAAACTACAACCCCCACGAGGTCGGCGCCGGGAGACAAGATGTTCCGAAAAATCCGGGTTTTATTTTTGTCCATAGCGCCGAAGTCGTGGAAGTTCATTTTTGGGGGTGAAAAAGTGGGGTGAAATTTTGAAAAATCAGTTTTCATTCGATAACTCTTTAGGACAAATTCATACAATTTTTGTTCAAATGGAAACGTTGTAGCCCTTGAAAAGACGCGTCGATCGAGTATTCGATCAACCCTCTCCAATAATATCTTCACCCCCAAAAGAATTGTTGAAGAATTAACAAAAAAATTGTTTATTGAATAACTCAAAAACAATCCATTTTTCGGGGATGGTTCAAATGTACGAAATGTAGAGAATAATTTTCTCTATATTTTCGTTCCTATGGACAACCCTTGAATTTTGCATTTTCGAACCCCTCTCAGGGGTTGAAAATTCAAAATGAAATTCTGGCGAAACCATTGACCGAAACTAAAGAGACACGAGTTTGGCGCTTTGGCCAAAAATGTAGCTGAGGGTTCAAGCTACAAATTCTTCCACGGCGGCGAATTCGTGCGGTCAATAGTTTCCCAGAATTTCATTTTGAATGTTCAACCCCCGAGAGGGGTTGGAAAATCAAAATTCAAGGGTGGTCCATAGCAACGAAAGTGTGGATAAAATTATTCTCTACATTTCGTACATTTGAACCATACCCGAAAAACCGATTGTTTTTGAGTTATTCAATAAACAATTTTTTTTGTTTTTTAACCATTTTTTTGGGGGTGTAGATATTATCGGAGAGTGATGATAAAATACGCGATCGACGCGTCTTTTCAAGTGCTACAACGTTCCCATTTGAACAAAAAGTGTACGATTTTTTTTAAAGAGTTATTGAACTAAAACTGATTTTTCAAAATTTCACCCCACTTTTTCACCCCCAAAATGAACTTTCACAACTTCGGCGCTGTGGACGAAACTAAAGCCCGGATTATTCTGAACATTTTGTCTCACGGCGCCGACCTCGTAGGGGTTGTAGTTTGGCATTAATCCACCCCCTTCTCCTTTCATCCCCTAAAAAAGAATCCTACATTCCGATTTTCAGGCAAACTTGGATTTAGCACCCGCGGCACCTACAAAAACACCTGCTAAAAAACTAGCCTGCTTCTAATTTTCTCCGATTCCGGGCTTTGTCAGCGACAGCACGACTGTACTACAAGATGACCCTCGATGGTTTGAAAATGTTGATTTTTACTCTTCTTTGCGAAAAACTGCGAAAAAACGCGTTTTTTCTACTTTTTTTAGTTTTTCATTTGCCATTTTTTTAATTTTTTGATAGAACTTTATATCCGAGGGTCATTTTGTAGCTGGTGCCATACTGAATCTAAGGGACTTTGATTTTTTCGTTTCAGACAAGCCGTTGCCGAGTTGTGATGGAGCTACCTAGCCTACCTATTTTTGAGGCGCTACGTTGAACTATAGTTTTTTTTTTACTTAAAAATGAATAAAAATGTATTAAACTTTCTTTTAAATGCATTTCAAGACTTTATTTATCAAGCCCAACTACTTTTATATTCATATCTTTTATAAAATCCTCAAAAAAAATCGCGATAGCCTTTTTCGTGGCTCCAAAGTGGACTGGCTCCTTAAGGCGGGATATACATTTAGACAGGAAGAAAATAAGCAACATTGAGGGATTTTTTAAACTAAGAAATAATTATTATACAATTATCAAACTTTAGGTATACTTTAATAGTATATTAAACGCATACTTTAATAGTATATTAAACACGCTGGGCACATTTCTATCTAATAACTCCTTTGATGTTTTGTTTGAACGTTTGAAAAAGTGGCAATGATAAAACTTGGAAAAATGTGACTGGCAGAATAATTTTCGTAGCCGCAACTTTTCGGAGAAAATGTAGAAACGGGAAAATCTACTAAATTTGTGAGAAATTTTTTATTCCAGTTTATCGTTGGATATAATCATTCACTTTTTCCTCTGCATCGTTGGAACTATAGGCTGTAGCGTAATGGAACATTGATAAACGGCAGATAGCGCCAGGGTAGGGGGTGCGTTAGATGATGCACGCTGGTCTATTTGTCGCCATGACGGTTTTTTAGACGTAGGTGTTTAGAGAACACGCAGGGCCGGATTTAGAGGTCTGGAGGCCTTGGGGTAACAAAAAAGTGGAGCCCCCCCCCCCCAATTATTTTCCAAATAAAATGAACAATTTTTTTCACTCGAGTTTTTCATAAATAATTTATTGTGAAACCAAGTAGATTCTCTTAGCATTTAACAAACATATATAAATATAATCGAAAACGAGAATTATCTGAAATCAAATTTTAGTGTTAACGAATCGAACCTTCCGAGCTTCTTTCGCCGAAAAATCGTTGATGATTTCGCTGAAATCCAGTTCCCGAAGTAAATCACTTTCAATGCTTAGGAACGATAGCTTTGATAGACGGTTTTATCCCATCGTGATTCGCAGCCTATTTTTTATAATTTTCATTTTTGAAAATGAGCGCTCTCCAGTGCAATTCGACACCATCAAAACCAAATACATTCTCAATGCAATTTCGAGGTTTGGGAATGTAGCTCTGAAATTTTGGTCTTCGAGAATTTGGTAGTAAAATTCGAAAGGATTTACATTTGATGCACAATGTTCGTAAGTTCGTAGCTTCTCAGACGCACGTGAATGTATACAATTCCGGGAATCCCTACTGCAAGCACGCCGCTCAGCGGACACTTGTCAACGCTACGACGGATCGTACAGACAAAAAACGGGGGAAACGGGTATCGACACGCAAACACGGGGAGTAGGCCGAATAGGCTTGTAAAATCCGCAGAATATACTATAAATTCCTCATCCGAACTGGCAATCTTTATTCTATTGTGAACACACATGGACAGGCAAAGGGCTTTTATAAATAAGTAATTGCAATCGTGTCCATGAACTGAAACATTATTTTCTCTCACTTGAGATTTTCGAATGTATGTCTTCGCTTATTTCGTTTGAAGAATGCATTGACAAGAAATCCTTCATTTAGTTCAAAAAAGAAAGATAACGGTTGAAACGAATTGTAACATTCCATTTTTCGTTTTTTGAATAATTTCAATTATTTAAAAACTTGCATGAAACATTCGAAAGAATTTTTTTTTTATCGAAGACAAGAATAACAAGAAAAAGGAAGAAAACTCACACTTGCCGGTTACAACAAACTATACTTTTTGGAAAAATAATAATAAAAGACCCGACAACTACATGAAGGCGAAATTACGCACGGAAACATCAACGGACACATCCTTTCCTCGGTCGTGACTCACGACTCGATTGTTAATAGTAGCATTTGACTCCTCGTCGCGATGATGTGGGTTTTGTATGACAATTGATATTCTTCAATAATTATATAAATAAATCATTATTGATCAACTATGATTTTTTTAAATTTCTTTCATGCAGTAACGGAGTACGGTTCGTGAATAATTGATGACATTCAATTGTGTCATAATACTTTTTTTTTGCCTATCAAACTACACACCTTGCTGCATAAAAAAGTATGGAAAAAATTACCAATTAGTCAATAATAATTTATTTGTTTAAAAGATGAATAACACTAATTGTTCATATATTGTCCCACTGAGCCATTGAGCCATTGGGCCATTTAAGATTTTGATATTTTACTGATTGCCTGATTGAAGTGAACAAATATAGATGAATCGTTTTTTTTTTTATTATTAAAAACAATATAATCATGTTTGTACAAAGTACTATAGGTGAAGGTAAAACAGTGAAAAAAAATATCAAAGGAAAAGTTGTTTACTAGTGCTTACTAGTTTACTCGTAGGAATTTGAAAGATTTTTTTTCCGAAGTCTCTATTGTGGGGGCCCCTCTTTTGTGGAGGCCCCGGGGCTGTAGCCCCGGATGCCCTCCCCTAAATCCGGCCTTGAGAACACGAAATCGCTCTTCTTTGTCTACCGGCTTGTTTTTTTTAAGAGATCGTCACGGGCTAATGGGTCGAAAAATATCTGATTTTTGCGATTTTTTGCTCGATGGTTAAAATACGGTAATCCGTCTGATTTTTTATGTAAAAACAAAGCACTCATGAAGAATAGAGACTAATTTTTTTAACGTTTATTTTTATTTTTTCGAAATTTTTTCAACCGTTGAAATGTCTTCGAA
Organism: Ophion obscuratus; assembly: GCA_964007375.1. Classification (NCBI taxonomy): domain Eukaryota; kingdom Metazoa; phylum Arthropoda; class Insecta; order Hymenoptera; family Ichneumonidae; genus Ophion; species Ophion obscuratus. Next base: position 5,893,931 of record OZ023319.1, read on the forward strand.
AAAAGAGGCTTGACGGTGTGCACGGTTGTAGCCGTAAATATTATCTGAAACAAAATTTGTAAAAAGATTATTAATCAGTATGAAAGCCGCAATCTTGCTATGGAGGTTTTAAAAAAATCAAAATTGACAAAATGGCGGCGGTTTGAAAAAAAGTATCTACTTTATCCTATTTTTTCGACAGACTTTCGTTAACAAAGAAGGATGTTTAAAAAAAGAGCTTCCATAGCAGGATAAATAATGGCGTGAAGAAGGCTGTGTCAAAATTTGACGCGGATAGTTTGAAAACTCTTCCATTGAGAATGTACACCGTTTTGAAAAACGACATTTCGAGAAAAACGCGTTTAACGTTTCGACTGCGGATTTTTCATATAAATTGTCTATTTACGATCAATCGGCGATGCCAGCTCCATGTTTATAACCGTCTATATTATTGAAGAATGCGAAAAAAAATCGATTTTTTGAAAATTTTACACTGCGATGATCCCTTAAATCTCCTCGAGATGATTTTACGATCGATTAAGTTATAGCATAGTTTTCGGGCTATGCAATTAACTATGCCAATCGCAAGGTCTTCGTGTAAGTTGACTTTAGTGATATACCACTGGGCATTCGTCATGACTCTCAAAGTTTTTCTTTTTATTGGAATCTTTACAAAATCTCAATGTTGGAGTTGCTGGCCGTTCCCCAAAGTTGGACCCGTAGGTCCAGTTTGGCATAAGTGTCTTCTTGTATAATAGAATTTCGTTGTGCAGAGACAGTTTTGACCTCCTGCCTATGAGTCAGTATTTTTGTTTAGCCACAGGTCTACACGGAGAAAACAGGGGCCTCGGAGTTTAGAATTAATACTATGCTGCTAAAAAAATATCATTAAATATCAAAAAGTGTTGAACGGAAGATAAAAATTGTAATTATGGTATAGTTATAGAGAAGAAATAGAAATTTTAACCTACGATATGGCACGTAAACTGATACAAATAATACATTTTATTCGGCATATTGTGATTTTTTGTAGGATTCAAAAAATATTCTGCCCACGCGATTGGAACAATTTGTTTCCAGTATTCTACAAAAAGTACGGTATAAAGAGTCACATTTTACTAATAACTTCGTAATATTTTTCGCTATACGCCGAAGATCTATGCTATCCGTATAGTGAAATCTATACATACACGAAGATTCATGCAATACGTATAGTAAAATCCATATGAAAATATAGCATATAGGATTCGCGCCCATGCGAGAATAGTTTCAAATGTAATATGCACGCATTATTTTTACTATACAGTGTGAGCATCATTTTTACACTTCTATAGCAACAAGTCTTAGAATTCCGAATACTAAGTGCGAAATTTGCTAAAACTCTTCTCGAGATTTTAATTGACATCGCTGACCACTCGACGTACGGCGATAATGCTGAGAGCCAAATTTTCCCGAATTTCGTTCCATAACACGAGAAGGATCACGAATAATGAGACCTTAAGGAGGTACGGTGATGACCATGCTAGTAAACTTAGAGTCTATTTCACACCGCAATACCGCCACGTTTTAGATATATGTATATGGCCTATTTTTCGAGAAATATTTTTTAAGTATTGAATTTCGAGTTTCCTATTATTTTTATAATATGGAAACAACTTTAATAATCTACTACTCGACTTCAGTAGTACGCCATATCGTTGACGTTTAGCATCGTCGGATTTTCGGTAGCTGTCATCGGTTCCACGCGCCCGGCTTATTATTTTTTGTAGCCGGTTAATATGGAGAATGAAAATACCGTGGAAGTTTATCGAGGAGTAACGGGATTGTACCTGAAGTCCAGTTTAGAGAACGATGTAGATTCAGACGGACAAGAATTAGAAAATGAAAAGATAATATTGCGATTGCAAATAAAAAACGTCGCGTTGAAGTTAACCTCAATGTCCAATCTGTCCAAAGTCAAAACATATTTCTTCGATTGTTATGTTATTTTTCCCTTTCCCAATTTCCACAATATTTGCAGGTATAAAAAGGAACGTTTATTTTATATGACGGTTCTCCCATGCTGAATTTATATATAGATGCGTTGTATAGGTACATGTCGCCAGAAAAATTGAGATGCCTTTGCTGTACGTAAAAGAACTTCAAGTAAATATCGACGAAAGGCCCTTTATAATCCATTAAAAAATGTACGGCTTCACACAATCATATTTTTAATTCGTGTTGAAAATATCCGATAGACGAATCAAATTTGCGCGAGTATCCGGCGTTGCCACACTTCGAGCAAGACGGCTGCTGTTACGTCACGAGACGTCTCTCTCTCTCTCTCTCTCTCTAAATATTTCGGTTTTTCGCGACTTTATTTCTAAATTGATTGCTTATTTCTGCGGTGAGCTTTCCAATTCAAGGTGCCTTATTGATCACAACGAATCAACGAACGCAACAGTCAGTTTTTTTTACGTGTGTCTTGGCTCCAAGTAGTACAAACAAATCGATATATGAGAGGACAGGCACAATTTGTCGTCTACGTGTGACTAATTCACCAACTTTAACAGTTAATAACTCGGAAACTGTACGGTAAATCTCGTGGAAACTCCGCATACGCATGGACGAATGTCTCGACATTGCTAGTAAAAAAAATCGGGCTTTTATCTTGGACTCGCTCTAATCACCGTACCTCCTTAATAGACGATAAGTATACCCCTACATCCATCTATTTTTATACACACCAGCGTATTACGTTTCAACTGATCCGAACTCGGTAATACAATATGTATCGAAACGCGAACAGTTCAACGAAAAAAGCACCGTAATCAAATGCGGCTCCCTCGTTAGTTTGTGTTTATGCCTTATTAGTTATTCTAGATAGCGTATTATGCTCGCCGATAACCTTGCGGAGAATCCACAATACGGCCTCTTAATTGCTTCGCGCGTTCACTCAAAATCTCACAACAAAATCATCAATCCACGTGTTGTATAAGCGATGATGTATAATTATTTACGGAGAATCAAATTCTCTATAGAATGTTATGCAGAGGATTTCATTCCCGGTGGAGTTGACTATCTGCAATTTTTTAATCGTATTTTAGTCATCTAAAAAAGTTCGGAGATGGGGTTCGAATTGAGGGGTCTTTTTTCGACACTAAAAACACTTTCGACGCTGACAGAAGGCTAGTTTCACGGAAGGATATTTATATAAAAGTTGTTACTCTTAATAAATGCACTTTCGAAATACATTTTTTTTTAAATGCATGTATCTAACCCAAACAAACTTTAAACGCGTTTTTCTCGAAACAACGTTTTTCGACGGCTTATTGATAAAATCTTCGAAACTACTGAACCGAGCCTCATGAACTTTTAACCACATTTTCTTTACAACCATAGCTAAAGCGCATATCAACGATTTTTTCTAAATTTTGATATTTTCTTTTTTTTTCAAAATGGCGAAAAAAACACGTTTTTTGGTTTTTTTGTTTGTTTTTTTTTTTCGAAAAAATTTCCGCCATCTTGCTATTTTTGCATATATGAAAAATCGCATGATATGCGCTATAGCCGTTATCATACTGAATCTAAAACCGTTTGATTTTTTTGTTTCGGATGATCCATATCCGAGATTTCAGCAACAGCGCAGACCTACTATTTTCGTCTATAAATAGTGACTTAAATAAATAATTTTTTTTAAATGTACTTCGAAAGTGTATTTATTAAGTGTAACTACTCTTATATCAATGTCTATAATATAAACCTGTCAAAAAAAAATCATGAAAATAGCCTTTTTTGCGTCTAAAGTGGGAAGACCCGTTAATGTTAATTATTTGTATTAAAATTTCCCCAGCTATTTTCTCTTGCTACCCAGCAAACCATCTTCCCATTAATTGATATGGATACATGTGGCATTTCAACGTGGAAAATACGATTGTAAAATGGGCCATCTCCAACTGTACATCATATTTCAATAGAGTATCGACTATAAATTCGAAGATGTCAATTTTCTTCGATTTTTATTAAATTTATCTATATACTTCAAGGATGCTCTCACTGCTGAACACATCCCGGAATAACGGTGATAAACTTCATTCGATAGAAGTGAGTTGCCGACGTAAATTAGTTGAACAATAATAATATTGAACAGAAAAAGTTGTTACTATTTTTTGGATGAGGATACCTGCTACCATCCTAATCTGTTTATCACATTTAACATAGTCCCGATCTTTGAGGACATGAAATTTCATTAAGAGCGAAGCTGTGGTGAAAAGGGGTAGGTATATGTAATTGGTGAATACTCCACACCCTATCAGCAAGACGTAAATAGACCACGATACAATGAAAGAAATTCCACACAAGATCTAATTCCTGTTTAATTGAAATCCGAATCCTGCGGCGGAAATTAAGTGCAAAACAACTCGCTCGACAGTTCGCTAATCTGTTGTGTGACGGTTTTGCGAAAATCGCCAATAACTCATTGGAGCCCTGCCAAGTTTTGGAAGTCGAGTGGTTTGCCTACCTATCGGTATTACCGCCATACGGACTCCGTTTAAGGGACTTTTAGGCGGGGAAATCATTTTCTGGTTTTCATGATTTTTTTTTAAATAATGATTTCTTTACTATTTTTGAAACTTAGGATATGTTTTATGACTACTTTTTTTAAAACTTAGGGTATGTTTTATTACTACTTTTTTTTTAACTTAGGGTATGTTTTATTACTACTTTTGGCAATAGCCAAAGTTAAAGTTAAAGATTAAACTTTAACTCCTCAATTGCACACTGGGTCGTTTTGATCCCATTTTTTTTCAACTGACTGTATCGCAAAGGGGGAAATCTATTCGCAGTACGGCGCTCGAATATTCTCCCACTCCTACTCTATAGGTGGACACTCCGCCCCCAACCTATATAATGCCCATGTACTGAAGACAGCTGTTGAAAAAGGACCGGGGTTCGAGTCGAAGGGAAAACATTTTTTTGTGCGAAATTTGGTGTTTTATTACTACATGTAAGTAACGATAGAAATTCTCACAGGTATTTTCCATTTTCCATTATTATAATAAATTATGTATTTAGAATGCCGGTCATTAAAAATTAAAAGCAAGTGTCCGTTATGCAGGAGAGCTATGTGCAACGAGCACCGAATGTACTTATGCGTCGATTGTAGTAAATGTCAATAATAATAAGTCATCGAAGTAAAAAAAAAAAAATGCGGAAAATATACGTCTTCAACAACTCATCTGCCGAAGGTCGATTTTATCCATTTTTCACTATCCCAAAAATCCTCAAATTCGAACCTCCAAATAAATATACTTTTTGGAAAGACGGTTGACACGCCTGTCTTTTTTCGTATCTACAAACCTTCCTCTTTAAAAATCTCGAAGGATTTTTTTTTTCTATTTTGAAGAAGAAAAAATTGTGATTTTTTTCATGCAAGCACGTATTTTTCAACGCGTCTACCACTTTGAACGATGTTTCCTTCTATGTTTTTCTTTAAAAAAAAAATTTCGGGCCATTACAAAAAAACGTCTCTACAAAAAAAAATATTTACCAAAATACAACGACCTGAAAAAAAGGATTTGTTTTATAATTTAAGACAAAAAATTATGATATTTTTCATGCTAGTACGTATTTTTCAACCCATCTCCCACTTTGAACGGTGGATTGTACGGGCACTTAATTTTTGTTTTTCTTCAATAATTAATTTGGGTACGTAAAATAAGGATCATTGACTACAAAAAAACGTCTCTACCAAAAAAATGCATATTTACCGAAATACAACGATCTCTAAAACGTTGTACTTCGTCTCTAAAACGTCTCTACAAAAAAATGCATATTTACCGAAATAAAATGATCGGAAAAACGTCTGGGGTCCGGTCGACCCCATATGCAGTCAGAAGTTCGTGGCGGAAGTGTGCGAATGGTCAAAAATGTCGGAGGTATGGCATGGTCCTCTAAAACTGCATTTTCAAAACTGCCGTGACGTATGCTGAAAAAAAAACTAATCAACCGATTCTGACGAAATTCGGTATAAATCTTTCTAACCTTACTGTCTAAACCATGACTAAATGTTTTTGAAAATAAAAAAAAAAGAATTTTTCATTGCCAAATGTAGCCATTTTTTCTAAAAATTCAATCTTTTTCTTTCCAAGCATAGCATTTAATGGATTTTAAACAACTCTCACTTTTTCTTGGTTCATATTCTGCGTATGAGTGTTATTGATAGAACAATTTTCTTGGGCCTTATTTCAAATTGATCCCGTCGACCCTAAGTGTCACGCCGTGCGACAACATTCGCTGCAACCCGTTTAGAAGACCGTGCCATACGTCCGCCATTTTTAAAGATTAATACAAATATACCATGTAACAGCCAAAAGTAGTAATAAAGCATATCCTGAGCCTCGATAATGGTGAAGAAATCATTCCTTTGCAAAAGAAATCATGAAAATCCGCAACATTTTCCTCGCCTCAGGGTATCTCTTCTCTTAAGGAGGTTCGGTGATTGGAGCGAGTCGAAGATAAAAGCCTGCATTTTTTTTACAGCATTGTCAAAACCTTCGTCCATGCATATGCGGAGTTTCCACGAGATTTACCGTACAGTTTCCGAGTTATTAATTGTCAAAGGTGGTGAATTGGTCACACGTAGACGACAAAGTGTGCCTGTCCTCTCATATATCGATTTTTCTCTGCCACTTGGAGCCAAGACACACGTAAAATAAAGTGACGGTCGCGTTCTTTGAATCTTTGTGATAAATAAGGCACCTTGAATTGGAAAGATCACCGTAGAAGTAACTAATAAATTTAGAGATAAAGTCGCGAAAAACCGAAGTATTCGGAGAGCGAGACTTCTCGTGACGTAACGGCAGTCATCTTGCTCGAGGTGTGGCAACGCCGGATACCCGCGAAAATTTGATTCGTCTATCGGACATTTTCAACGCGAATTAAAAATCATTGTGCGAGGCCGTACATTTTTGAATGGATTATTAAGGGCTTTTCGTCGATATTTACTCAAGGGACCATCCACTTTGGAGCCACGAAAAAAGGCTATTTTCGCGATTTTTTAAAGGATTTTATAAAATATATGAATATAAAAGTTGTTGGGCTTGATAAATAAAGTCTTTAAATACATTAAAAAAAAAATTAATTCATTTTTATTCATTTTTAAGTTAAAAAAAACTATAGTTTAACGTACCGCATCAAAAAAAGGTGGGCTGGGTAGCTCCATCACAACTCGGCAACGGCTTGTCCAAAACAAAAAAAAATCAAAGTCCATTAGATTCAGTATGACACCAGCTACAAAATTACCCTCGGATATGAAGTTTAATAAGAAATTTTTTAAAAATGGCAGATGAAAAACGAAAAAGTAAAAAAACGCGCTTTTTCGCTGTTTTTCGGAAAAAAAGAGTAAAAATCAAAATTTTAAACCCATCAAGGGTCATCTTGTTGCGAATCATGCTTACAATATGTGGTTCAAATTTCAAGAGAATCGGCTTATTAGTTTTAGAGATACGATGGAGCTAGATTTTGGAAACGTCCTGACGTTCAGGTGGAAAAAAATATTCAGAGAGCTCGGATTTTCATAAAATTTTGACACAACATTTCTGAATATATGTACTTTCGAAAACAGTAACAAAAAATCGATTTTTTGAAATTTCCGAAGTGGACTGGCCCCTTAAAGTTCTTTTATGTATAGCCAAGGCATCTCAATTTTTCTGGCGACATGTATACAACGCATCTCTATATAATTAGAACAACCGTCATATAAAGTGCACGTTCCTTTTTATATCTGCAATTATCGTGAACATTAAGAAAGGGAAAAATAACATAACAATCGATGAAACATGTTTTGACTTTGGACAGATTGGACATTGGACATTAAGGTTAACGTCAACGCGACGTTTGTTACTTGCAATCGCAATATCATCTTTTCATTTTCTAATTATTGTCCAACAGAATCTACCTTTGTCTCTAAACTCGACTTCAGGTACAATCCCGTTGCTCTCCTGATAAACTTCTACAGTATTTTCATTCTCCATGTTTACCGGCTACGAAAAATAATAAGCCGGGCGCATGGGACCAACGACATCCATAGAAAATGCGACGATGCTAAACGTCAACGATATAGCGTACTACTGAAGTCGAGCAGTAGATTATTACGTTTGTTTCCATATTATAAAAATAATAGGTAGCTCGAAATTCAATACTTGAAAAATATTTCTCAAAAAATAGGCCATATACATGTGTCTAAGACGTGCCGGTTTGACGACACCGAACCTCCTTAAGGGGTTACGGTGATGATTATACAGTAAAAAATTTCGAAAAATCGATTTTTAAGATTTTTTCGCAATGTAATCTCAAATTTTAACACAATCTTTTCAAGTATATTTTTTTGTAATTAATCGAAGGTTTTTTCTCACCGATAAATATTTTCCATTTTATAAACAATTTGAGGCCTAAATTTTTGTCACAAATCGATTTCTTTTTAGAAGCCGCCATTTTGTCAAAAAATATTATTTTGCTTATTCCTTCGATCAATTACAAGATAATCCATTATATTAACGGAATATTTTTGGTTTTTTCATTTTAGATTATCCAGTCCAGAGATATCATCGCAAGACGCCTTTTTTTAGAGGAGCTCCCGGAGGTTAGCTATAGCAGCGTTCAAAATGATCATTTTTGCAAATGAAAAATGTTAAAGTACAGTTAAAAGTTACCATAATATGTGTACAAATGTTTACGTTAATGGACTTAAAGCTCTTCTCAAGGAAAATTCTTGAAAAATCGATCTTTTTGGACCTCCCGACTCTATATAACCCCTTAATCGTGCAAGGCGAATCAGAGCAGTTTTATTTTTACAAGATTTTACGAGTTTTTTTTACGAGAAGAGACATTCCGTCGCCATTTTTATTTGTCGCCAATTCGCAGTTGACAAATGTATTGAATGTTAACACAAACGTAATGTTACGTTTATGCATGCGCATTTGTGTTTACCCACAATCAAATGTCCATACCTGATCGAAAATGAATTCATGGGACGTGCAACCAGCAGCCATCGCTCAACGGCCATCACTGTAAGATTACCGATGCTCGCCAGACCGATCGTCGACATCAGAAATGCGTACCTTGAAAATTTAATAAATTTTCCACACCACGTTTCAAGTGACCGCTTGCTTTTTTGCAGCAGTTAATCAAGAGACGCGGCAATTACGAGGATTCATTTACCCGTATCCTCTTTGTGCGCTTAATGACCTAAGGGAATGGAGTTTCATGCCGAATAGAAGGAAGAGCATAAAGTTAAGACGACAAAATATGAGAAATAATAGTATCAGACTCACTAAAGCAGCGAGGTTATTCATCATTCAAAACTGTATCGATAAATAACCTAAAAGCTTCGATTTCATTGAAAAAACAACTCAACTGAAATAATGTTGACGAGAAAACGAACAATATTGTGTGTACCAACGTATCGTAAGAAATACTTTGAAAACTTTGCACTAGACATTCATTGCTTCCAAGTAGAACCAGCACGATTACTCGCAATTCGGAATTTTTGTGAAAAAATTTGACTTTGAAAATTCAGAATGCATAACGTTTCGAGCACCAATAACTTTTAATTAAACTTTAGGAATTGCGCGATTTTCACTATGGCAGAGTTACAAGGGATCGATTTGCCAATAGATACAAGTCATATTGCGGTTTGGAGAATTTTTTTTTATCCGTGGTCAGCTGTTGTTTTCATGGACCATCTCTACATCGCGCGTCTAGACAGATGGTCCGAGCACAGAGCATATAAAATAAATGAAAGAAAAATCCCATACGATGGATATTTTCGTCTTTACCAAATGCACATCTGGTGACTCCAATACCATCCTTCGTTGACAGCGGAAATAAGGGCGATAGGATTCCCGAGGACAGCCACAAAAGCGTCGCCCACCTGGAAGAAAGAATTCCTCTCATACCCAATACGATGTCCTCGGTACAGTCTTTCGGTACAACACTTTGATGTTTATGGATGATATGGTACAGTCTGCGGTTTTCCATACACGTGTTTCCGTTAACCCCGGAACAATTCATACACATCACTAAAGCAAGAATGACATGAATCTAATTTACAATTGTGGATGGTAAGCAGCCTAATTGGGCTTTATAAAAAAAATGTCCTGGTGAGATAAATCTCAGAAACAAATATATATATATATATATATATATAAGATCCTAAATCAATCTTGCAAAATACGTAAACGTTTTCGTAATTCGAAGAAAAGCAGTATAAGACGATATAGTGAAGAGTCAGCTCTATTGGAGAGTATCAAGTGGATTGGAAGCACAACTAATGGAGTGGATTGCGATTGAATCCATAGACCCTATGTTGTTGACCGGGAAAACAAAACCCACCACAAGATTGAGGATTATAACATTGATCGATGTCCACAGTGTTTTAGAGTCCTTAACGATTATCACTACGACCATAAAATTCATCGTGAATCCAGCGACTCCTATGATCCCTAAAGCGACCGCTATACTCAAATAGCTCGATCGGCTCATCGTTGGTTGATCCATGATCAACGAGTAATTCGACATATTGTGAGCGTATTTTTCGTCAGCCGTGACGAAAAAAAAAAAAACAGTATATTATTCAACCACTTTCACTCGCGGATTAGTTCTCCTCGGAAGGAAAAAAGGAAAAAACAATCATTACACACGAAAGAAAAAGTCACAAAACCGATTAGAACCTCGGCACGGATGATCAATCACGTATCATTTTCCTTGGAAATTTTCGATCGATGTTTATCGAAACGTGGAAATGAAAAAATCTAAACTACACGTTATTTTTCTCTTTTTTTTCGTGGCGCACTTTTGCGACAGCCGGAAAAGATCGCACGCGGGGATTTGCCAAACATCGAGTGGCGAAGATTCATAGTAAGGTCGGTTATATATAGTCGGCGGAGGGGAGTCACCCCACTATGTGAATTCAGTATAAAAGCAGCATGCGCTCTCGACCCGCTGGCGAAACGCGCCGGTGGTAGTTTCAAACCAACCCCCTTTCAATCCGCAGCACGCCTTGTGCTATCACTCGATAGTGACTTTCGACAAATGCCGAAAGATTAATTCAATCTGACAAGGGGACAGTACGGCAGTCGGATTTTTGTAATTTTTCGTACTCATGGTACGTGAAGTTCAGAGCTCGAATATTAATATCCCAAAGCAGTTCGACGCCATATTCAGAAATTTTCGAGAAAACTGACTTTGAAGTTTTCGAGCGCACTCTTATTCCACAAAGATGCAACGATATTCGAACCGGGCTCGTGGCGTACCCGGTAGCGCTCGAGTCTAGTAATCGCGGGGTCGCTGGTTCGAGTCTCACTTCGAATTTTTTTTTTTTTTTTTTAATTCGCATACCTCAGTCATTTAAATATGTTGAACGAATACGACGAGAACCGTGGGGAGGGTTAGGGCGTATTCCAACAATGAGGCGGCGGTGGAGGACAAAACAAAAAAACTCTTTTACAAATAAAGATATTTATTTTTATCTTAACACGGTAAGGAGAAGAACAAAAAAATCAAGTCATTTTAATGAAATTAGAAAAACAAATTATATATGTATTGGTAGGTGCAAAAATAACCGATTAAATATCTACGAGCTAGCTGCGTTTAAGGTGAAAAGAGAGAGGGGAAAGGAAATCTGTCAAATTTCGGGGAAGAAAGATACCACCCTTTCGGCGGTAGGGAGGGATACCACCTTTCGGCGGCAGGGAGGGATACCACCTTTTGGCGATAGGGAAATACCACCTTTCGGCGATAGGGATACCACCTTTCGGCAATAGGGAGGGATACCACCTTGCGGCGGTAGGGGAATACCACCTTTCGGCGGTAGGGAGGGATACCACCTTTTGGCGGTAGGGAGGGATACCACCTTTCGGCGGCAGGGAGGGTTACCACCTTTCGGCGGTAGGGAGGGTTACCACCTTTCGGCGGTAGGAGACCACCTTTCGGCGGTCGGAAGAGGAATTTCGAGGTTAGGGAGTTTTACTAGCGCTGGGAGGATTCGCCGGCAAAGATTGAGCTGTCGGGCTTCGCGTCTCGCTTTTTATACCCGTCGGCGGGGTTCCAGCAAGTTCCAGCAGCGTCGGGTAGATAAGTGCTCGGCTTGAACCAAGGGGCGCTTGCGCCGTGGACAAGTTTTCAAATCGGGTTCGGTGAAACCCCACTGGCGGCGCATGTGTCGCTAAGTGCTAAATTCCCGGCGTCGGTACGTCGAAGACGCGTTCCGAGTTCACGGGTTTAACCTCGGAACGCGTTTGACAGTTCGCGTAGAAAAAAGTGTATTTTTACTTTCACAGGTAAGTGTAGTGTAATTGTTGCTAATGCGTGTAACGTGTAGGTTATATTGTAGCTAATTGACTCCTTTTTATCTTTCAGGTATTATTTTTTTTGCAGGTTTTTTCAGCACGCGAGATCTCAGGCCCGGCCGGTAAGTGTCACTCTCGGTGACTTCAAATGTTTTGTTTGTTAAATTATTATTATTATTGTTATTACCTTTTGAAAAGTTATTAAAGTAGTCAACGTCATTATTTGTTTGTTATTCTAATTCCTCATTTTTGTAATTTACAGCGTCTCGATGGAGGATCGACGGGGGCCTGAGACCTGTCGCGCCGAAGTCAGCGTGAGAGGTGAGAATTCATATATAATACTAATTGTATCTGTTATATAATCTAAATCAGTCGTTCATAGATTTACTTGTTAATTTTTACTTTTTACAGGGAGACGCCGGATACCCAACGGTGAGATTTCTTTCGCTACGCTAAGGAGCCGAGGGACAGCGGAGGACTGAAATCTGGTGTGCCGCAAGAGGTAAGAGTTCCTATATCTGTTAGTTTGTCTATTTTTCTTAATATTATAATGTAGTTTTAAATAATAGAGCTTAATTATAACTAGGTTGACTTTTTACAGGGCGGCGCCGGAAGACCGACGGAGGAACTTTCTTCGCCAAGGTAAGAACAAGGGACGCTGGCGTTCCTCGTTCCATATTTTAGTGTATTTGTGATTATGTAGTGTGATTTATGAATTTTCAATGTTGTGTTTGTTTTTTTGTTACAGGTTAAGAAGGTGCAGGGACGAAGACGACGGCCAAAAATTTAGGTGTACGCCAAAGTGGCGTACAACAAATATCCCGATAAATTTTTGTTGTATATAATCACATATTATTATATATGATTAATATAATATATCTATATATGTTTATATATGGACAAAATCCATATATAGTTATTTATGAACAAAATTCATTATAGTTATACATAATTATATATTTTCTCATATATGATCATATATTATTTATATATAACAATAGGTGATTATTTATGAAAAAATAAATAAATAGGATTCGAAAAATAAATAAATAGCGTTATATTCACATATTTCAACATTTATTCTTCTATTTATATTCCTATTAATCTACAAGGGAGTTTATGTAAATATTATTATTGGATATTTTTACCTCGCCTATTCGCAATTTCAAGCAAGAGATAATAAAAAATAAGACTTGCATTTATCATTGACAATTATAATTACATATATGTGAATTAGCATAGATTTTATGATTTTTATCCCGGGATTATTTATTTATTTTTTTATAAATAATCACCTATTGTTATATATAAATAATATATGATCATATATGAGAAAATATATAATTATGTATAACTATAATGAATTTTGTACATAAATAACTATATATGGATTTTGTCCATATATAAACATATATAGATATATTATATTAATTATATATAATAATATGTGATTATATACAACAAAAATTTATCGGGATATTTAAATGACGGAGGTATGCGAATTAAAAAAAAAAAAAAAAAAAAATTTCGAAGTGAGACTCGAACCAGCGACCCCGCGATTACTAGACTCGAGCGCTACCGGGTACGCCACGAGCCCGGTTCGAATTTCGTTGCATCTTTGTGGGATAAGAGTGCGCTCGAAAACTTCAAAGTCAATTTTCTCGAAAATTTCTGAATATGGCGTCGAACTGCTTTGGGATATTAATATTCGAGCTCTGAACTTCGCGTACCATGAGTACGAAAAATTACAAAAATCCAACTGCCGTACTGTCCCCTTGTGAGATATTCGCTTGCGGATTGGCAGCCTGATCATCTTTATGGCATTGTAAAAATAGGCAGGAAAATTGGCCCATTATGGAGAATCAGTGCCATTATTTTTGTGCACATCTTACTTTGCTGCCAACAATGAGTGTCGTTACAAAACATTATTGTTGGGAGAATATTTTGTCGAGAAACATTTTCTTCTCCTGGAATGATTCGCTTCGTATGCTATTTCGTACTATCAAAGGGGATGGAACTATTCACCGATAGATTTTAAAAGGATACTGATTTTTTCAAATGTACATAGAGGACGTAGGGGAAAGCTGATAACGATAAGGTCATGTCCAAATAAAACAATACATATATGCGTCAGTCACCTTTAATTATTTTTTAAACTACTTAACATTTATTAATCTTTTAATTTTGGAAGCAAAAATATCAGTCTTTCTGATTTGTACTATGCAATATATTTATAATTAAACCTTTATTTTTCCCATCTTACTCCGTATGCGAGGCAAAATGAAACCGCGCCGGGAAAATGATGACACGAATTATTGGCATTTTCCGCATATAAAAGTGGTTCCATTCTCAATACCAGCAATTTGATAAGCCAATCATCTAAGTTCTGTATTCTTGCTTCTATATCATTTTGATAATTTGGTAATTATTTTTCTTTCCCTGGTAGAATCACCGATGAAGAGGAACCAAATGCTTTACTAGTTTAATTTCACCCTTTCTAACGTAAATAGTAGTACTTTGTAAAATATTGCGACTTTGCGATAGCTCGTATTCATCTTGCCCCATTAGACGGTTGAAGGGCTATACCAGAGCTATAAGGTGTGAACGCTGAAAATTTAGGAGATTTTTGGGAATTTTTTGGATGAAAAGTACTCAATTAAATGTTTCGAAAAATTAAAAATATATTTGGCTATATTTGACCTATATTACATAATTTTTTCATAGAAAAATATTGAGATCCAAGCGACTTATGCGCTGCCTTCGGAGGCGCCAAAATAAAAGTTCCTCCACTGCTGACATGATTCCGGCCGATTGAGTAGCTGAAACCGAAAAAGGAAATAAGTCGTTGAACTGGAAGGTATTTCCTGTACAATGGCGTAAGATTTGCGAAAAATATCACAATCTAACAAAATGGCGTAGTTATGAAAAAAGTATCTTTTCTTGCCTATAAAACGGTCGTTTTTTGTTCAATGCCAAATCATCAATTTTCATCCAATCAAAAATATTCTATGTCATTGTAGAGTAAATATATTGAAGAGTACTCAGTTCAAATTTCAAGTCAATCGGATAATTGCTCTTTGAGTTACAATGTCAGCAAATTTGAAAAATCTTATTTCGAGAAAAACGCGTTTAAAGATTTAACTATCGATTTTTGCAAGATAAAATGATATAAATGATGATGATATTCTTAAAAGTATAAACTGTCGAAAAAGGCCAAAAAATCGATTTTTTAAAAGTGTCACACTGGTATAGCCTCTTAACGAATTACAAAAAAATCATGCAATGACCTTGAAAATTTCTCACAAACCGTTTTTATTATATTAATAATTAGTAATTTCATTGTGTTTACCTACCTATCTCTAATCAATATCAGCAACTCAAATGAACTGAAACGATGTTAAACTTTACGAAAAATTACATCGTTTTGTCAACAAATCGATATCGTTTTCTCACTCGAGAGACGTGCTTTCGCCACAGTTGATACTTTCACACTCATTTACATTACCGCCGCCCCTTCTAACTCCAACGGGAGCACTATGCTCGCACACACCAGTGGCTAGGCTTGTATTCGTCTTGCCCCGAGTTCCCCTACGTACAATCAACGGTAAACTATAATGTTTCACCAAGTTCATCCTGTACTAGATAACAATATTAAAACCTAATCAATTTAGCACCATTTCTTATAAGTGGTAAATTAAGTCTCAAAAATCAGTTTCCTTCAGCATTAAGGGGGGCGAAAACTTTACCACCGTAAAGTTTTCGAAAAATCGTTTTTTTGGACAAACTTTAAAAATGTGAATCTTCACAAATATTATGCATATCGCTATTTATTATGCACATCGCTAATATTATTGAAGTTTCCAAGTGATTTTCGAGCGATTTTTGCGGGGAGTCTCCGAGCGCTGAAAATCGCTTTTGGCGATGTCACGCCGGTAGAAGCAGTTCTCGACTCTTGTAAGCCATTATCTTTGGGGAAAAAGTTAAAGACTAAAAATCGTTTCATTCTCTACCAATCGGTGGCATTAGATGATAGGGAAAAAAATCATCAGCTGTAGCGCCTATCGTTCAACTCAAACTTCAAAAATATATCACGTTTATGTGAAAATTATACTCGAAAAAACAAACTCTTTTTCAAACTCGTCTCTGTGTACTTTTTCAAAATTATTTTTCAATTTCCCCCCCGTACTTGACTGCTAAAACGAATAAAGTTAACGAAAATATTTCACTCTTAGTTCCATCATTAAATTTACGACAGTTCTACTGCGTGCCTCGGAGAGGGTTGGCTGAAAACTAGTAGGGCTACAGCGACTTGTGTGCCGCCACTTTCTATTTTTTTGACAAATACATCTTTTTACACGTTTTAAAATATACCTAATAAAGCCTAAAAGTTCTTTTGACCATGTATTTTATTCCCTTTTTTTTTAATTCCTAAGAAAACGGTCAAAAATGGGCAGTTGCAGTGGTGTCCTCCCTTAATTGGGAAAACCTTTAACCCTCCTTAAGGAGCGACACCACTGTGGCGAGCCGAAAAGAGTATGGTCTTCTTTCTGAATTTTTTTTGTCTACTAGATTATTTACATCAAATTTGGAAAAAAAATATGTTATCAAGTATGTATTAAACTTATTTCGTGTCAATTTTTATTTAAAAAAATGAAAATTAACGACGTTATTGAGGTAGAACAGACCCCCCGTTAAAAAATGTGGCCTAACGGCCGGATCGATAACTTGACAATAATTGGTCTGTAAATTTAAAATAAAACGGTTCACAATCTATATAAATGTAGTGCAACGTGCACTACATCTATGTAGATTATTTTTTTTAAATCACGAAATGACGCGTGTTGAATGAAAAGTGTAATTTTGGCAAAATTTTTACTCATATTGGGGGGCTTGAAAAATTCTAAATAAAAAAAACGGCTATGTACAACGATAGCTACTGCAATTACGGAAATGTTGGCTTTAAATTGAGAATCAGACAGTTATGGTTAGAGTTACACTTCCGACGTTTTTTTTTTGTTTTTTCGAAAAATGTCCGCCATTTTGTTATTTTTGCATATATCAAAAATCATATGATATGAGCTATAGCCATTAACATACTGAATCTAAAACCGCTGATTTTTTTGTTTCGGATGATCCGTCTTCGAGACTTAATCAACAGCGCAGACTTACCATTTTTTTAGGACATTTTTTAACTACCTTTTTCTTCTGTAAATAGTCGCTTAAGTAAATCAAATTTTTTTTTCTATGTATTCCGAAAGTGTATTTATTAAGTGTAACAACTTTTATATCAATATCTACACTCATTACAAAAAATAAGGGAACAGTAAAATTTCCAAAAATTTTAATTGTTTTTTGAATAGCTGTAACTTCGTGAAAAATGGTCGTATGGTAAAAAAAGTGGGGTTTTAAAGCTTGAAATCCCTAGTTTACGAACCTCACCGGTAAATTTTGTTTTCAAGCAACACGCTCGGCGTGAATCTAAAAAATAGCGCGAATTTAGATTTTTTTAAATCGTCCATGGGCTTAAAAAGGATTGAAAAAAAAATTATCCTGAAAACTTGTACTCTAGGGTTTTTGAGGGTGCTGATTACGAATCTGAACTCAAAATTCACGAATTCACAATGACGAACAAATATGGTGAATGAAAACACAAATAATACAGATTGATTTAGATGAAACTCGGTACTCATAGGTTGTGTAGGTCACTGATTATGAGTCTGACCATTTTGAATTTTCAAATTTAAAGTTCAGATTCGTAATAAGCGACCTCAGAAATCCCGGAGTACTAATTTTCATCTAAATCGAGTAAAGTTTTTTATTTTTGTCCGCCGTATTGGCGCCGCCATTGTGAATTTACAAATAATGACTTCAAATTCGGATTCAGCGAGCCCAAAAACTCGCGAGTGAGGCTCCGATTTCAAATCAAAGCCAGTTAAATAGGGAAATAAAGGTTGACGCACTATTGCGTCAATGCCACACAGGGCACGGAATTATTTGACGCACTATTGCGTCAAGGCCAACCAAGGGGTTAATGAAAAAAAGGAACTTTTTGTAGATCATCAATATATCTCATGAACGAATGATCGTACAGCGAGCTAAAGGTGGGTTTCGTAAACTGGAATAAATTCTCTAAAAGCACCTTTTAGTACTTTAGAGAATTTTTTTAACCCTAATATTGATTTTAAAAAGTACAAAAAAATGACGTTTTTCCCGTTTTGGAAAATCGACGTCAACTTTGCAAATATTGCGAAAATGACTCATGTTTCTAGGTTTTATTAGTTCAATACATGCCCAAAGGCCCCCACAATTTAAAATTGACCGGCTGAACCATTATTTTTTACCGAAGCGTCAAAGTTTTATCGAAAATTAAAGGAACACTTTTATTGTTCCTTGAATGTCAATTAATGGTGATTAAAATGAAAAAAAAAATCCGTTATTTTTGCTTACAGTTTCACAATAAGTTTTGTTTAAGTCTTGGAAAAAGAAAAAAAATCGAAATTTTGAAGTTTATTTTTTTTCAAAATTTCGTTTTTTTTTTTAATTTCGAAGAAAAAACAATTTCGAATGTTTACCTCGCGCTCATTCTTAGATTCGGGCCGAGCGTGTGGCTTAAAAAAAAATTGACCGGTGAGATTCGTAAACTAAAGATTTCAAGCTTTAAAACTCCATTTTTTTTACGATACGACCATTTTTCATAAAGTTACGGCTATTCCAAAATCAATGAAATTTTTTTGAAATTTCAGTGTTCCCTTAATTTTAGTAATGAGTGTATAATATAAACCTATTAAAAAAATAGCCTTTTTTAGAGTCTATAAAAAAATAGCCTTTTTTAGCGTCTATAGTGAGAAGACCCCTTAAGAGAGCTTCTCTTTCGTGATTTCTTGAGTGAGTCTTGTCAGGGCAGTCGCGCATCAAACTCCGAACCTAATCAGCCATCACGTCTGCGTGTCCCATCTTGTCTGCTACCAATTTTCCATGATTAGTTATGTCTTGGAGGAAGACATAAGACTTCCCCTTGCTCTTTACCGACGGAGCCAAGATTTGGTGCGAATTTTTCGTGACCTTATATTTCTACCCCGAAATAAGAAAAAACAGCACTTTTCATGAAAGTTGTGATCGTTTTTCTATATTTTTCAATAACATACTCTCCGCATACATAACAAAATGTATTAGGTTAGTTCGAACAAGTTCGTCTTCGCTTTGCCACCGTCGACATGTGACTGAATTAATTTATAACAGCAGATCATTTTTAAATAATAGAAAAAATTCTTAATACAGCTGTTAACGACACTCACTATGAAATTAATTTGAAAACCCTGTGTAGTACACTGTAAAAAATTTCTGTATAAAAATTAATATACGAGTGTAGGAAGTTTTTATGCGGATACCGCTTATGAAATTTCAGGTACGATTTTGAAATTCCAAAACAGGTTATTTTAAAAATGAAAGTGTACTTCCGTAATATTAATATACTTGTGCGTTTGAAAAATAATGCACGTGTAAAGAAATAATCACATCCAAGTATATTGAAATCAAGAACCATTTGCTGATATCAAAATACGTGTATATTAAATTCAAGAACCATTTGCTAATATCAATATACGGGTGTGTATTAAAATTACTGATCCTAAGTATTAAGTTTATTTCAGAAATTGATAATTGCAATACGTTGTTATGTAAAAATTATCAAATTAAGACCACTCAATTCATGTACTGTATGATGCTTTCGTGATACTTGTGTATATGATTTTTTCGCAGCTTTATCTCATAATTAATATTGAATACTTGAATAATAAAATTTAAATGCAGTGAAATATCACTGCACGTATGTATTGTTTTTTTCTTTATATATGGTATTTCTCAGCGGCACGGTGTCCTCCTTCCCCTTTTGCCATCCCCTCCTTTATTCCTTCCATCATTCACAATCCTTCCACAGTTCCCTCTCTACATTCCTCCCAGAGCCCCCCCCCCCCAGAGTTTTACACCGCATTCACTCTTTCCT
The DNA here is from genome assembly GCA_964007375.1 of Ophion obscuratus. Lineage (NCBI taxonomy): Eukaryota > Metazoa > Arthropoda > Insecta > Hymenoptera > Ichneumonidae > Ophion > Ophion obscuratus. The sequence goes on from OZ023319.1 coordinate 5,914,241, forward strand.
AATGCACTACTGTATCGCATTTGCACGAGGGCCCAGGGAAACTGCGGAAAACCTGGGCCGATCAGGCGGCTTTCGGCTGAGTTTCAGTTGTATTATCATCAGAAACTCAGAAAAACTGCCTCCCACTCAGAGGTTGACGCGCAAACCAGTGCACGGGCAAGCGGTCACCGCTCCAAGTATCGGCAGCCTCCAATGCTGCTTAACTTCAGTGACTGCCGAGCCCGTACACCGACCGCGCGCCCATCTCTGTCCACTGCACGCATGTATTTGAAATTCATGTGATTTTGAGATATCGTCCGGGTCAATAATTATGAAAATCATGAAATGTTTCTTCAATATTAATATACAAACACATTAAATTCAACCTAACTGTGATTTGTTTTTGACAAACAATTGTTATTCTCAGTGGCTTTTGTCTTGGAAATTCCATGTTGCATCTATTAAAATCTATATCCACGTTAGAATTTCATGTTCCTGTTTTAAATTTACGGTACAAGTGTCTTAAATTCAATTTCATTTACTGAGTTCGTAAAATTCAATTCTTTTGTGCCTTAAATGTAGTGTAAATTTAATATAACTTTCACATTGATTCATGTGATTTTCATCAGCGTTTATGATTTTTTTTTCAATTCCGTTTTCGCTCTTTTACATAAATCTGTTGTGATCATGCATTGTACGTATCGTAAAATTCAGTTTCACATATATTATATTTTTCAGGCAGCTGTAAATAAATTTCAAACTTGTTTTGTATTTTCAATGCTCTGTTTTTTATAGTTGATTTATTATAATCTGTAGTAATTTTCAAAGGAAGACACGGGTTAAAGTTATACATTTTCCACAAATTTACAAACTTGTTTTTGAAATTCCATGTTGCGTCTATTAAATTCTATATCCACGTTAGAATTTCATGTTCCTGTTTCAAATTCACGGTACAAGTGTTTCAAATTTAATTTCATCTACTGAGTTCGTAAAATTCAATTCCTTTGTATCTTAAATGTATTGTAAATTTCATATCATTTTTTACAGTGTAACTTCAGATATATGTTAGTACAGTTCTCACCAGTGTCACCAGTAGTCCCTTCACAAAAAATCATCCCAATTTTTTTCCGACTTGGATTATCGCTCGGTCTGACACGTTCTCCCCATAAAAAGGTTTTAAAGGTATAATAAAAGTTTCTCAAAGTTGCGTTACTAATCTTTTCGTTCCTAGCGTTATTAAAAAGTGACCATCGCCGAAAATGCATATCGCTTAAATTATTTATCGTCTTTATTGCAACGTATGGAAATTCCAACTCAATCAAACGTCGTGAGTTTGCATGATGAGGCAACTTCGGCTTGAAGAGTCGAAGCCCAACGTCGCACAGTGGGGCAGAATCCCAAAAAGCTGGCCAAAAGTCAAATTTTTGAGTTGTATATATTCGTCTATATATGTTCAGATCTTGTTTACTGATAGTCCTAGGACGAAATTCCGGACCGGGCAGGTTTATACCTGCTCTAGGGTCGCCTCGACATCAGTCGACATTCAGCCGCCGTTCAGTACGCATTAAACAAGCGTACGCGTCGAAAAATTCTTGCCTGTTTCGAAGTGCTGTGAAACGGACGAAACTGTCTCAATTTTAATTCTGCAAAATGGAAAAACTTTCTGAAGGTATGCAGAAAATATAATTATGCACAGTTATTGCTTATTTTATGTTTGAAATATCTAAATTTTGCAACAAGTAAACATAAAAAATTATACATTTTTTTTCGAAAATCGATTTTCTAAAGTAGTTTTAAAAATGTCTTCGCGAGTCTCGATCTTGTTTCAACAAGAAACTGATAGTGTACAGTACTAAATATAATATACTAAAAAACTGGCTGCTCAGGAATGCTCAACGAATAGTTAGACTAATTTTTAGGGAGAAATACGTGGCGCGACATTAACGGACGTGTGAATGTAATCCATTGATTATTACGTTACAGCGCGTTGGTATATTTTCTGTCTATTAACATAGATTAATATTTATTTATCAATTCCATTTGTAGTATGTTCATTTATTGATTAATATTCATAGATCATTTAAATTTTAATACAGTAATTTATTATTCTAAATGTACGCTTTACGAAAATCTCAACATTTTATAAAATATTCCTGCAAGAACTCTCAGTAGCTAGAACTGTGTTTCCCCCATGTTTGTACGGCGTAACGGTTTTCGGCAGTAAAGGTGTATTAGTGTATACGTACATAGTGTATACGTAGTGTAGACGGCGATTCGGCAAGGACTGACGAGGGGCTCCTAGAGCAGCCATGTATGAAAGAAAGGAGCCCGCCTGCTGTTCAGGCTTTATTATACCTGTTGTATACTGACACAGAGGTGATTCTCGTAAAGACAGATATCATGAAATTTCGGTTTTTTTTTCGTGCAGAATGTATGTAAATATATTTGTTAATCATTTATATAATAAATATTCGTTTTCTTTATAAATATAAAATCATTTTTAGTAGTAATAAATTATTTTTGTACATTTCGAGTCAGAACACCGTATATAGTTTTGTTAAGTATAAAATGATTTCAAAATAATGCCATTCAATTTTGTACATGTTTATATTGGTATTTTACAGAGTCTTCCCAATCTTCAAATATGGAATTATCAAGAAGAGATGTTTTTTTCATGGTGAAAGACAGTTTAAAAAACGAACAGAAATTCGTTATTGGAGTTTTTAAAGATGCAATTTTCAAGAAAACAGAACATGTGATACAAGTAGACGAGGATGAAATGTCATTAGGACTGTTATTTGCAAATTTTCGATCCAGATGGAAAGCAGCAAATAGAGGCCAAGAAAAGTTTCTAAAAAATAATGAAGAATGGTTGAATGGCACCGTATGTTTTTCAACATTATCCGATACTGAATGCACAACATCAACATCTGAGAAGATTGTGAAGAATGATGAAAAAGGAACATCTGGACGACCTTCGAAATCCTTTGCTTCATCCAGCGATAGATCTAAGAGGCGAAAGACTGAAGAAATACGTTCTACTTTATCTACAGAAGAATTGACGTATGCTGCTCAAATGAGTTTAAGGACTTCTGGTCAAGTGGATGCTGCTCAAGTTCTTAAAGATGTCACATTAACCAGCCCAACAAGAGCCTCAAAATATATAGCTGCTGTTCGGTCAAAAAATGAGACACCTTTAACCCCAGACGAAGCACTTTCTTTGATGATCGAGAAAGGAGAATCAAAGCGCTCTTATCAGCTATCAAGAAATGCAGCTAGAGCACGTAAATGCAAATTATACCCATCATACCATGAAGTAGAAAAAGCAAAAAATCGTTGTATCCATCAGTTGTGTACATGAATATTACTGAGTCGTGCGCACAAATTAAACTACAGGCTTTACTTGATCATACCACATACAGACTTATACAACTTCAGGCTGATGTCATCGATACTCTAAATTCTGAAATTCTGCAAAAATTAGTACTTCACTGTAAATGGGGATGTGATGGAAGCAGCGGTCAAAGTGTTTATAAGCAAAAATTTAATGAGGCTGGAAAATCTGATGAAAGCATTTTTTATACTTCTCTGGTACCTTTGCAATTAATCTACAACAATCACGAGACGGATGAAGGAACTATTGTGTGGAAAAATCCTAGACCTTCATCTCCTCGATTCTGCAGACCAATACGATTGCAGTTTGTACATGAAGATGTATAATCAACATTGAAAGAAGTTACCGACATTGAACAGCAGATTGCGGGTCTTGCACCATACACTACTGAACAAAATGAAAAATCAATTTCAGTAACCTATTGTATGTCGTTTACGATGATAGACGGCAAAGTCTGTAACGCTGTAACCGGTACCACTTCTGCACAACGCTGCTTCCTGTGCAAAGCCACCTCTAAAGATTTTAATAACATCGACAAAATTATAAAAATGGACATTACTACAGATAATTTAAGATTTGGCATATCTACATTACATGCGTGGATTCGTTTTTTCGAGTGCTGTTTGCATTTGTCGTATAAGCTCACAACTCAAAAGTGGCAAGCTCGTGAAGAGGAAGTGAAAAAGATTGTGAAAGTACGCAAGGAAGACATACAGACTCAATTTAAGACAACACTGGGGCTTATCGTTGATCGACCAAAGCCAGGATATGGCAGCTCGAACGATGGAAATACCGCCCGACGCTTTTTCGAAAATGCTAATATATCTGCTGAAATAACAGGAGTCGATGAAAATTTAATTCACCGATTTCATGTTATTTTGCAGGCAATTTCGAGCGGGTATGATATAGACGAAGAAAAATTCAAAGACTATTGTGTAAATACTGCCCGTTTATTCGTTGCTTTATATCCATGGTATTACATACCAACATCTGTGCACAAAGTGTTGATGCACGGAGCAGAGATTGTAAAATATGCCCTTTTACCGATCGGACAACTTTCTGAAGAGGCCCAAGAGTCACGCAATAAGGACATAAAGAACTACAGGTTACATCATTCAAGAAAATGCTCTCGAGAATCGAATATGAGAGACATTTTCTATAGGCTCTTAGTATCATCAGATCCATTTCTCTCAAGCATCAGGAAATTGCCCCAGAGACCGGCGAAATCTTTACATAAAGAAGCTATAGAAATGTTAAAACAACCTGAAGTCACCAGACAAGAGATAAGGAACGATTCCGATTTGGATACAAGTGGGTCAACATCAGAATCCGAATCGAATGATTCCAACATTGAAGATGACATACAAGATTTTTGTTACTAGAAGTAAATAACAGATATTTGATTTATTGCAAATTTTGTACTCAAGAAATTGTTCAAAAATAAAAACATGGCTCAAGAGATTTTCTACTCATTTAAACCTAAAAATATTATGAAACATTTTCTATTAAAAAATATTTAAAAATTGAAAATTTTTGTGGAATCGTCTATATATCGCGTCTGCTATTTTGAAAATTAACATTCCTATAACAAATTCGTAATCAGCGATCCCAAAAACTCTTAAGAAATATGATTGGGTATTTTTTACTGAATTATTTGACTAATTGGTTGAATTATGTCCGCCATTTTCGGTCCGCCATTTTGAAAATCGTAATTCTGATAACAGATTCGTATTCAGCGATCCCGAAAACCCCCGAGAAGAGAATTGGAGATCATTTTGGACACTTTCCGAATTTTGGCCAGCTTTTTGGGATTCTGCCCCACTGTGCACCGTGGTCGTCGCGTCGATATATAGGGTGTCTCAAAATAACCTGAAATTTACATTTATTAATGAAAAGTATTATTTATTTCAAAAGTACGAATTTTAAGAATTGAACATGCTTTTAACACTGTCCTCGTTTGTTGAGGTACGCTGGGTATCGGGATCTGAGTTAGCTGCATGTCACACGAAACTAACGCTACACCCACTCCACTGCCACTGTATTGTAGTAGAGTGGAGGAAGCTGCGCCATGCTGAATGTCTGTGATTGGTTGAAAAACGCCCTCTACCCACCCAATTTCAATCTTGTTAGTAATTTGAAAATTATATTACAACTTATATAAGAAATATATAACAAAAATTATCCAACAATGATTATACAAACAAATTCAAACAAACAAACGAACAAACCCGAACAAATTCAAGGAAACCTCAATGAACCCGAAAAAACAAGCAAACAAACCAAATTATATACCTCAATGTATCAATCATTTTTGGAAAATAATAAAAACCAACTCATATCATTTACACGTATCTGTTTTTTATTACCCGGAAAGTCTGATTATATTTCCAATGCCATGAAATAGTTGCACTTTGTATAATGTCTGTAGATTTTTTATTTTTATATAAAGTACAACCATGGAGGTTATGTGTGGAACGCAATATCCGATAAATGGCCGCCTCGTCCCTGTTTGCAAACGTTCACTCTTGTGACAACATTTTCAATAACATTTTGGCCTAATTGCGGACTAATTTCATTAATGGTGCGTCCAATTGCTTCCTTGAGCTCCGGAATGATCGGTGGATCATTGGCATACACTTTTCCATTCTCGCGCGGTGGCGCGAGATAACACGACCATGAAACTTCGTCTGCACGATGAGAAAGAAAAATCATTGATCCAATATCATGTGATCAATAGTGTTATTGAATGAAATTTCGTTGATTCAATTGTAAAATTGTTGGTGTAAAAAATCGGATTTATTAGTCCAACCAAACGCTATTGACTTTAATAACATGATAAAATTGAAAGTGATTTTTCGTGCAAAAGATATATTGTTAGCCGAGAACAACATTCATTGAAACTATCAAAAAAATTGTCGCGAACAAATTATATAGTTGTGAATGCATTTTCTGCAACGAAGAAAAAAAGCGTTTCAATTCGTAACATAAATATTGTTGATTCGAGTACACAAGAAAAATTGAATTTTGCTCGTTTGATTCAGATAACATTTCTATTGAGTAAATATGTTATTTAATGTTTTTCGCCATATCCGATATTGATTTTTAGATACATTATACGTTAAAATATTAATATTTTATTTTGATTGAAAAATATTAAGCAAATGTCTGAATTGGTTAAAAAATTATGCGAAAATAATGTTTTTTTCATGCGAATTTGGTTGGAAAAATTCAACAAAATCATGGCCGAGCGCCACCGAAATTATAGGTGTGAGGAAACCCGTAGTTCCCGGAGTAACCGCTAGAAGCCGCACGCGCGCTCGTTTCTCGTAAGCGTAGCGCGAGCCGAAAATCTACTTAAGAGGGAATGATACCTTATCGCGGTCGGTATGGTAGAACAATTATAGATTCCCAAAAATCTCGAAAACGGCTCTTCAGATCCCGTCGAAACTATGCCAAACGACGTCAAATAGATAAACGAACAGCTTCCAGCTCCTCGAATTTTCTGAATTTGAGAAAAGAAAGTAGACTGGCTTATCATGCGGAACTCGAGACCGAAAATATGAAAAATCAGATGTTTGGCTAATGTCACGACTTAGAGAAAAGTTAGACCGGGTAGCTACATAAAAAACGAACAATTTGAGCTCTCAATCACTGCGCTTCGTTGCATATCTTAGGAGAAAAGTGGTAATCTAGATTTGTCGTGTAATTGTTGATAATTGCGAGCAAATGTCGCCCGAACTTCGACGTGCTCAGTTCACGAGAATTCCGCGCGCGGCGCTCGCCACGTGGTCTGCAGACGCCGCGCATCGATGGGCACGAGCTCGATACGCCGGAGTCTGGCTTGAGCCCTCGTCCAGTACGGAAGTGTCTACGAGCGAGCCTATTTTGTTTACGCAGAAGATGACGGACCCTCGGGATACCGAGAACTCATCCGACCAGGAGCTATTTCCCTACTACCCAACCATTACCCTGCAAACACATGCTGCAGAAAAAAACAAAGTGACCATAACGGCCCAAACGTGCATCTGTGGTACAACGTACAGAGACCCGGACCTACTCGGGAGAACCCTCCAGTGCCCCTGCGGAAGGAAAATAATGTTCAACGAGTCCACCAAAGGAGACAAACGACTTATGATAGTGTCCCTGATCCCTCAGGGAAGACCAGACGATGAAAATCTGTGCATGCAGTGCGAAGAAAATGCTGAGAGTACGCTGACAACCGCGAGCACCCGGGACGGTCGTCCGTTGGGCCCCGTGTGTGTCAAGTGCAAAAGACCACGTAATCGTGAACTGGGGGTGATTGCTGCCAAAGTAATGGCCCTAGACACCCGGATTGCGCGAAATGACGCAAAACCAAAAATCACGCGACGTGACGTAACTACCGCGCAACATGAAGCAACGCCGAAAGTTCTTGAAAATCTGAGTCCCGTCAAGGCAACTGCGGCGAACTCCCGGAAAAAAGGACGGGGGAGAGGGAGATCAGCAGGCCCTAACGACCAATCCAGGAACCCCTCCACCTCAACAGTCGGTAAAGCAGGCAATTGCTCTAGCCAAAACAATAACGTCGTATCCATGGACACCGACGAACACGACCAATCGCAATCCCTCAAAAGGACACGAGATGTCAGCATAAGCGACGCCGAATCGTGCAACGATGCTAACTGGACACCCGCCAGAGGCAAAAAACGTTCCGTGGACAGCAAAAAACAAAAAAAGACAACTGCCGGTCCCAAACCAGCGCCAATAATCCTCAAATTCAATAATGACGGAGACGGGCACATTTTTCGCACCGCGACCCAAAGCGCTAAACAACGAGGAACCGTCCAATACGCGTCAAACTCGATTAAGATTTGCCCAGCGTCGCGCGAGGGGGCGGAAAAAATAACACAACATCTAAAAGCCAACTCAGTCGGCTTCTATACCGCTGGATCATCGGCACGCAACAACACTGACACTCCGAGAACTACAAAAATCTTCGTTCGAGCTCTGGTAACCTGGACGAGCGAAGAACAACTCGCCCTCGACATAGAGGAAAGCTGGGCCATTAAACCATTGAAAATAATAAAATTTAAGTCAAACATGGGATTTATTGCCGTGTTCAACGCATCAGACCGTGTCTACACCAAGTATGGACAACAAACCATCGGGGTGCAGGTGATGCAGGTGGCAAAGTACCGCCCATCTCAACCAAGTATCCTTCAATGTAAACACTGCAAGCAGTTCGACCACGTAACGTCGAACTGCTCGATGGCCGAGGTACAGCTAACCAAGGAAATTGAGTCCATCGACACGGACATCGAGGAGACAACGTCGAGCGATAACAAGGTACCCATCCCTCGTGTTATCGAGGTCTGTACAAACTGCAGCCAACCAGGACATGGCGCAACCAGCATCCAATGTTCAGTCTTTCAAAAACATCTGGATAAGGCCCGCAGGCAAATGAAGCATCGCCCGTCCCCAAGACCACAGCAACAACAACTACGACAAAAACAAAACAGGCCCGAATTCCGAGCACGAACTACGGACTTCCCCGCACTTCCAAGAAAAGCAAAAACCGAGACCGCGCGTGGGGGGCAACAACTCCCACCTATAGAATGGAACAACGCCACGAAACAGGCTGGCATAAATCGAACCGACACGAGGCAGGGACAACTCACCGGTGATAAACAGCTCCGAGTCGACAGACTGCGAGCGAAGCAATCAATAAGAGATCATCTCCAAGACGAACTCAACTGGGTAACCCCGGAGGATTGCTTCGCAATATTACAAACCATAGCCAATGAGTGCAACAAAATTGAAGGCCGCATCACGTGGGGCATAATTTCGGAGATTGCAACAAAGATCACAGCCCAGTTATGCCAGTTCCTACTACAGGCTTGAAAATACTGCAGAGCAACGTTAACGGCGTCACACACAAGATCGCTAACCTCCGCGACCTTGCGACGAAATACAAACCAGACGTAATTGTACTGAACGAACTCAAAATCGGCCCCAAGCAAACGGGCAAACTAAACATTCAGGGCTACACGCAAATCCGGGACACGCGCTTCTCAAACATTAATAGAGGACCGGAGTCTCCAAACGCCGTGTCTCGAGGGACATCTATGTACGTTGCTGCAAAACTGCGCTGGATACGATTAACAAACCTCCGAGATGTCGAAAGCTGCAACATCAGAGTTGACACGGCAACCGAGCCTATCAACATCATGGGTACCTACCTACCACCAGGAAAACAAATCCCACGCGCGGACATTGAAATCCTATTTGCCAACCGTAACACGGTGGCTATTGGAGACTTCAACATTAGATACGTGCAACTCGGAGACGCTTCTACGTCCATGAACGGCAAAGCATTTTACCCACTGCTGAATTCCGGGCAATTGATCAGGCACGATGCTGGCAATACAAGAGGCGCGAGTAAACTTGATTGCATACTCACCAACAATACGGATCTCGTGACACACCTTGAACAGATCGACGACATTTGCAGCGACCACACGCCAATCCTGGCAACCGTGTGCTGCGCGCCCAAAAAGAGCCAAAGTCGCGCATGTCCTGCAAAGCCGTAGACTGGCAAGAATTCGAACAACGCACGGAGCTCGACTGCATGGACGTTAACTCCCACGAGGACATGGAATCCGCCATCGATAGAGTTCACATGCGTGAACTCCGCCAAAGAAGCGCTATACAAAAAATACGACGCCAACAAAATAACTAGCATACCGCCATCACCAGAACTAGTGGAAGCCCGTAAGGTTCGCAACAATTTAAAAAAATGGATGCAGCGAGCGGGTAGAACCAATGACCCAATGCTCCGTGCCGAACATCGGTGGCTCGTTCGCGAGGCTGGCCGCATCAGTAGCGAGGAAACGGGGAAAAGATGGATCGACGCGATTAGCAATAGTGAAAACCACTGGCAAAACCTTTGGCGGATCCAAAAAGCAATGAAAAAACCACAATACCTTCCACCCGTACTTGTGGGCACAAGAAATCAAAACTAGGTCGCGAAACAACTCTTGGAGGCCGCAATCGTGCGAGACTCCGAGGTCGCCAACGCTGACCGGTTTGATCCCACTACGCTGGAGACCGAGCCCATCAACGAAACCTGCATGTATGAGGCCTGCAACGCGCTAAAGAAATTCAAGAATAACAAAGCCCCCGGCCCGGATGGAATAACGGCCAAAGAGCTCAAAAACATGAGTCACAACGCGAAACAACAGATGGTGAACGTGTTCAACTTCTGCCTGAAGAACAACACGTTTCCGGAACGCTGGAAAATTGGCAACTGCATATTCCTGCACAAATCAGGAAAACCCAACAACGACCCAAAATCGTACAGACCCATTGCACTTCTCGACGTTATGGGAAAATGGCTTGAGCGAATCATCCTCGCCCGAATGAACGAACTCGAACAAAGAATGCCGGACTCCCAACACGGGTTTCGACCAGCTCTCGGCACGCACACACAAGTGGCCAGAACCCTGGCCAACGTGCAAAACAAAATGGCACAGAAGCAGCAGATTACCTTGGTATCATTGGACCTCTCAAAGGCCTTTGATTCAATCAACCATCAAGGGCTCTACAAAAAATTGATGGACCTCGAGGCCAGTCCTGGACTTATCCGAATAATTGCATCGTATCTAACCAACCGACGCTTGGTTGGCACGTACCTAAATGGAAGAAGTCAGCCACTGCACCAACCACACGGCATACCACAAGGATCTATCCTTGGTCCGATAATTTTTAACATCTACGCACAGTAGGAGAAAAGCCCAAAAACCTGGCCAAAACCTCAAATGACCTTTGACGGGAATGAAAATTGGCTTACAGGGGTTTTCAAGGTCGCTGATTACGAATCTGAAAGCCAAATTATCGTAAACAAAATGGCCGATCCAATATGGCTGACATGAATGTTAAAAAGTTGCCAGATGTCGACAAAAATTGGTATTTACGGGTTTTCAAGGTCGCTGATTACGAATCCGCAAGCGAAATTATCGTAAAAAAAATGGCCGATCCAATATGGCCGACATGAACGTTAAAAAGTTACCAGATGTTGACAAAAATTGGTATATACGGGTTTTCAAGGTCGCTGATTACCAATCCGATATCTATTGTTTATAACTTGCAACAAAGAGCTTACAGCAAATTGTTATAAACAAAATGGCCGAGTATCCTGCTAAATAGATAAATTAATATATTTAAAAAAATCATCATAATAAAATAAACGTGAACAGTGTATTCTACGCAATTATTATTTTTATTTCCAAAATACATACGGAACGTTTCAAAAATAGAAAATTTTATTCTTAATCAAAATCGTAATCGGAGTCGGAGTCGGAGTCAGAATCATTATCCGAGTTTGTATCTATTACAACTCCCGGCACGGCTTCAATCTCGGCGCAATTTTATATTTTATTTAATTATAATTTATATATTTTTAATTTATATATATATATATACACATACATATATATTTATGTGTATTTTATTTTAAATAAATTTATATATTTATTTAATTTATATATATATATATACACATACATATATATTTAAATAATTTATTTCAAGCGTATAACAGCCGTCTTGTCCGTTATGATGCTACTTCACCCATTCTCAGGTAGAGGCGCAGAGGCTGCTCAATAGTGCCGCGTGCACGCTCGGCTACCGCACGATGCGAAAAAAATCATAACGGACAAGACGCACGTTTTCCGCAGGTAACTCTTGTAAATTTCGAAAGCTTATACATTAAACTAAAGGCCGAGACTAGGAGCTTTGCAAAATGTGACAAAATATATAACTTTTCGGACCGTTGAAAATATAAGTTTTCAAAATTATTCAATTTTATTTATGCCGAAGGCTATACTACATTTCAATCATTTATACATAAACTTTAGATTCAACCGATGTAAAAACATGTTCTACATACCTCCAGAAGTCGTATCCATGTTGCAGAATTGAAATTAAACCCGTCACTTTATAGTTATGGGTTTTTGAAGTCAGCGTTATTTTCGTCTGTTCAGCGCGTGACACGTACACTCTTCACGAACACTAACTGCCAACTGACGCTGCGGCGCAGGTATACACTTAAAGGGCTTTCCCTTCCACAATAGAATGCAGTTACTAGTCCTCTACCTGAATGACTACTCAACTGACCCTATTTCGAAAATTTATTTTTTGGGGTTTTGGCCAGGTTTTTGGGCTTTTCTCCTACTGTGCTACGTGGCCGATCTCCCAAGGCCATTAGACGACTCGGTAATGCTCTCGCAATACGCGGACGACGTTTTAATCACCGCCACCGGACGAACCGCGCACGCCGCCACCACCAAGGCTGAAGTCCAAACGGATAGAATCATTGCATTCTACCGTCGATGGGGACTCAAATGCAACACTGACAAGACACAGGCAATGATGATACGAAATCGTCGTGATGCACCCAAAGAACTCAACCTGGATAACACCATCGTCCCGATGGTCAACCACATTAAATACCTAGGGGTACAAATAACGAAAAGCACGTCGTTAACGCTGCACGTCAACAAAATCCTCGGCCAATTCCACACGGTCCGAAATCAACTTGCACCAATAATTGGGTATCGCAGCCAAGCCGACCCCAACATCAAACTCAAGATCATTAACGCATGCATGCTGCCGATCCTTGACTACGGAACAGCGGTGCTGCTGCCAGCACACACCAAAGGCAACCTTCTCCGGCTTGAAAGGGCCTACAAGGGAGCTGTTAAAACCGCGGGAGGCCTGCCGCGAACATTACCCAGCGCAGACCTCTGGGAGATACTGGATCAACCCCCCTTTCTCGAGCGCCAGCGTCAAATACGCAACAACATGTTGCTTACATTCAGAAACGGACGGGACCCCTTCCTGCGAGACACGATCAACAACGCGAATCTGCAAGAAACGGCAGCAAACAACAAGGGCCGCTACGGCCATGCCCTTTTCGGGGTCCGCTAGATGCGCGTTTGTCGTTCACCAGACAGACAACTGTACATAGTTACTCCATTCATTTCATCACCTGTACATACACCCGTCACCCCATTTAGAACCTAATTTAGACTAGCGAGGCCAACGGCCAAAAATAATATACATAAGCTCGTAAGAACAAACCTGATTACAATATAACATAACTAATTTGTTGAAACAAACATGTGCAAATAATGCTATTAGTTAAGCAATATCACACTAACATCACAAGAAACACAACAATGTACAACAAAAACAAGTAATAAACGAAATAGATCGATAGATAGCTCGATACGCCGGCAAAGTGACAGCTGATATTGGCTGTGTGTGTGAGTGCCATCGAAAAAGGGGAGAAACTTTTGTTTTTCGTATAAAAACGACATCAAAAAGAATTTTCCATGTGACCTCAAGTGCGACGATGGGATTGTGGACATTTTGTGCGAACGTGGTGATATATCTGTCGGACTGGAGAGAAAGCAGTCGATTGACTTGTCGTTTTGAACTCGTGACCGAAAATATAAAAAAATCAGACGTTTCGCTTATGTCACGACTTGGAGATTGGCTGAACCGGGTAGCCACATAAAAAACGAACAATTTGAGCTCTCAATCACTGCATTTCGTTGCATACCTTAGGAGAAAAGTGATAATCTAGATTGATCGTGTAGTTGTTGATAATTGCGAGCAAGTGTCGCCCGAACTTCGACGTGCTCAGTTCACGAGAATACCACGCGCGGCGCTCATCACGTGTGTTGCAGACGATACGCATCGATGTGCACGAGCTCGATACGCCGGCAAAGTGACAGCTGATATTTGGCTGCGTGTGTGAGTGCCATCAAAAAAGGGGAAGAAGTTTTGTTTTTCGTATATAAACGATATAAAAAATAAATTTTTGCGTGATCTGAAGTGCGACGATTGCGGATATTTTCAAGGATTGAATCACCGGGGCGATGTATCCGACGAGCCACAAGTATTTGCTGAGGTTATGTAGCAATTTATTAAAATATTTTTTTTGAGCTCTCCAAATCTCAATAAATAAAATTACATAACTTCAAAGTTGCGGACGCGTTTGAAAAGAATGCCACCGGTGCGATGAAATATTTTTGTGTACAACGGAGCCTCCGGAGATCTGGCGTCTGTCGCTAAGCGTACAAAGGTAGCGGGAAACCACCGTTCCTCTCGTCGTGGTCTCAGCAAGCTCCGTCGGTGGAGATCTCTGAAAAGGACACTCACTTTGTAAGGAGACCTCCAGTGACTCATTACACAAGTGCTTCTCCGGCTCATGGAAAAGGGTTTGCTTTTTCCCCGGTGGCAAGCGGCAAAGCACAAAAATTTGTCATCTGCAGCAAGATCTTCGCACGTACCCTGTATCGGTACCGTGCAGCGAGATCCATGCTGACATATTCTACAAGTATCTCGCAGCGGAGTCTTTGCACGTCCATTGCGAAAGATACAATGGTGTGCCAAGACCAAGTTCTTCGCAACCGCATTCGACAGGTGCCTTCCAGCGAGATCTTCACCGGCTCGCTGCAAAGGATTCTGTGATTTGCCAAGAACAAGTTCTTAGCAGGCCCGATCGATAGGTACGTTGCAGCAGGATCATGGCAAGCTTGTTGCAAAGCACAAAAGTTTGTCATCTGCAGCAAGATGCTGGCATGGACACTGTATTGGTGCTGTGCAGTGAGATCCATGCGGGCACATTAGATGTACCCATCTAATGTACCCGCAACAGGCATGCAAACATTCCACTGCGAGGGGTACCTCGCTGTTTGCATGCCTGTTGCGAACGATACCGCGTTGTGCCAAGACCAAGTTCTTTGCAACTCCGTCAGATAGGTGCCTTCCAGCGAGATCTTCATCAGCTCGCTGCAAAGGATTCTGTGTTCTGTCAAGAACAAGTTCTTTGCATGATTGACAGGTGCCTTGCAGCGGGATCTTGGGAGGCTCACTGCGGAAGATACAGTGATTGGCCAAGAAACAGTTCTTCGCAAATACATTTGACAAGAACATGTTCTTCGCAAATACATTTAACAAGAATAAGTTCTTCGTAAATGCATTCGACAAGACCAAGTTCTTCGCAAATACATATGCCTTCCAGCGAGATCTTCTCTGGCTCGCTGCGAAGGATTCTGTGTTTGACCAATAAATAAATAAATAATTTTAAATTATATTAAATTTAATTAAAATTTAATTGTTGAATTAATAATTAGTTTATAGTGAAATATAAATATTAATTTACGGCTCTGGTTCGAGTCCCATCTATGCTATTTTTTTTCAAATTATTGTTAAAATTTCTACCTTATAATTAAAAAATTGAAAGAAATGAAAGAAAATGTAAATATGTAATAAATGTAAAAAAGTATAAATGTTTTGATTGTTTTTATAATGATTATCACAGGTCAGAGTGTACTCGTGAGTGTTAAAAAACATTGCTTGAAGACATTTTTAATTAATTGAACAGAAATTAAATAATATCAAATAGAAATAAAATTAAATTAAATTACGGCTAATTTATTTTATCAAATTAAAAAAACTGCAAGAGAGTTGAAAAAAAAATTGACATTTAATTCGTAACTTTTGATCAATAAAGGTGCATAATTTTTTTTTCAATTTCTTGCAATTTTTTAATCATAAGTTATAAATTTCTACAATAATTTGAAAAAAAATAGCATAGACGGCACTCGAACCAGAGCCGTCCGGACAGGAGTCTTACTCCTTTGCCGCTGGGCTGCTCGCCTCGATGTGTTCATGTACAAACTCTACGGTACGTAAGCGGGTTCCCAACTTTGACCGGGGATTTCTCGAAAACGAAACCGAGTTGACACCTACATTTTGAGGCTTGGTTCGTACCTACCCACACTATGAGCACGCGAAGTGGGAGCCCGTAACTCGATGCACCTCCCGGACCGACCCCTCATGAGAGATATAGAACATACCGTATCTACCGATCATGCTCATGATACAGAATAGATGCAAAAATAATTTTGTTAACAATTACGTTTGTGAAATTTCTACCGTTGTTTTTTGCGGCGCATAAGCAGCAATCATATTTGCTGACTGATGGGTATACAAAATACCGTATCTACCGATCATACTCATGATCGAGAATAAATGTAATAATGTTTGTTTAAATGATTATTGTTGCGTAAATTTTACCGTTGTTTTTTGCAGCGCGTAAGCAGCAATCATGTTTGCTGACTGAGAGGTATAGAACATACCGTATCTACCGATCATACTCATGATCGAGAACAAATGCAAAAATAATTGTTTAAATAATTATTGTTGCGTAAATTTTACCGTTGTTTTTTGCAGCGCGAAAGCAGCAATCATGTTTGCTGACTGAGAGGTATAGAACATACCGTATCTACCGTTCATACTCATGATCGAGAATAAATGGAATAATATTTGTTTAAATAATTATTGTTGCGTAAATTTTACCGTTGCTTTTGCAGCGCGTAAGCAGTAAACATGTTTGCTGACTGAGAGGTATAGAACATACCGTATCTACCGATCATACTCATGATCGAGAATAAATGCAATAACAATTGTTCTAACAATTATTTTTGTGTAATTTTTACCGTTACTTTTCGCAGTGCGTAAGCAGCAATTATATTTGCTGACTAAACGGTATAGAACATACCGTATCTACCGATCATACTCATGATCGAGAATAAATGCACTAATCATTTTTTCAACAATTATTTTTGTTCAATTTTTACCGTTATTTTTCGCAGTGCGTAAGCAGCAATCATATTTGCCGACTAAGAGGTATAGAACATACTGTATCTACCGATCATACTCATGATCGAGAATAAATACAAAAATAATTGTTTAAATAATTATTGTTGCGTAAATTTTACCGTTGTTTTTTGCAGCGCGTAACCAGCAATCATATTTGCTGACTAAGAGGTATAGAACATACCCTATCTACCGATCATACTCTTGATCGAGAATAAATGCAAAAATAATTATTGTTGCGTAAATTTTACCGTTGTTTTTTGTTACCATTTATTCTCGATCATACTCATGATCGAGAATAAATGGAATAATATTTGTTTAAATAATTATTGTTGCGTAAATTTTACCGTTGCTTTTGCAGCGCGTAAGCAGTAAACATGTTTGCTGACTGAGAGGTATAGAACATACCGTATCTACCGATCATACTCATGATCGAGAATAAATGGAATAATATTTGTTTAAATAATTATTGTTGCGTAAATTTTACCGTTGCTTTTGCAGCGCGTAAGCAGTAAACATGTTTGCTGACTGAGAGGTATAGAACATACCGTATCTACCGATCATACTCATGATCGAGAATAAATGCAATAACAATTGTTCTAACAATTATGTTTGTGTAATTTTTACCGTTACTTTTCGCAGTGCGTAAGCAGCAATCATATTTGCTGACTAAAAGGTATAGAACATACCGTATCTACCGATCATACTCATGATCGAGAATAAATACAAAAATAATTGTTTAAATAATTATTGTTGCGTAAATTTCACCGTTGTTTTTTGCAGCGCGTAACCAGCAATCATGTTTGCTGACTAAGAGGTATAGAACATACTGTATCTACCGATCGTACTCATGATCGAGAATAAATACAAAAATAATTTTTAAAATAATTATTGTTGCGTAAATTGTACCGTTGTTTTTTGCACCGCGCAACCAGCAATCATGTTTGCTGACTAAGAGGTATAGAACATACCGTATCTACCGATCATACGCTTGATCGAGAATAAATGCAAAAATAATTATTTAAATAATTATTATTGCGTAAATTTTACCGTTGTTCATTGCAGCGCGAAAGCAGCAATCATGTTTGCTGACTGAGAGGTATAGAACATACCGTATCTACCGATCATACTCATGATCGAGAATAAATGGAATAATATTTGTTTAAATAATTATTGTTGCGTAAATTTTACCATTGCTTTTGCAGCGCGTAAGCATCAAACATGTTTGCTGACTGAGAGGTATAGAACATACCGTATCTGCCGATCATACTCATGATCGAGAATAAATGCAATAACAATTGTTCTAACAATTATTTTTGTGTAATTTTTACCGTTACTTTTCGCAGTGCGTAAGCAGCAATTATATTTGCTGACTAAACGGTATAGAACATACCGTATCTACCGATCATACTCATGATCGAGAATAAATGCACTAATCATTTTTTCAACAATTATTTTTGTTCAATTTTTACCGTTATTTTTCGCAGTGCGAAAGCAGCAATCATATTTGCCGACTAAGAGGTATAGAACATACTGTATCTACCGATCATACTCATGATCGAGAATAAATACAAAAATAATTGTTTAAATAATTATTGTTGCGTAAATTTTACCGTTGTTTTTTGCAGCGCGTAACCAGCAATCATATTTGCTGACTAAGAGGTATAGAACATACCATATCTACCGATCATACTCTTGATCGAGAATAAATGCAAAAATAATTATTGTTGCGTAAATTTTACCGTTGTTTTTTGCAGCGCGAAAGCAGCAATCATGTTTGCTGACTGAGAGGTATAGAACATACCGTATCTACCGATCATACTCATGATCGAGAATAAATGGAATAATATTTGTTTAAATAATTATTGTTGCGTAAATTTTACCGTTGCTTTTGCAGCGCGTAAGGAGTAAACATGTTTGCTGACTGAGAGGTATAGAACATACCGTATCTACCGATCATACTCATGATCGAGAATAAATGCAATAACAATTGTTCTAACAATTATTTTTGTGTAATTTTTACCGTTACTTTTCGCAGTGCGTAAGCAGTAATTATATTTGCTGACTAAACGGTATAGAACATACCGTATCTACCGATCATACTCATGATCGAGAATAAATGCACTAATCATTTTTTCAACAATTATTTTTGTTCAATTTTTACCGTTATTTTTCGCAGTGCGTAAGCAGCAATCATATTTGCCGACTAAGAGGTATAGAACATACTGTATCTACCGATCATACTCATGATCGAGAATAAATACAAAAATAATTGTTTAAATAATTATGGTTGCGTAAATTTTACCGTTGTTTTTTGCAGCGCGTAACCAGCAATCATATTTGCTGACTAAGAGGTATAGAACATACCGTATCTACCGATCATACTCTTGATCGAGAATAAATGCAAAAATAATTATTGTTGCGTAAATTTTACCGTTGTTTTTTGCAGCGCGAAAGCAGCAATCATGTTTGCTGACTGAGAGGTATAGAACATACCGTATCTACCGATCATACTCATGATCGAGAATAAATGGAATACTATTTGTTTAAATAATTATTGTTGCGTAAATTTTACCGTTGCTTTTGCAGCGCGTAAGCAGTAAACATGTTTGCTGACTGAGAGGTATAGAACATACCGTATCTACCGATCATACTCATGATCGAGAATAAATGCAATAACAATTGTTCTAACAATTATTTTTGTGTAATTTTTACCGTTACTTTTCGCAGTGCGTAAGCAGCAATCATATTTGCTGACTAAAAGGTATAGAACATACCGTATCTACCGATCATACTCATGATCGAGAATAAATTCACTAATAATTTTTTCAACAATTATTTTTGTTTCATTTTTACCGTTATTTTTCGCAGTGCGTAAGCAGCAATCATATTTGCTGACTAAGAGGTATAGAACATACTGTATCTACCGATCATACTCATGATCGAGAATAAATACAAAAATAATTGTTTAAATAATTATTGTTGCGGAAATTTTACCGTTGTTTTTTGCAGCGCGTAACCAGCAATCATGTTTGCTGACTAAGAGGTATAGAACATACCGTATTTACCGATCATACTCTTGATCGAGAATAAATGCAAAAATAATTATTTAAATAATTATTGTTGCGTAAATTTTACCGTTGTTTTTTGCAGCGCGAAAGCAGCAATCATGTTTGCTGACTGAGAGGTATAGAACATACCGTATCTACCGATCATACACATGATCGAGAATAAATGCAATAACAATTGTTCTAACAATTATTTTTGTGTAATTTTTACCGTTACTTTTCGCAGTGCGTAAGCAGCAATCATATTTGCTGACTAAAAGGTATAGAACATACCGTATCTACCGATCATACTCATGATCGAGAATAAATGCACTAATAATTTTTCCAACAATTATTTTTGTTTCATTTTTACCGTTATTTTTCGCAGTGTGTAAGCAGCAATCATATTTGCTGACTAAGAGGTATAGAACATACTGTATCTACCGATCATACTCATGATCGAGAATAAATACAAAAATAATTGTTTAAATAATTATTGTTGCGTAAATTTTACCGTTGTTTTTTGCAGCGCGTAACCAGCAATCATGTTTGCTGACTGAGAGGTATAGAACATACCGTATCTACCGATCATACACATGATCGAGAATAAATGCAATAACAATTGTTCTAACAATTATTTTTGTGTAATTTTTACCGTTACTTTTCGCAGTGCGTAAGCAGCAATCATATTTGCTGACTAAGAGGTATAGAACATACCGTATCTACCGATCATACTCATGATCGAGAATAAATGCACTAATAATTTTTTCAACAATTATTTTTGTTTCATTTTTACCGTTATTTTTCGCAGTGCGTAAGCAGCAATCATATTTGCTGACTAAGAGGGATAGAACATACTGTATCTACCGATCATACTCATGATCGAGAGTAAATACAAAAATAATTGTTTAAATAATTATTGTTGCGTAAATTTTACCGTTGTTTTTTGCAGCGCGTAACCAGCAATCATGTTTGCTGACTAAGAGGTATAGAACATACCGTATCTACCGATCATACTCATGATCGAGAATAAATGGCATAATATTTGTTTAAATAATTATTGTTGCGTAAATTTTACCGTTGCTTTTGCAGCGCGTAAGCAGTAAACATGTTTGCTGACTGAGAGGTATAGAACATACCGTATCTACCGATCATACTCTTGATCGAGAATAAATGCAAAAATAATTATTTAAATAATTATTGTTGCGTAAATTTTACCGTTGTTTTTTGCAGCGCGAAAGCAGCAATCATGTTTGCTGACTGAGAGGTATAGAACATACCGTATCTACCGATCATACTCATGATCGAGAATAAATGCACTAATCATTTTTTCAACAATTATTTTTGTTCAATTTTTACCGTTATTTTTCGCAGTGCGTAAGCAGCAATCATATTTGCCGACTAAGAGGTATAAAACATACTGTATCTACCGATCATACTCATGATCGAGAATAAATACAAAAATAATTGTTTAAATAATTATGGTTGCGTAAATTTTACCGTTGTTTTTTGCAGCGCGTAACCAGCAATCATATTTGCTGACTAAGAGGTATAGAACATACCGTATCTACCGATCATACTCTTGATCGAGAATAAATGCAAAAATAATTATTGTTGCGTAAATTTTACCGTTGTTTTTTGCAGCGCGAAAGCAGCAATCATGTTTGCTGACTGAGAGGTATAGAACATACCGTATCTACCGATCATACTCATGATCGAGAATAAATGGAATACTATTTGTTTAAATAATTATTGTTGCGTAAATTTTACCGTTGCTTTTGCAGCGCGTAAGCAGTAAACATGTTTGCTGACTGAGAGGTATAGAACATACCGTATCTACCGATCATACTCATGATCGAGAATAAATGCAATAACAATTGTTCTAACAATTATTTTTGTGTAATTTTTACCGTTACTTTTCGCAGTGCGTAAGCAGCAATCATATTTGCTGACTAAAAGGTATAGAACATACCGTATCTACCGATCATACTCATGATCGAGAATAAATTCACTAATACTTTTTTCAACAATTATTTTTGTTTCATTTTTACCGTTATTTTTCGCAGTGCGTAAGCAGCAATCATATTTGCTGACTAAGAGGTATAGAACATACTGTATCTACCGATCATACTCATGATCGAGAATAAATACAAAAATAATTGTTTAAACAATTATTGTTGCGGAAATTTTACCGTTGTTTTTTGCAGCGCGTAACCAGCAATCATGTTTGCTGACTAAGAGGTATAGAACATACCGTATTTACCGATCATACTCTTGATCGAGAATAAATGCAAAAATAATTATTTAAATAATTATTGTTGCGTAAATTTTACCGTTGTTTTTTGCAGCGCGAAAGCAGCAATCATGTTTGCTGACTGAGAGGTATAGAACATACCGTATCTACCGATCATACACATGATCGAGAATAAATGCAATAACAATTGTTCTAACAATTATTTTTGTGTAATTTTTACCGTTACTTTTCGCAGTGCGTAAGCAGCAATCATATTTGCTGACTAAAAGGTATAGAACATACCGTATCTACCGATCATACTCATGATCGAGAATAAATGCACTAATAATTTTTTCAACAATTATTTTTGTTTCATTTTTACCGTTATTTTTCGCAGTGTGTAAGCAGCAATCATATTTGCTGACTAAGAGGTATAGAACATACTGTATCTACCGATCATACTCATGATCGAGAATAAATACAAAAATAATTGTTTAAATAATTATTGTTGCGTAAATTTTACCGTTGTTTTTTGCAGCGCGTAACCAGCAATCATGTTTGCTGACTGAGAGGTATAGAACATACCGTATCTACCGATCATACACATGATCGAGAATAAATGCAATAACAATTGTTCTAACAATTATTTTTGTGTAATTTTTACCGTTACTTTTCGCAGTGCGTAAGCAGCAATCATATTTGCTGACTAAGAGGTATAGAACATACCGTATCTACCGATCATACTCATGATCGAGAATAAATGCACTAATAATTTTTTCAACAATTATTTTTGTTTCATTTTTACCGTTATTTTTCGCAGTGCGTAAGCAGCAATCATATTTGCTGACTAAGAGGGATAGAACATACTGTATCTACCGATCATACTCATGATCGAGAATAAATACAAAAATAATTGTTTAAATAATTATTGTTGCGTAAATTTTACCGTTGTTTTTTGCAGCGCGTAACCAGCAATCATGTTTGCTGACTAAGAGGTATAGAACATACCGTATCTACCGATCATACTCATGATCGAGAATAAATGGCATAATATTTGTTTAAATAATTATTGTTGCGTAAATTTTACCGTTGCTTTTGCAGCGCGTAAGCAGTAAACATGTTTGCTGACTGAGAGGTATAGAACATACCGTATCTACCGATCATACTCTTGATCGAGAATAAATGCAAAAATAATTATTTAAATAATTATTGTTGCGTAAATTTTACCGTTGTTTTTTGCAGCGCGAAAGCAGCAATCATGTTTGCTGACTGAGAGGTATAGAACATACCGTATCTACCGATCATACTCATCATCGAGAATAAATGGAATAATATTTGTTTAAATAATTATTGTTGCGTAAATTTTACCGTTGCTTTTGCAGCGCGTAAGCAGTAAACATGTTTGCTGACTGAGAGGTATAGAACATACCGTATCTACCGATCATACACATGATCGAGAATAAATGCAATAACAATTGTTCTAACAATTATTGTTGTGTAATTTTTACCGTTACTTTTCGCAGTGCGTAAGCAGCAATCATATTTGCTGACTAAGAGGTATAGAATATACCGTATCTACCGATCATACTCATGATCGAGAATAAATGCACTAGTAATTTTTTCAACAATTATTTTTGTTTAATTTTTACCGTTCTTTTTCGCAGTGCGTAAGCAGCAATCATATTTGCTGACTAAGAGGTATAGAACATAATGTATCTACCGATCATACTCATGATCGAGAATAAATACAAAAATAATTGTTTAAATAATTATTGTTGCGTAAATTGTACCGTTGTTTTTTGCAGCGCGTAACCAGCAATCATGTTTGCTGACTAAGAGGTATAGAACATACCGTATCTACCGATCATACTCTTGATCAAGAATAAATGCAAAAATAATTATTTAAATAATTATTATTGCGTAAATTTTACCGTTGTTTTTTGCAGCGCGAAAGCAGCAATCATGTTTGCTGACTGAGAGGTATAGAACATACCGTATCTACCGATCATACTCATGATCGAGAATAAATGGCATAATATTTGTTTAAATAATTATTGTTGCGTAAATTTTACCGTTGCTTTTGCAGCGCGTAAGCAGTAAACATGTTTGCTGACTGAGAGGTATAGAACATACCGTATCTACCGATCATACTCATGATCGAGAATAAATGCAATAACAATTGTTCTAACAATTATTTTTGTGTAATTTTTACCGTTACTTTTCGCAGTGCGTAAGCAGCAATCATATTTGCTGACTAAGAGGTATCGAACATACCGTATCTACCGATCATACTCATGATCGAGAATAAATGCACTAATAATTTTTTCAACAATTATTTTTGTTTAATTCTTACCTTTATTTTTCACAGTGCGTAAGCAGCAATCATATTTGCTGACTAAGAGGTATAGAACATACTGTATCTACCGATCATACTCATGATCGAGGATAAATACAAAAATAATTGTTTAAATAATTATTGTTGCGTAAATTTCACCGTAGTTTTTTGCAGCGCGTAACCAGCAATCATGTTTGCTGACTAAAAGGTATAGACCATACCGTATCTACCGATCATACTCTTGATCGAGAATAAATGCAAAAATAATTATTTAAATAATTATTGTTGCGTAAATTTTACCGTTGTTTTTTGCAGCGCGAAAGCAGCAATCATGTTTGCTGACTGAGAGGTATAGAACATACCGTATCTACCGATCATACTCATGATCGAGAATAAATGCAAAAATTATTTTTTAAATAATTATTGTTGCGTAAATTTTACCGTTGTTTTTTTGCAGCGCGTAAGCAGCAATCATGTTTGCTGACTGAGAGGTGTAGAAGATACCGTATCTACCGATCATACTCATGATCGAGAATAGATGCAAAAATAATTGTTTAAATAATTATTGTTGCGTAAATTTTGCCGTTGTTTTTTGCAGCGCGTAAGCAGCAATCATGTTTGCTGACTGAGAGGTATAGAACATACCGTATCTACCGATCATACTCATGATCGAGAATAAATGGCATAATACTTGTTTAAATAATTATTGTTGCGTAAATTTTACCGTTGCTTTTGAAGCGCGTAAGCAGTAAACATGTTTGCTGACTGAGAGGTATAGAACATACCGTATCTACCGATCATACTCATGATCGAGAATAAATGCAATAACAATTGTTCTAACAATTATTTTTGTGTAATTTTTACCGTTACTTTTCGCTGTGCGTAAGCAGCAATCATATTTGCTGACTAAGAGGTATAGAACATACCGTATCTACCGATCATACTCATGATCGAGAATAAATGCACTAATAATTTTTTCAACAATTATTTTTGTTTAATTTTTACCGTTATTTTTCACAGTGCGTAAGCAGCAATCATATTTGCCGACTAAGAGGTATAGAACATACTGTATCTACCGATCATACTCATGATCGAGAATAAATACAAAAATAATTCTTTAAATAATTATGGTTGCGTAAATTTTACCGTTGTTTTTTGCAGCGCGTAACCAGCAATCATATTTGCTGACTAAGAGGTATAGAACATACCGTATCTACCGATCATACTCTTGATCGAGAATAAATGCAAAAATAATTATTGTTGCGTAAATTTTACCGTTGTTTTTTGCAGCGCGAAAGCAGCAATCATGTTTGCTGACTGAGAGGTATAGAACATACCGTATCTACCGATCATACTCATGATCGAGAATAAATGGAATACTATTTGTTTAAATAATTATTGTTGCGTAAATTTTACCGTTGCTTTTGCAGCGCGTAAGCAGTAAACATGTTTGCTGACTGAGAGGTATAGAACATACCGTATCTACCGATCATACTCATGATCGAGAATAAATGCAATAACAATTGTTCTAACAATTATTTTTGTGTAATTTTTACCGTTACTTTTCGCAGTGCGTAAGCAGCAATCATATTTGCTGACTAAAAGGTATAGAACATACCGTATCTACCGATCATACTCATGATCGAGAATAAATTCACTAATAATTTTTTCAACAATTATTTTTGTTTCATTTTTACCGTTATTTTTCGCAGTGCGTAAGCAGCAATCATATTTGCTGACTAAGAGGTATAGAACATACTGTATCTACCGATCATACTCATGATCGAGAATAAATACAAAAATAATTGTTTAAATAATTATTGTTGCGGAAATTTCACCGTAGTTTTTTGCAGCGCGTAACCCGCAATCATGTTTGCTGACTAAAAGGTATAGACCATACCGTATCTACCGATCATACTCTTGATCGAGAATAAATGCAAAAATAATTATTTAAATAATTATTGTTGCGTAAATTTTACCGTTGTTTTTTGCAGCGCGAAAGCAGCAATCATGTTTGCTGACTGAGAGGTATAGAACATACCGTATCTACCGATCATACTCATGATCGAGAATAAATGCAAAAATTATTTTTTAAATAATTATTGTTGCGTAAATTTTACCGTTGTTTTTTTGCAGCGCGTAAGCAGCAATCATGTTTGCTGACTGAGAGGTGTAGAAGATACCGTATCTACCGATCATACTCATGATCGAGAATAGATGCAAAAATAATTGTTTAAATAATTATTGTTGCGTAAATTTTGCCGTTGTTTTTTGCAGCGCGTAAGCAGCAATCATGTTTGCTGACTGAGAGGTATAGAACATACCGTATCTACCGATCATACTCATGATCGAGAATAAATGGCATAATACTTGTTTAAATAATTATTGTTGCGTAAATTTTACCGTTGCTTTTGAAGCGCGTAAGCAGTAAACATGTTTGCTGACTGAGAGGTATAGAACATACCGTATCTACCGATCATACTCATGATCGAGAATAAATGCAATAACAATTGTTCTAACAATTATTTTTGTGTAATTTTTACCGTTACTTTTCGCTGTGCGTAAGCAGCAATCATATTTGCTGACTAAGAGGTATAGAACATACCGTATCTACCGATCATACTCATGATCGAGAATAAATGCACTAATAATTTTTTCAACAATTATTTTTGTTTAATTTTTACCGTTATTTTTCACAGTGCGTAAGCAGCAATCATATTTGCCGACTAAGAGGTATAGAACATACTGTATCTACCGATCATACTCATGATCGAGAATAAATACAAAAATAATTCTTTAAATAATTATGGTTGCGTAAATTTTACCGTTGTTTTTTGCAGCGCGTAACCAGCAATCATATTTGCTGACTAAGAGGTATAGAACATACCGTATCTACCGATCATACTCTTGATCGAGAATAAATGCAAAAATAATTATTGTTGCGTAAATTTTACCGTTGTTTTTTGCAGCGCGAAAGCAGCAATCATGTTTGCTGACTGAGAGGTATAGAACATACCGTATCTACCGATCATACTCATGATCGAGAATAAATGGAATACTATTTGTTTAAATAATTATTGTTGCGTAAATTTTACCGTTGCTTTTGCAGCGCGTAAGCAGTAAACATGTTTGCTGACTGAGAGGTATAGAACATACCGTATCTACCGATCATACTCATGATCGAGAATAAATGCAATAACAATTGTTCTAACAATTATTTTTGTGTAATTTTTACCGTTACTTTTCGCAGTGCGTAAGCAGCAATCATATTTGCTGACTAAAAGGTATAGAACATACCGTATCTACCGATCATACTCATGATCGAGAATAAATTCACTAATAATTTTTTCAACAATTATTTTTGTTTCATTTTTACCGTTATTTTTCGCAGTGCGTAAGCAGCAATCATATTTGCTGACTAAGAGGTATAGAACATACTGTATCTACCGATCATACTCATGATCGAGAATAAATACAAAAATAATTGTTTAAATAATTATTGTTGCGGAAATTTTACCGTTGTTTTTTGCAGCGCGTAACCAGCAATCATGTTTGCTGACTAAGAGGTATAGAACATACCGTATTTACCGATCATACTCTTGATCGAGAATAAATGCAAAAATAATTATTTAAATAATTATTGTTGCGTAAATTTTACCGTTGTTTTTTGCAGCGCGAAAGCAGCAATCATGTTTGCTGACTGAGAGGTATAGAACATACCGTATCTACCGATCATACACATGATCGAGAATAAATGCAATAACAATTGTTCTAACAATTATTTTTGTGTAATTTTTACCGTTACTTTTCGCAGTGCGTAAGCAGCAATCATATTTGCTGACTAAAAGGTATAGAACATACCGTATCTACCGATCATACTCATGATCGAGAATAAATGCACTAATAATTTTTCCAACAATTATTTTTGTTTCATTTTTACCGTTATTTTTCGCAGTGTGTAAGCAGCAATCATATTTGCTGACTAAGAGGTATAGAACATACTGTATCTACCGATCATACTCATGATCGAGAATAAATACAAAAATAATTGTTTAAATAATTATTGTTGCGTAAATTTTACCGTTGTTTTTTGCAGCGCGTAACCAGCAATCATGTTTGCTGACTGAGAGGTATAGAACATACCGTATCTACCGATCATACACATGATCGAGAATAAATGCAATAACAATTGTTCTAACAATTATTTTTGTGTAATTTTTACCGTTACTTTTCGCAGTGCGTAAGCAGCAATCATATTTGCTGACTAAGAGGTATAGAACATACCGTATCTACCGATCATACTCATGATCGAGAATAAATGCACTAATAATTTTTTCAACAATTATTTTTGTTTCATTTTTACCGTTATTTTTCGCAGTGCGTAAGCAGCAATCATATTTGCTGACTAAGAGGGATAGAACATACTGTATCTACCGATCATACTCATGATCGAGAGTAAATACAAAAATAATTGTTTAAATAATTATTGTTGCGTAAATTTTACCGTTGTTTTTTGCAGCGCGTAACCAGCAATCATGTTTGCTGACTAAGAGGTATAGAACATACCGTATCTACCGATCATACTCATGATCGAGAATAAATGGCATAATATTTGTTTAAATAATTATTGTTGCGTAAATTTTACCGTTGCTTTTGCAGCGCGTAAGCAGTAAACATGTTTGCTGACTGAGAGGTATAGAACATACCGTATCTACCGATCATACTCTTGATCGAGAATAAATGCAAAAATAATTATTTAAATAATTATTGTTGCGTAAATTTTACCGTTGTTTTTTGCAGCGCGAAAGCAGCAATCATGTTTGCTGACTGAGAGGTATAGAACATACCGTATCTACCGATCATACTCATGATCGAGAATAAATGCACTAATCATTTTTTCAACAATTATTTTTGTTCAATTTTTACCGTTATTTTTCGCAGTGCGTAAGCAGCAATCATATTTGCCGACTAAGAGGTATAAAACATACTGTATCTACCGATCATACTCATGATCGAGAATAAATACAAAAATAATTGTTTAAATAATTATGGTTGCGTAAATTTTACCGTTGTTTTTTGCAGCGCGTAACCAGCAATCATATTTGCTGACTAAGAGGTATAGAACATACCGTATCTACCGATCATACTCTTGATCGAGAATAAATGCAAAAATAATTATTGTTGCGTAAATTTTACCGTTGTTTTTTGCAGCGCGAAAGCAGCAATCATGTTTGCTGACTGAGAGGTATAGAACATACCGTATCTACCGATCATACTCATGATCGAGAATAAATGGAATACTATTTGTTTAAATAATTATTGTTGCGTAAATTTTACCGTTGCTTTTGCAGCGCGTAAGCAGTAAACATGTTTGCTGACTGAGAGGTATAGAACATACCGTATCTACCGATCATACTCATGATCGAGAATAAATGCAATAACAATTGTTCTAACAATTATTTTTGTGTAATTTTTACCGTTACTTTTCGCAGTGCGTAAGCAGCAATCATATTTGCTGACTAAAAGGTATAGAACATACCGTATCTACCGATCATACTCATGATCGAGAATAAATTCACTAATACTTTTTTCAACAATTATTTTTGTTTCATTTTTACCGTTATTTTTCGCAGTGCGTAAGCAGCAATCATATTTGCTGACTAAGAGGTATAGAACATACTGTATCTACCGATCATACTCATGATCGAGAATAAATACAAAAATAATTGTTTAAACAATTATTGTTGCGGAAATTTTACCGTTGTTTTTTGCAGCGCGTAACCAGCAATCATGTTTGCTGACTAAGAGGTATAGAACATACCGTATTTACCGATCATACTCTTGATCGAGAATAAATGCAAAAATAATTATTTAAATAATTATTGTTGCGTAAATTTTACCGTTGTTTTTTGCAGCGCGAAAGCAGCAATCATGTTTGCTGACTGAGAGGTATAGAACATACCGTATCTACCGATCATACACATGATCGAGAATAAATGCAATAACAATTGTTCTAACAATTATTTTTGTGTAATTTTTACCGTTACTTTTCGCAGTGCGTAAGCAGCAATCATATTTGCTGACTAAAAGGTATAGAACATACCGTATCTACCGATCATACTCATGATCGAGAATAAATGCACTAATAATTTTTTCAACAATTATTTTTGTTTCATTTTTACCGTTATTTTTCGCAGTGTGTAAGCAGCAATCATATTTGCTGACTAAGAGGTATAGAACATACTGTATCTACCGATCATACTCATGATCGAGAATAAATACAAAAATAATTGTTTAAATAATTATTGTTGCGTAAATTTTACCGTTGTTTTTTGCAGCGCGTAACCAGCAATCATGTTTGCTGACTGAGAGGTATAGAACATACCGTATCTACCGATCATACACATGATCGAGAATAAATGCAATAACAATTGTTCTAACAATTATTTTTGTGTAATTTTTACCGTTACTTTTCGCAGTGCGTAAGCAGCAATCATATTTGCTGACTAAGAGGTATAGAACATACCGTATCTACCGATCATACTCATGATCGAGAATAAATGCACTAATAATTTTTTCAAC
Source organism: Ophion obscuratus (assembly GCA_964007375.1). Lineage (NCBI taxonomy): Eukaryota > Metazoa > Arthropoda > Insecta > Hymenoptera > Ichneumonidae > Ophion > Ophion obscuratus. The sequence goes on from OZ023319.1 coordinate 5,945,521, forward strand.
AATTATTTTTGTTTCATTTTTACCGTTATTTTTCGCAGTGCGTAAGCAGCAATCATATTTGCTGACTAAGAGGGATAGAACATACTGTATCTACCGATCATACTCATGATCGAGAATAAATACAAAAATAATTGTTTAAATAATTATTGTTGCGTAAATTTTACCGTTGTTTTTTGCAGCGCGTAACCAGCAATCATGTTTGCTGACTAAGAGGTATAGAACATACCGTATCTACCGATCATACTCATGATCGAGAATAAATGGCATAATATTTGTTTAAATAATTATTGTTGCGTAAATTTTACCGTTGCTTTTGCAGCGCGTAAGCAGTAAACATGTTTGCTGACTGAGAGGTATAGAACATACCGTATCTACCGATCATACTCTTGATCGAGAATAAATGCAAAAATAATTATTTAAATAATTATTGTTGCGTAAATTTTACCGTTGTTTTTTGCAGCGCGAAAGCAGCAATCATGTTTGCTGACTGAGAGGTATAGAACATACCGTATCTACCGATCATACTCATCATCGAGAATAAATGGAATAATATTTGTTTAAATAATTATTGTTGCGTAAATTTTACCGTTGCTTTTGCAGCGCGTAAGCAGTAAACATGTTTGCTGACTGAGAGGTATAGAACATACCGTATCTACCGATCATACACATGATCGAGAATAAATGCAATAACAATTGTTCTAACAATTATTTTTGTGTAATTTTTACCGTTACTTTTCGCAGTGCGTAAGCAGCAATCATATTTGCTGACTAAGAGGTATAGAATATACCGTATCTACCGATCATACTCATGATCGAGAATAAATGCACTAGTAATTTTTTCAACAATTATTTTTGTTTAATTTTTACCGTTCTTTTTCGCAGTGCGTAAGCAGCAATCATATTTGCTGACTAAGAGGTATAGAACATAATGTATCTACCGATCATACTCATGATCGAGAATAAATACAAAAATAATTGTTTAAATAATTATTGTTGCGTAAATTGTACCGTTGTTTTTTGCAGCGCGTAACCAGCAATCATGTTTGCTGACTAAGAGGTATAGAACATACCGTATCTACCGATCATACTCTTGATCAAGAATAAATGCAAAAATAATTATTTAAATAATTATTATTGCGTAAATTTTACCGTTGTTTTTTGCAGCGCGAAAGCAGCAATCATGTTTGCTGACTGAGAGGTATAGAACATACCGTATCTACCGATCATACTCATGATCGAGAATAAATGGCATAATATTTGTTTAAATAATTATTGTTGCGTAAATTTTACCGTTGCTTTTGCAGCGCGTAAGCAGTAAACATGTTTGCTGACTGAGAGGTATAGAACATACCGTATCTACCGATCATACTCATGATCGAGAATAAATGCAATAACAATTGTTCTAACAATTATTTTTGTGTAATTTTTACCGTTACTTTTCGCAGTGCGTAAGCAGCAATCATATTTGCTGACTAAGAGGTATCGAACATACCGTATCTACCGATCATACTCATGATCGAGAATAAATGCACTAATAATTTTTTCAACAATTATTTTTGTTTAATTCTTACCTTTATTTTTCACAGTGCGTAAGCAGCAATCATATTTGCTGACTAAGAGGTATAGAACATACTGTATCTACCGATCATACTCATGATCGAGGATAAATACAAAAATAATTGTTTAAATAATTATTGTTGCGTAAATTTCACCGTAGTTTTTTGCAGCGCGTAACCAGCAATCATGTTTGCTGACTAAAAGGTATAGACCATACCGTATCTACCGATCATACTCTTGATCGAGAATAAATGCAAAAATAATTATTTAAATAATTATTGTTGCGTAAATTTTACCGTTGTTTTTTGCAGCGCGAAAGCAGCAATCATGTTTGCTGACTGAGAGGTATAGAACATACCGTATCTACCGATCATACTCATGATCGAGAATAAATGCAAAAATTATTTTTTAAATAATTATTGTTGCGTAAATTTTACCGTTGTTTTTTTGCAGCGCGTAAGCAGCAATCATGTTTGCTGACTGAGAGGTGTAGAAGATACCGTATCTACCGATCATACTCATGATCGAGAATAGATGCAAAAATAATTGTTTAAATAATTATTGTTGCGTAAATTTTGCCGTTGTTTTTTGCAGCGCGTAAGCAGCAATCATGTTTGCTGACTGAGAGGTATAGAACATACCGTATCTACCGATCATACTCATGATCGAGAATAAATGGCATAATACTTGTTTAAATAATTATTGTTGCGTAAATTTTACCGTTGCTTTTGCAGCGCGTAAGCAGTAAACATGTTTGCTGACTGAGAGGTATAGAACATACCGTATCTACCGATCATACTCATGATCGAGAATAAATGCAATAACAATTGTTCTAACAATTATTTTTGTGTAATTTTTACCGTTACTTTTCGCTGTGCGTAAGCAGCAATCATATTTGCTGACTAAGAGGTATAGAACATACCGTATCTACCGATCATACTCATGATCGAGAATAAATGCACTAATAATTTTTTCAACAATTATTTTTGTTTAATTTTTACCGTTATTTTTCACAGTGCGTAAGCAGCAATCATATTTGCCGACTAAGAGGTATAGAACATACTGTATCTACCGATCATACTCATGATCGAGAATAAATACAAAAATAATTCTTTAAATAATTATGGTTGCGTAAATTTTACCGTTGTTTTTTGCAGCGCGTAACCAGCAATCATATTTGCTGACTAAGAGGTATAGAACATACCGTATCTACCGATCATACTCTTGATCGAGAATAAATGCAAAAATAATTATTGTTGCGTAAATTTTACCGTTGTTTTTTGCAGCGCGAAAGCAGCAATCATGTTTGCTGACTGAGAGGTATAGAACATACCGTATCTACCGATCATACTCATGATCGAGAATAAATGGAATACTATTTGTTTAAATAATTATTGTTGCGTAAATTTTACCGTTGCTTTTGCAGCGCGTAAGCAGTAAACATGTTTGCTGACTGAGAGGTATAGAACATACCGTATCTACCGATCATACTCATGATCGAGAATAAATGCAATAACAATTGTTCTAACAATTATTTTTGTGTCATTTTTACCGTTACTTTTCGCAGTGCGTAAGCAGCAATCATATTTGCTGACTAAAAGGTATAGAACATACCGTATCTACCGATCATACTCATGATCGAGAATAAATTCACTAATAATTTTTTCAACAATTATTTTTGTTTCATTTTTACCGTTATTTTTCGCAGTGCGTAAGCAGCAATCATATTTGCTGACTAAGAGGTATAGAACATACTGTATCTACCGATCATACTCATGATCGAGAATAAATACAAAAATAATTGTTTAAATAATTATTGTTGCGGAAATTTTACCGTTGTTTTTTGCAGCGCGTAACCAGCAATCATGTTTGCTGACTAAGAGGTATAGAACATACCGTATTTACCGATCATACTCTTGATCGAGAATAAATGCAAAAATAATTATTTAAATAATTATTGTTGCGTAAATTTTACCGTTGTTTTTTGCAGCGCGAAAGCAGCAATCATGTTTGCTGACTGAGAGGTATAGAACATACCGTATCTACCGATCATACACATGATCGAGAATAAATGCAATAACAATTGTTCTAACAATTATTTTTGTGTAATTTTTACCGTTACTTTTCGCAGTGCGTAAGCAGCAATCATATTTGCTGACTAAAAGGTATAGAACATACCGTATCTACCGATCATACTCATGATCGAGAATAAATGCACTAATAATTTTTTCAACAATTATTTTTGTTTCATTTTTACCGTTATTTTTCGCAGTGTGTAAGCAGCAATCATATTTGCTGACTAAGAGGTATAGAACATACTGTATCTACCGATCATACTCATGATCGAGAATAAATACAAAAATAATTGTTTAAATAATTATTGTTGCGTAAATTTTACCGTTGTTTTTTGCAGCGCGTAACCAGCAATCATGTTTGCTGACTGAGAGGTATAGAACATACCGTATCTACCGATCATACACATGATAGAGAATAAATGCAATAACAATTGTTCTAACAATTATTTTTGTGTAATTTTTACCGTTACTTTTCGCAGTGCGTAAGCAGCAATCATATTTGCTGACTAAGAGGTATAGAACATACCGTATCTACCGATCATACTCATGATCGAGAATAAATGCACTAATAATTTTTTCAACAATTATTTTTGTTTCATTTTTACCGTTATTTTTCGCAGTGCGTAAGCAGCAATCATATTTGCTGACTAAGAGGGATAGAACATACTGTATCTACCGATCATACTCATGATCGAGAATAAATACAAAAATAATTGTTTAAATAATTATTGTTGCGTAAATTTTACCGTTGTTTTTTGCAGCGCGTAACCAGCAATCATGTTTGCTGACTAAGAGGTATAGAACATACCGTATCTACCGATCATACTCATGATCGAGAATAAATGGCATAATATTTGTTTAAATAATTATTGTTGCGTAAATTTTACCGTTGCTTTTGCAGCGCGTAAGCAGTAAACATGTTTGCTGACTGAGAGGTATAGAACATACCGTATCTACCGATCATACTCTTGATCGAGAATAAATGCAAAAATAATTATTTAAATAATTATTGTTGCGTAAATTTTACCGTTGTTTTTTGCAGCGCGAAAGCAGCAATCATGTTTGCTGACTGAGAGGTATAGAACATACCGTATCTACCGATCATACTCATGATCGAGAATAAATGCACTAATCATTTTTTCAACAATTATTTTTGTTCAATTTTTACCGTTATTTTTCGCAGTGCGTAAGCAGCAATCATATTTGCCGACTAAGAGGTATAGAACATACTGTATCTACCGATCATACTCATGATCGAGAATAAATACAAAAATAATTGTTTAAATAATTATGGTTGCGTAAATTTTACCGTTGTTTTTTGCAGCGCGTAACCAGCAATCATATTTGCTGACTAAGAGGTATAGAACATACCGTATCTACCGATCATACTCTTGATCGAGAATAAATGCAAAAATAATTATTGTTGCGTAAATTTTACCGTTGTTTTTTGCAGCGCGAAAGCAGCAATCATGTTTGCTGACTGAGAGGTATAGAACATACCGTATCTACCGATCATACTCATGATCGAGAATAAATGGAATACTATTTGTTTAAATAATTATTGTTGCGTAAATTTTACCGTTGCTTTTGCAGCGCGTAAGCAGTAAACATGTTTGCTGACTGAGAGGTATAGAACATACCGTATCTACCGATCATACTCATGATCGAGAATAAATGCAATAACAATTGTTCTAACAATTATTTTTGTGTAATTTTTACCGTTACTTTTCGCAGTGCGTAAGCAGCAATCATATTTGCTGACTAAAAGGTATAGAACATACCGTATCTACCGATCATACTCATGATCGAGAATAAATTCACTAATACTTTTTTCAACAATTATTTTTGTTTCATTTTTACCGTTATTTTTCGCAGTGCGTAAGCAGCAATCATATTTGCTGACTAAGAGGTATAGAACATACTGTATCTACCGATCATACTCATGATCGAGAATAAATACAAAAATAATTGTTTAAACAATTATTGTTGCGGAAATTTTACCGTTGTTTTTTGCAGCGCGTAACCAGCAATCATGTTTGCTGACTAAGAGGTATAGAACATACCGTATTTACCGATCATACTCTTGATCGAGAATAAATGCAAAAATAATTATTTAAATAATTATTGTTGCGTAAATTTTACCGTTGTTTTTTGCAGCGCGAAAGCAGCAATCATGTTTGCTGACTGAGAGGTATAGAACATACCGTATCTACCGATCATACACATGATCGAGAATAAATGCAATAACAATTGTTCTAACAATTATTTTTGTGTAATTTTTACCGTTACTTTTCGCAGTGCGTAAGCAGCAATCATATTTGCTGACTAAAAGGTATAGAACATACCGTATCTACCGATCATACTCATGATCGAGAATAAATGCACTAATAATTTTTTCAACAATTATTTTTGTTTCATTTTTACCGTTATTTTTCGCAGTGTGTAAGCAGCAATCATATTTGCTGACTAAGAGGTATAGAACATACTGTATCTACCGATCATACTCATGATCGAGAATAAATACAAAAATAATTGTTTAAATAATTATTGTTGCGTAAATTTTACCGTTGTTTTTTGCAGCGCGTAACCAGCAATCATGTTTGCTGACTGAGAGGTATAGAACATACCGTATCTACCGATCATACACATGATCGAGAATAAATGCAATAACAATTGTTCTAACAATTATTTTTGTGTAATTTTTACCGTTACTTTTCGCAGTGCGTAAGCAGCAATCATATTTGCTGACTAAGAGGTATAGAACATACCGTATCTACCGATCATACTCATGATCGAGAATAAATGCACTAATAATTTTTTCAACAATTATTTTTGTTTCATTTTTACCGTTATTTTTCGCAGTGCGTAAGCAGCAATCATATTTGCTGACTAAGAGGGATAGAACATACTGTATCTACCGATCATACTCATGATCGAGAATAAATACAAAAATAATTGTTTAAATAATTATTGTTGCGTAAATTTTACCGTTGTTTTTTGCAGCGCGTAACCAGCAATCATGTTTGCTGACTAAGAGGTATAGAACATACCGTATCTACCGATCATACTCATGATCGAGAATAAATGGCATAATATTTGTTTAAATAATTATTGTTGCGTAAATTTTACCGTTGCTTTTGCAGCGCGTAAGCAGTAAACATGTTTGCTGACTGAGAGGTATAGAACATACCGTATCTACCGATCATACTCTTGATCGAGAATAAATGCAAAAATAATTATTTAAATAATTATTGTTGCGTAAATTTTACCGTTGTTTTTTGCAGCGCGAAAGCAGCAATCATGTTTGCTGACTGAGAGGTATAGAACATACCGTATCTACCGATCATACTCATCATCGAGAATAAATGGAATAATATTTGTTTAAATAATTATTGTTGCGTAAATTTTACCGTTGCTTTTGCAGCGCGTAAGCAGTAAACATGTTTGCTGACTGAGAGGTATAGAACATACCGTATCTACCGATCATACACATGATCGAGAATAAATGCAATAACAATTGTTCTAACAATTATTTTTCTGTAATTTTTACCGTTACTTTTCGCAGTGCGTAAGCAGCAATCATATTTGCTGACTAAGAGGTATAGAATATACCGTATCTACCGATCATACTCATGATCGAGAATAAATGCACTAGTAATTTTTTCAACAATTATTTTTGTTTAATTTTTACCGTTCTTTTTCGCAGTGCGTAAGCAGCAATCATATTTGCTGACTAAGAGGTATAGAACATAATGTATCTACCGATCATACTCATGATCGAGAATAAATACAAAAATAATTGTTTAAATAATTATTGTTGCGTAAATTGTACCGTTGTTTTTTGCAGCGCGTAACCAGCAATCATGTTTGCTGACTAAGAGGTATAGAACATACCGTATCTACCGATCATACTCTTGATCAAGAATAAATGCAAAAATAATTATTTAAATAATTATTATTGCGTAAATTTTACCGTTGTTTTTTGCAGCGCGAAAGCAGCAATCATGTTTGCTGACTGAGAGGTATAGAACATACCGTATCTACCGATCATACTCATGATCGAGAATAAATGGCATAATATTTGTTTAAATAATTATTGTTGCGTAAATTTTACCGTTGCTTTTGCAGCGCGTAAGCAGTAAACATGTTTGCTGACTGAGAGGTATAGAACATACCGTATCTACCGATCATACTCATGATCGAGAATAAATGCAATAACAATTGTTCTAACAATTATTTTTGTGTAATTTTTACCGTTACTTTTCGCAGTGCGTAAGCAGCAATCATATTTGCTGACTAAGAGGTATCGAACATACCGTATCTACCGATCATACTCATGATCGAGAATAAATGCACTAATAATTTTTTCAACAATTATTTTTGTTTAATTCTTACCTTTATTTTTCACAGTGCGTAAGCAGCAATCATATTTGCTGACTAAGAGGTATAGAACATACTGTATCTACCGATCATACTCATGATCGAGGATAAATACAAAAATAATTGTTTAAATAATTATTGTTGCGTAAATTTCACCGTAGTTTTTTGCAGCGCGTAACCAGCAATCATGTTTGCTGACTAAAAGGTATAGACCATACCGTATCTACCGATCATACTCTTGATCGAGAATAAATGCAAAAATAATTATTTAAATAATTATTGTTGCGTAAATTTTACCGTTGTTTTTTGCAGCGCGAAAGCAGCAATCATGTTTGCTGACTGAGAGGTATAGAACATACCGTATCTACCGATCATACTCATGATCGAGAATAAATGCAAAAATTATTTTTTAAATAATTATTGTTGCGTAAATTTTACCGTTGTTTTTTTGCAGCGCGTAAGCAGCAATCATGTTTGCTGACTGAGAGGTGTAGAAGATACCGTATCTACCGATCATACTCATGATCGAGAATAGATGCAAAAATAATTGTTTAAATAATTATTGTTGCGTAAATTTTGCCGTTGTTTTTTGCAGCGCGTAAGCAGCAATCATGTTTGCTGACTGAGAGGTATAGAACATACCGTATCTACCGATCATACTCATGATCGAGAATAAATGGCATAATATTTGTTTAAATAATTATTGTTGCGTAAATTTTACCGTTGCTTTTGCAGCGCGTAAGCAGTAAACATGTTTGCTGACTGAGAGGTATAGAACATACCGTATCTACCGATCATACTCATGATCGAGAATAAATGCAATAACAATTGTTCTAACAATTATTTTTGTGTAATTTTTACCGTTACTTTTCGCTGTGCGTAAGCAGCAATCATATTTGCTGACTAAGAGGTATAGAACATACCGTATCTACCGATCATACTCATGATCGAGAATAAATGCACTAATAATTTTTTCAACAATTATTTTTGTTTAATTTTTACCGTTATTTTTCACAGTGCGTAAGCAGCAATCATATTTGCCGACTAAGAGGTATAGAACATACTGTATCTACCGATCATACTCATGATCGAGAATAAATACAAAAATAATTCTTTAAATAATTATGGTTGCGTAAATTTTACCGTTGTTTTTTGCAGCGCGTAACCAGCAATCATATTTGCTGACTAAGAGGTATAGAACATACCGTATCTACCGATCATACTCTTGATCGAGAATAAATGCAAAAATAATTATTGTTGCGTAAATTTTACCGTTGTTTTTTGCAGCGCGAAAGCAGCAATCATGTTTGCTGACTGAGAGGTATAGAACATACCGTATCTACCGATCATACTCATGATCGAGAATAAATGGAATACTATTTGTTTAAATAATTATTGTTGCGTAAATTTTACCGTTGCTTTTGCAGCGCGTAAGCAGTAAACATGTTTGCTGACTGAGAGGTATAGAACATACCGTATCTACCGATCATACTCATGATCGAGAATAAATGCAATAACAATTGTTCTAACAATTATTTTTGTGTCATTTTTACCGTTACTTTTCGCAGTGCGTAAGCAGCAATCATATTTGCTGACTAAAAGGTATAGAACATACCGTATCTACCGATCATACTCATGATCGAGAATAAATTCACTAATAATTTTTTCAACAATTATTTTTGTTTCATTTTTACCGTTATTTTTCGCAGTGCGTAAGCAGCAATCATATTTGCTGACTAAGAGGTATAGAACATACTGTATCTACCGATCATACTCATGATCGAGAATAAATACAAAAATAATTGTTTAAATAATTATTGTTGCGGAAATTTTACCGTTGTTTTTTGCAGCGCGTAACCAGCAATCATGTTTGCTGACTAAGAGGTATAGAACATACCGTATTTACCGATCATACTCTTGATCGAGAATAAATGCAAAAATAATTATTTAAATAATTATTGTTGCGTAAATTTTACCGTTGTTTTTTGCAGCGCGAAAGCAGCAATCATGTTTGCTGACTGAGAGGTATAGAACATACCGTATCTACCGATCATACACATGATCGAGAATAAATGCAATAACAATTGTTCTAACAATTATTTTTGTGTAATTTTTACCGTTACTTTTCGCAGTGCGTAAGCAGCAATCATATTTGCTGACTAAAAGGTATAGAACATACCGTATCTACCGATCATACTCATGATCGAGAATAAATGCACTAATAATTTTTTCAACAATTATTTTTGTTTCATTTTTACCGTTATTTTTCGCAGTGTGTAAGCAGCAATCATATTTGCTGACTAAGAGGTATAGAACATACTGTATCTACCGATCATACTCATGATCGAGAATAAATACAAAAATAATTGTTTAAATAATTATTGTTGCGTAAATTTTACCGTTGTTTTTTGCAGCGCGTAACCAGCAATCATGTTTGCTGACTGAGAGGTATAGAACATACCGTATCTACCGATCATACACATGATCGAGAATAAATGCAATAACAATTGTTCTAACAATTATTTTTGTGTAATTTTTACCGTTACTTTTCGCAGTGCGTAAGCAGCAATCATATTTGCTGACTAAGAGGTATAGAACATACCGTATCTACCGATCATACTCATGATCGAGAATAAATGCACTAATAATTTTTTCAACAATTATTTTTGTTTCATTTTTACCGTTATTTTTCGCAGTGCGTAAGCAGCAATCATATTTGCTGACTAAGAGGGATAGAACATACTGTATCTACCGATCATACTCATGATCGAGAATAAATACAAAAATAATTGTTTAAATAATTATTGTTGCGTAAATTTTACCGTTGTTTTTTGCAGCGCGTAACCAGCAATCATGTTTGCTGACTAAGAGGTATAGAACATACCGTATCTACCGATCATACTCATGATCGAGAATAAATGGCATAATATTTGTTTAAATAATTATTGTTGCGTAAATTTTACCGTTGCTTTTGCAGCGCGTAAGCAGTAAACATGTTTGCTGACTGAGAGGTATAGAACATACCGTATCTACCGATCATACTCTTGATCGAGAATAAATGCAAAAATAATTATTTAAATAATTATTGTTGCGTAAATTTTACCGTTGTTTTTTGCAGCGCGAAAGCAGCAATCATGTTTGCTGACTGAGAGGTATAGAACATACCGTATCTACCGATCATACTCATCATCGAGAATAAATGGAATAATATTTGTTTAAATAATTATTGTTGCGTAAATTTTACCGTTGCTTTTGCAGCGCGTAAGCAGTAAACATGTTTGCTGACTGAGAGGTATAGAACATACCGTATCTACCGATCATACACATGATCGAGAATAAATGCAATAACAATTGTTCTAACAATTATTTTTGTGTAATTTTTACCGTTACTTTTCGCAGTGCGTAAGCAGCAATCATATTTGCTGACTAAGAGGTATAGAATATACCGTATCTACCGATCATACTCATGATCGAGAATAAATGCACTAGTAATTTTTTCAACAATTATTTTTGTTTAATTTTTACCGTTCTTTTTCGCAGTGCGTAAGCAGCAATCATATTTGCTGACTAAGAGGTATAGAACATAATGTATCTACCGATCATACTCATGATCGAGAATAAATACAAAAATAATTGTTTAAATAATTATTGTTGCGTAAATTGTACCGTTGTTTTTTGCAGCGCGTAACCAGCAATCATGTTTGCTGACTAAGAGGTATAGAACATACCGTATCTACCGATCATACTCTTGATCAAGAATAAATGCAAAAATAATTATTTAAATAATTATTATTGCGTAAATTTTACCGTTGTTTTTTGCAGCGCGAAAGCAGCAATCATGTTTGCTGACTGAGAGGTATAGAACATACCGTATCTACCGATCATACTCATGATCGAGAATAAATGGCATAATATTTGTTTAAATAATTATTGTTGCGTAAATTTTACCGTTGCTTTTGCAGCGCGTAAGCAGTAAACATGTTTGCTGACTGAGAGGTATAGAACATACCGTATCTACCGATCATACTCATGATCGAGAATAAATGCAATAACAATTGTTCTAACAATTATTTTTGTGTAATTTTTACCGTTACTTTTCGCAGTGCGTAAGCAGCAATCATATTTGCTGACTAAGAGGTATCGAACATACCGTATCTACCGATCATACTCATGATCGAGAATAAATGCACTAATAATTTTTTCAACAATTATTTTTGTTTAATTCTTACCTTTATTTTTCACAGTGCGTAAGCAGCAATCATATTTGCTGACTAAGAGGTATAGAACATACTGTATCTACCGATCATACTCATGATCGAGGATAAATACAAAAATAATTGTTTAAATAATTATTGTTGCGTAAATTTCACCGTAGTTTTTTGCAGCGCGTAACCAGCAATCATGTTTGCTGACTAAAAGGTATAGACCATACCGTATCTACCGATCATACTCTTGATCGAGAATAAATGCAAAAATAATTATTTAAATAATTATTGTTGCGTAAATTTTACCGTTGTTTTTTGCAGCGCGAAAGCAGCAATCATGTTTGCTGACTGAGAGGTATAGAACATACCGTATCTACCGATCATACTCATGATCGAGAATAAATGCAAAAATTATTTTTTAAATAATTATTGTTGCGTAAATTTTACCGTTGTTTTTTTGCAGCGCGTAAGCAGCAATCATGTTTGCTGACTGAGAGGTGTAGAAGATACCGTATCTACCGATCATACTCATGATCGAGAATAGATGCAAAAATAATTGTTTAAATAATTATTGTTGCGTAAATTTTGCCGTTGTTTTTTGCAGCGCGTAAGCAGCAATCATGTTTGCTGACTGAGAGGTATAGAACATACCGTATCTACCGATCATACTCATGATCGAGAATAAATGGCATAATACTTGTTTAAATAATTATTGTTGCGTAAATTTTACCGTTGCTTTTGCAGCGCGTAAGCAGTAAACATGTTTGCTGACTGAGAGGTATAGAACATACCGTATCTACCGATCATACTCATGATCGAGAATAAATGCAATAACAATTGTTCTAACAATTATTTTTGTGTAATTTTTACCGTTACTTTTCGCTGTGCGTAAGCAGCAATCATATTTGCTGACTAAGAGGTATAGAACATACCGTATCTACCGATCATACTCATGATCGAGAATAAATGCACTAATAATTTTTTCAACAATTATTTTTGTTTAATTTTTACCGTTATTTTTCACAGTGCGTAAGCAGCAATCATATTTGCCGACTAAGAGGTATAGAACATACTGTATCTACCGATCATACTCATGATCGAGAATAAATACAAAAATAATTCTTTAAATAATTATGGTTGCGTAAATTTTACCGTTGTTTTTTGCAGCGCGTAACCAGCAATCATATTTGCTGACTAAGAGGTATAGAACATACCGTATCTACCGATCATACTCTTGATCGAGAATAAATGCAAAAATAATTATTGTTGCGTAAATTTTACCGTTGTTTTTTGCAGCGCGAAAGCAGCAATCATGTTTGCTGACTGAGAGGTATAGAACATACCGTATCTACCGATCATACTCATGATCGAGAATAAATGGAATACTATTTGTTTAAATAATTATTGTTGCGTAAATTTTACCGTTGCTTTTGCAGCGCGTAAGCAGTAAACATGTTTGCTGACTGAGAGGTATAGAACATACCGTATCTACCGATCATACTCATGATCGAGAATAAATGCAATAACAATTGTTCTAACAATTATTTTTGTGTCATTTTTACCGTTACTTTTCGCAGTGCGTAAGCAGCAATCATATTTGCTGACTAAAAGGTATAGAACATACCGTATCTACCGATCATACTCATGATCGAGAATAAATTCACTAATAATTTTTTCAACAATTATTTTTGTTTCATTTTTACCGTTATTTTTCGCAGTGCGTAAGCAGCAATCATATTTGCTGACTAAGAGGTATAGAACATACTGTATCTACCGATCATACTCATGATCGAGAATAAATACAAAAATAATTGTTTAAATAATTATTGTTGCGGAAATTTTACCGTTGTTTTTTGCAGCGCGTAACCAGCAATCATGTTTGCTGACTAAGAGGTATAGAACATACCGTATTTACCGATCATACTCTTGATCGAGAATAAATGCAAAAATAATTATTTAAATAATTATTGTTGCGTAAATTTTACCGTTGTTTTTTGCAGCGCGAAAGCAGCAATCATGTTTGCTGACTGAGAGGTATAGAACATACCGTATCTACCGATCATACACATGATCGAGAATAAATGCAATAACAATTGTTCTAACAATTATTTTTGTGTAATTTTTACCGTTACTTTTCGCAGTGCGTAAGCAGCAATCATATTTGCTGACTAAAAGGTATAGAACATACCGTATCTACCGATCATACTCATGATCGAGAATAAATGCACTAATAATTTTTTCAACAATTATTTTTGTTTCATTTTTACCGTTATTTTTCGCAGTGTGTAAGCAGCAATCATATTTGCTGACTAAGAGGTATAGAACATACTGTATCTACCGATCATACTCATGATCGAGAATAAATACAAAAATAATTGTTTAAATAATTATTGTTGCGTAAATTTTACCGTTGTTTTTTGCAGCGCGTAACCAGCAATCATGTTTGCTGACTGAGAGGTATAGAACATACCGTATCTACCGATCATACACATGATAGAGAATAAATGCAATAACAATTGTTCTAACAATTATTTTTGTGTAATTTTTACCGTTACTTTTCGCAGTGCGTAAGCAGCAATCATATTTGCTGACTAAGAGGTATAGAACATACCGTATCTACCGATCATACTCATGATCGAGAATAAATGCACTAATAATTTTTTCAACAATTATTTTTGTTTCATTTTTACCGTTATTTTTCGCAGTGCGTAAGCAGCAATCATATTTGCTGACTAAGAGGGATAGAACATACTGTATCTACCGATCATACTCATGATCGAGAATAAATACAAAAATAATTGTTTAAATAATTATTGTTGCGTAAATTTTACCGTTGTTTTTTGCAGCGCGTAACCAGCAATCATGTTTGCTGACTAAGAGGTATAGAACATACCGTATCTACCGATCATACTCATGATCGAGAATAAATGGCATAATATTTGTTTAAATAATTATTGTTGCGTAAATTTTACCGTTGCTTTTGCAGCGCGTAAGCAGTAAACATGTTTGCTGACTGAGAGGTATAGAACATACCGTATCTACCGATCATACTCTTGATCGAGAATAAATGCAAAAATAATTATTTAAATAATTATTGTTGCGTAAATTTTACCGTTGTTTTTTGCAGCGCGAAAGCAGCAATCATGTTTGCTGACTGAGAGGTATAGAACATACCGTATCTACCGATCATACTCATGATCGAGAATAAATGCACTAATCATTTTTTCAACAATTATTTTTGTTCAATTTTTACCGTTATTTTTCGCAGTGCGTAAGCAGCAATCATATTTGCCGACTAAGAGGTATAGAACATACTGTATCTACCGATCATACTCATGATCGAGAATAAATACAAAAATAATTGTTTAAATAATTATGGTTGCGTAAATTTTACCGTTGTTTTTTGCAGCGCGTAACCAGCAATCATATTTGCTGACTAAGAGGTATAGAACATACCGTATCTACCGATCATACTCTTGATCGAGAATAAATGCAAAAATAATTATTGTTGCGTAAATTTTACCGTTGTTTTTTGCAGCGCGAAAGCAGCAATCATGTTTGCTGACTGAGAGGTATAGAACATACCGTATCTACCGATCATACTCATGATCGAGAATAAATGGAATACTATTTGTTTAAATAATTATTGTTGCGTAAATTTTACCGTTGCTTTTGCAGCGCGTAAGCAGTAAACATGTTTGCTGACTGAGAGGTATAGAACATACCGTATCTACCGATCATACTCATGATCGAGAATAAATGCAATAACAATTGTTCTAACAATTATTTTTGTGTAATTTTTACCGTTACTTTTCGCAGTGCGTAAGCAGCAATCATATTTGCTGACTAAAAGGTATAGAACATACCGTATCTACCGATCATACTCATGATCGAGAATAAATTCACTAATACTTTTTTCAACAATTATTTTTGTTTCATTTTTACCGTTATTTTTCGCAGTGCGTAAGCAGCAATCATATTTGCTGACTAAGAGGTATAGAACATACTGTATCTACCGATCATACTCATGATCGAGAATAAATACAAAAATAATTGTTTAAACAATTATTGTTGCGGAAATTTTACCGTTGTTTTTTGCAGCGCGTAACCAGCAATCATGTTTGCTGACTAAGAGGTATAGAACATACCGTATTTACCGATCATACTCTTGATCGAGAATAAATGCAAAAATAATTATTTAAATAATTATTGTTGCGTAAATTTTACCGTTGTTTTTTGCAGCGCGAAAGCAGCAATCATGTTTGCTGACTGAGAGGTATAGAACATACCGTATCTACCGATCATACACATGATCGAGAATAAATGCAATAACAATTGTTCTAACAATTATTTTTGTGTAATTTTTACCGTTACTTTTCGCAGTGCGTAAGCAGCAATCATATTTGCTGACTAAAAGGTATAGAACATACCGTATCTACCGATCATACTCATGATCGAGAATAAATGCACTAATAATTTTTTCAACAATTATTTTTGTTTCATTTTTACCGTTATTTTTCGCAGTGTGTAAGCAGCAATCATATTTGCTGACTAAGAGGTATAGAACATACTGTATCTACCGATCATACTCATGATCGAGAATAAATACAAAAATAATTGTTTAAATAATTATTGTTGCGTAAATTTTACCGTTGTTTTTTGCAGCGCGTAACCAGCAATCATGTTTGCTGACTGAGAGGTATAGAACATACCGTATCTACCGATCATACACATGATCGAGAATAAATGCAATAACAATTGTTCTAACAATTATTTTTGTGTAATTTTTACCGTTACTTTTCGCAGTGCGTAAGCAGCAATCATATTTGCTGACTAAGAGGTATAGAACATACCGTATCTACCGATCATACTCATGATCGAGAATAAATGCACTAATAATTTTTTCAACAATTATTTTTGTTTCATTTTTACCGTTATTTTTCGCAGTGCGTAAGCAGCAATCATATTTGCTGACTAAGAGGGATAGAACATACTGTATCTACCGATCATACTCATGATCGAGAATAAATACAAAAATAATTGTTTAAATAATTATTGTTGCGTAAATTTTACCGTTGTTTTTTGCAGCGCGTAACCAGCAATCATGTTTGCTGACTAAGAGGTATAGAACATACCGTATCTACCGATCATACTCATGATCGAGAATAAATGGCATAATATTTGTTTAAATAATTATTGTTGCGTAAATTTTACCGTTGCTTTTGCAGCGCGTAAGCAGTAAACATGTTTGCTGACTGAGAGGTATAGAACATACCGTATCTACCGATCATACTCTTGATCGAGAATAAATGCAAAAATAATTATTTAAATAATTATTGTTGCGTAAATTTTACCGTTGTTTTTTGCAGCGCGAAAGCAGCAATCATGTTTGCTGACTGAGAGGTATAGAACATACCGTATCTACCGATCATACTCATCATCGAGAATAAATGGAATAATATTTGTTTAAATAATTATTGTTGCGTAAATTTTACCGTTGCTTTTGCAGCGCGTAAGCAGTAAACATGTTTGCTGACTGAGAGGTATAGAACATACCGTATCTACCGATCATACACATGATCGAGAATAAATGCAATAACAATTGTTCTAACAATTATTTTTCTGTAATTTTTACCGTTACTTTTCGCAGTGCGTAAGCAGCAATCATATTTGCTGACTAAGAGGTATAGAATATACCGTATCTACCGATCATACTCATGATCGAGAATAAATGCACTAGTAATTTTTTCAACAATTATTTTTGTTTAATTTTTACCGTTCTTTTTCGCAGTGCGTAAGCAGCAATCATATTTGCTGACTAAGAGGTATAGAACATAATGTATCTACCGATCATACTCATGATCGAGAATAAATACAAAAATAATTGTTTAAATAATTATTGTTGCGTAAATTGTACCGTTGTTTTTTGCAGCGCGTAACCAGCAATCATGTTTGCTGACTAAGAGGTATAGAACATACCGTATCTACCGATCATACTCTTGATCAAGAATAAATGCAAAAATAATTATTTAAATAATTATTATTGCGTAAATTTTACCGTTGTTTTTTGCAGCGCGAAAGCAGCAATCATGTTTGCTGACTGAGAGGTATAGAACATACCGTATCTACCGATCATACTCATGATCGAGAATAAATGGCATAATATTTGTTTAAATAATTATTGTTGCGTAAATTTTACCGTTGCTTTTGCAGCGCGTAAGCAGTAAACATGTTTGCTGACTGAGAGGTATAGAACATACCGTATCTACCGATCATACTCATGATCGAGAATAAATGCAATAACAATTGTTCTAACAATTATTTTTGTGTAATTTTTACCGTTACTTTTCGCAGTGCGTAAGCAGCAATCATATTTGCTGACTAAGAGGTATCGAACATACCGTATCTACCGATCATACTCATGATCGAGAATAAATGCACTAATAATTTTTTCAACAATTATTTTTGTTTAATTCTTACCTTTATTTTTCACAGTGCGTAAGCAGCAATCATATTTGCTGACTAAGAGGTATAGAACATACTGTATCTACCGATCATACTCATGATCGAGGATAAATACAAAAATAATTGTTTAAATAATTATTGTTGCGTAAATTTCACCGTAGTTTTTTGCAGCGCGTAACCAGCAATCATGTTTGCTGACTAAAAGGTATAGACCATACCGTATCTACCGATCATACTCTTGATCGAGAATAAATGCAAAAATAATTATTTAAATAATTATTGTTGCGTAAATTTTACCGTTGTTTTTTGCAGCGCGAAAGCAGCAATCATGTTTGCTGACTGAGAGGTATAGAACATACCGTATCTACCGATCATACTCATGATCGAGAATAAATGCAAAAATTATTTTTTAAATAATTATTGTTGCGTAAATTTTACCGTTGTTTTTTTGCAGCGCGTAAGCAGCAATCATGTTTGCTGACTGAGAGGTGTAGAAGATACCGTATCTACCGATCATACTCATGATCGAGAATAGATGCAAAAATAATTGTTTAAATAATTATTGTTGCGTAAATTTTGCCGTTGTTTTTTGCAGCGCGTAAGCAGCAATCATGTTTGCTGACTGAGAGGTATAGAACATACCGTATCTACCGATCATACTCATGATCGAGAATAAATGGCATAATATTTGTTTAAATAATTATTGTTGCGTAAATTTTACCGTTGCTTTTGCAGCGCGTAAGCAGTAAACATGTTTGCTGACTGAGAGGTATAGAACATACCGTATCTACCGATCATACTCATGATCGAGAATAAATGCAATAACAATTGTTCTAACAATTATTTTTGTGTAATTTTTACCGTTACTTTTCGCTGTGCGTAAGCAGCAATCATATTTGCTGACTAAGAGGTATAGAACATACCGTATCTACCGATCATACTCATGATCGAGAATAAATGCACTAATAATTTTTTCAACAATTATTTTTGTTTAATTTTTACCGTTATTTTTCACAGTGCGTAAGCAGCAATCATATTTGCCGACTAAGAGGTATAGAACATACTGTATCTACCGATCATACTCATGATCGAGAATAAATACAAAAATAATTCTTTAAATAATTATGGTTGCGTAAATTTTACCGTTGTTTTTTGCAGCGCGTAACCAGCAATCATATTTGCTGACTAAGAGGTATAGAACATACCGTATCTACCGATCATACTCTTGATCGAGAATAAATGCAAAAATAATTATTGTTGCGTAAATTTTACCGTTGTTTTTTGCAGCGCGAAAGCAGCAATCATGTTTGCTGACTGAGAGGTATAGAACATACCGTATCTACCGATCATACTCATGATCGAGAATAAATGGAATACTATTTGTTTAAATAATTATTGTTGCGTAAATTTTACCGTTGCTTTTGCAGCGCGTAAGCAGTAAACATGTTTGCTGACTGAGAGGTATAGAACATACCGTATCTACCGATCATACTCATGATCGAGAATAAATGCAATAACAATTGTTCTAACAATTATTTTTGTGTCATTTTTACCGTTACTTTTCGCAGTGCGTAAGCAGCAATCATATTTGCTGACTAAAAGGTATAGAACATACCGTATCTACCGATCATACTCATGATCGAGAATAAATTCACTAATAATTTTTTCAACAATTATTTTTGTTTCATTTTTACCGTTATTTTTCGCAGTGCGTAAGCAGCAATCATATTTGCTGACTAAGAGGTATAGAACATACTGTATCTACCGATCATACTCATGATCGAGAATAAATACAAAAATAATTGTTTAAATAATTATTGTTGCGGAAATTTTACCGTTGTTTTTTGCAGCGCGTAACCAGCAATCATGTTTGCTGACTAAGAGGTATAGAACATACCGTATTTACCGATCATACTCTTGATCGAGAATAAATGCAAAAATAATTATTTAAATAATTATTGTTGCGTAAATTTTACCGTTGTTTTTTGCAGCGCGAAAGCAGCAATCATGTTTGCTGACTGAGAGGTATAGAACATACCGTATCTACCGATCATACACATGATCGAGAATAAATGCAATAACAATTGTTCTAACAATTATTTTTGTGTAATTTTTACCGTTACTTTTCGCAGTGCGTAAGCAGCAATCATATTTGCTGACTAAAAGGTATAGAACATACCGTATCTACCGATCATACTCATGATCGAGAATAAATGCACTAATAATTTTTTCAACAATTATTTTTGTTTCATTTTTACCGTTATTTTTCGCAGTGTGTAAGCAGCAATCATATTTGCTGACTAAGAGGTATAGAACATACTGTATCTACCGATCATACTCATGATCGAGAATAAATACAAAAATAATTGTTTAAATAATTATTGTTGCGTAAATTTTACCGTTGTTTTTTGCAGCGCGTAACCAGCAATCATGTTTGCTGACTGAGAGGTATAGAACATACCGTATCTACCGATCATACACATGATAGAGAATAAATGCAATAACAATTGTTCTAACAATTATTTTTGTGTAATTTTTACCGTTACTTTTCGCAGTGCGTAAGCAGCAATCATATTTGCTGACTAAGAGGTATAGAACATACCGTATCTACCGATCATACTCATGATCGAGAATAAATGCACTAATAATTTTTTCAACAATTATTTTTGTTTCATTTTTACCGTTATTTTTCGCAGTGCGTAAGCAGCAATCATATTTGCTGACTAAGAGGGATAGAACATACTGTATCTACCGATCATACTCATGATCGAGAATAAATACAAAAATAATTGTTTAAATAATTATTGTTGCGTAAATTTTACCGTTGTTTTTTGCAGCGCGTAACCAGCAATCATGTTTGCTGACTAAGAGGTATAGAACATACCGTATCTACCGATCATACTCATGATCGAGAATAAATGGCATAATATTTGTTTAAATAATTATTGTTGCGTAAATTTTACCGTTGCTTTTGCAGCGCGTAAGCAGTAAACATGTTTGCTGACTGAGAGGTATAGAACATACCGTATCTACCGATCATACTCTTGATCGAGAATAAATGCAAAAATAATTATTTAAATAATTATTGTTGCGTAAATTTTACCGTTGTTTTTTGCAGCGCGAAAGCAGCAATCATGTTTGCTGACTGAGAGGTATAGAACATACCGTATCTACCGATCATACTCATGATCGAGAATAAATGCACTAATCATTTTTTCAACAATTATTTTTGTTCAATTTTTACCGTTATTTTTCGCAGTGCGTAAGCAGCAATCATATTTGCCGACTAAGAGGTATAGAACATACTGTATCTACCGATCATACTCATGATCGAGAATAAATACAAAAATAATTGTTTAAATAATTATGGTTGCGTAAATTTTACCGTTGTTTTTTGCAGCGCGTAACCAGCAATCATATTTGCTGACTAAGAGGTATAGAACATACCGTATCTACCGATCATACTCTTGATCGAGAATAAATGCAAAAATAATTATTGTTGCGTAAATTTTACCGTTGTTTTTTGCAGCGCGAAAGCAGCAATCATGTTTGCTGACTGAGAGGTATAGAACATACCGTATCTACCGATCATACTCATGATCGAGAATAAATGGAATACTATTTGTTTAAATAATTATTGTTGCGTAAATTTTACCGTTGCTTTTGCAGCGCGTAAGCAGTAAACATGTTTGCTGACTGAGAGGTATAGAACATACCGTATCTACCGATCATACTCATGATCGAGAATAAATGCAATAACAATTGTTCTAACAATTATTTTTGTGTAATTTTTACCGTTACTTTTCGCAGTGCGTAAGCAGCAACCATATTTGCTGACTAAAAGGTATAGAACATACCGTATCTACCGATCATACTCATGATCGAGAATAAATTCACTAATAATTTTTTCAACAATTATTTTTGTTTCATTTTTACCGTTATTTTTCGCAGTGCGTAAGCAGCAATCATATTTGCTGACTAAGAGGTATAGAACATACTGTATCTACCGATCATACTCATGATCGAGAATAAATACAAAAATAATTGTTTAAATAATTATTGTTGCGGAAATTTTACCGTTGTTTTTTGCAGCGCGTAACCAGCAATCATGTTTGCTGACTAAGAGGTATAGAACATACCGTATTTACCGATCATACTCTTGATCGAGAATAAATGCAAAAATAATTATTTAAATAATTATTGTTGCGTAAATTTTACCGTTGTTTTTTGCAGCGCGAAAGCAGCAATCATGTTTGCTGACTGAGAGGTATAGAACATACCGTATCTACCGATCATACACATGATCGAGAATAAATGCAATAACAATTGTTCTAACAATTATTTTTGTGTAATTTTTACCGTTACTTTTCGCAGTGCGTAAGCAGCAATCATATTTGCTGACTAAAAGGTATAGAACATACCGTATCTACCGATCATACTCATGATCGAGAATAAATGCACTAATAATTTTTTCAACAATTATTTTTGTTTCATTTTTACCGTTATTTTTCGCAGTGTGTAAGCAGCAATCATATTTGCTGACTAAGAGGTATAGAACATACTGTATCTACCGATCATACTCATGATCGAGAATAAATACAAAAATAATTGTTTAAATAATTATTGTTGCGTAAATTTTACCGTTGTTTTTTGCAGCGCGTAACCAGCAATCATGTTTGCTGACTGAGAGGTATAGAACATACCGTATCTACCGATCATACACATGATCGAGAATAAATGCAATAACAATTGTTCTAACAATTATTTTTGTGTAATTTTTACCGTTATCTTTCGCAGTGCGTAAGCAGCAATCATATTTGCTGACTAAGAGGGATAGAACATACTGTATCTACCGATCATACTCATGATCGAGAATAAATACAAAAATAATTGTTTAAATAATTATTGTTGCGTAAATTTTACCGTTGTTTTTTGCAGCGCGTAACCAGCAATCATGTTTGCTGACTAAGAGGTATAGAACATACCGTATCTACCGATCATACTCATGATCGAGAATAAATGGCATAATATTTGTTTAAATAATTATTGTTGCGTAAATTTTACCGTTGCTTTTGCAGCGCGTAAGCAGTAAACATGTTTGCTGACTGAGAGGTATAGAACATACCGTATCTACCGATCATACTCTTGATCGAGAATAAATGCAAAAATAATTATTTAAATAATTATTGTTGCGTAAATTTTACCGTTGTTTTTTGCAGCGCGAAAGCAGCAGTCATGTTTGCTGACTGAGAGGTATAGAACATACCGTATCTACCGATCATACTCATCATCGAGAATAAATGGAATAATATTTGTTTAAATAATTATTGTTGCGTAAATTTTACCGTTGCTTTTGCAGCGCGTAAGCAGTAAACATGTTTGCTGACTGAGAGGTATAGAACATACCGTATCTACCGATCATACACATGATCGAGAATAAATGCAATAACAATTGTTCTAACAATTATTTTTTTGTAATTTTTACCGTTACTTTTCGCAGTGCGTAAGCAGCAATCATATTTGTTGACTAAGAGGTATAGAATATACCGTATCTACCGATCATACTCATGATCGAGAATAAATGCACTAGTAATTTTTTCAACAATTATTTTTGTTTAATTTTTACCGTTCTTTTTCGCAGTGCGTAAGCAGCAATCATATTTGCTGACTAAGAGGTATAGAACATAATGTATCACCGATCATACTCATGATCGAGAATAAATACAAAAATAATTGTTTAAATAATTATTGTTGCGTAAATTGTACCGTTGTTTTTTGCAGCGCGTAACCAGCAATCATGTTTGCTGACTAAGAGGTATAGAACATACCGTATCTACCGATCATACTCTTGATCGAGAATAAATGCAAAAATAATTATTTAAATAATTATTATTGCGTAAATTTTACCGTTGTTTTTTGCAGCGCGAAAGCAGCAATCATGTTTGCTGACTGAGAGGTATAGAACATACCGTATCTACCGATCATACTCATGATCGAGAATAAATGGCATAATATTTGTTTAAATAATTATTGTTGCGTAAATTTTACCGTTGCTTTTGCAGCGCGTAAGCAGTAAACATGTTTGCTGACTGAGAGGTATAGAACATACCGTATCTACCGATCATACTCATGATCGAGAATAAATGCAATAACAATTGTTCTAACAATTATTTTTGTGTAATTTTTACCGTTACTTTTCGCAGTGCGTAAGCAGCAATCATATTTGCTGACTAAGAGGTATATAACATACCGTATCTACCGATCATACTCATGATCGAGAATAAATGCACTAATAATTTTTTCAACAATTATTTTTGTTTAATTTTTACCGTTATTTTTCACAGTGCGTAAGCAGCAATCATATTTGCTGACTAAGAGGTATAGAACATACTGTATCTACCGATCATACTCATGATCGAGGATAAATACAAAAATAATTGTGTAAATAATTATTGTTGCGTAAATTTCACCGTTGTTTTTTGCAGCGCGTAACCAGCAATCATGTTTGCTGACTAAAAGGTATAGAACATACCGTATCTACCGATCATACTCTTGATCGAGAATAAATGCAAAAATAATTATTTAAATAATTATTGTTGCGTAAATTTTACCGTTGATTTTTGCAGCGCGAAAGCAGCAATCATGTTTGCTGACTGAGAGGTATAGAACATACCGTATCTACCGATCATACTCATGATCGAGAATAAATGGAATAATATTTGTTTAAATCATTATTGTTGCGTAAATTTTACCGTTGCTTTTGCAGCGCGTAAGCAGTAAACATGTTTGCTGACTGAGAGGTATAGAACATACCGTATCTACCGATCATACTCATGATCGAGAATAAATGCAATAACAATTGTTCTAACAATTATTTTTGTGTAATTTTTACCGTTACTTTTCGCAGTGCGTAAGCAGCAATCATATTTGCTGACTAAGAGGTATCGAACATACCGTATCTACCGATCATACTCATGATCGAGAATAAATGCACTAATAATTTTTTCAACAATTATTTTTGTTTAATTCTTACCTTTATTTTTCACAGTGCGTAAGCAGCAATCATATTTGCTGACTAAGAGGTATAGAACATACTGTATCTACCGATCATACTCATGATCGAGGATAAATACAAAAATAATTGTTTAAATAATTATTGTTGCGTAAATTTCACCGTAGTTTTTTGCAGCGCGTAACCAGCAATCATGTTTGCTGACTAAAAGGTATAGAACATACCGTATCTACCGATCATACTCTTGATCGAGAATAAATGCAAAAATAATTATTTAAATAATTATTGTTGCGTAAATTTTACCGTTGTTTTTTGCAGCGCGAAAGCAGCAATCATGTTTGCTGACTGAGAGGTATAGAACATACCGTATCTACCGATCATACTCATGATCGAGAATAAATGCAAAAATTATTGTTTAAATAATTATTGTTGCGTAAATTTTACCGTTGTTTTTTTGCAGCGCGTAAGCAGCAATCATGTTTGCTGACTGAGAGGTGTAGAAGATACCGTATCTACCGATCATACTCATGATCGAGAATAGATGCAAAAATAATTGTTTAAATAATTATTGTTGCGTAAATTTTGCCGTTGTTTTTTGCAGCGCGTAAGCAGCAATCATGTTTGCTGACTGAGAGGTATAGAACATACCGTATCTACCGATCATACTCATGATCGAGAATAAATGGCATAATATTTGTTTAAATAATTATTGTTGCGTAAATTTTACCGTTGCTTTTGCAGCGCGTAAGCAGTAAACATGTTTGCTGACTGAGAGGTATAGAACATACCGTATCTACCGATCATACTCATGATCGAGAATAAATGCAATAACAATTGTTCTAACAATTATTTTTGTGTAATTTTTACCGTTACTTTTCGCTGTGCGTAAGCAGCAATCATATTTGCTGACTAAGAGGTATAGAACATACCGTATCTACCGATCATACTCATGATCGAGAATAAATGCACTAATAATTTTTTCAACAATTATTTTTGTTTAATTTTTACCGTTATTTTTCACAGTGCGTAAGCAGCAATCATATTTGCTGACTAAGAGGTATAGAACATACTGTATCTACCGATCATACTCATGATCGAGGATAAATACAAAAATAATTGTGTAAATAATTATTGTTGCGTAAATTTCACCGTTGTTTTTTGCAGCGCGTAACCAGCAATCATGTTTGCTGACTAAAAGGTATAGAACATACCGTATCTACCGATCATACTCTTGATCGAGAATAAATGCAAAAATAATTATTTAAATAATTATTGTTGCGTAAATTTTACCGTTGTTTTTTGCAGCGCGAAAGCAGCAATCATGTTTGCTGACTGAGAGGTATAGAACATACCGTATCTACCGATCATACTCATGATCGAGAATAAATGGAATAATATTTGTTTAAATCATTATTGTTGCGTAAATTTTACCGTTGCTTTTGCAGCGCGTAAGCAGTAAACATGTTTGCTGACTGAGAGGTATAGAACATACCGTATCTACCGATCATACTCATGATCGAGAATAAATGCAATAACAATTGTTCTAACAATTATTTTTGTGTAATTTTTACCGTTACTTTTCGCAGTGCGTAAGCGGCAATCATATTTGCTGACTAAGAGGTATAGAACATACCGTATCTACCGATCATACTCATGATCGAGAATAAATGCACTAATAATTTTTTCAACAATTATTTTTGATTAATTTTTACCGTTATTTTTCACAGTGCGTAAGCAGCAATCATATTTGCTGACTAAGAGGTATAGAACATACTGTATCTACCGATCATACTCATGATCGAGGATAAATACAAAAATAATTGTTTAAATAATTATTGTTGCGTAAATTTCACCGTTGTTTTTTGCAGCGCGTAACCAGCAATCATGTTTGCTGACTAAAAGGTATAGAACATACCGTATCTACCGATCATACTCTTGATCGAGAATAAATGCAAAAATAATTATTTAAATAATTATTGTTGCGTAAATTTTACCGTTGTTTTTTGCAGCGCGAAAGCAGCAATCGCGTTTGCTGACTGAGAGGTATAGAACATACCGTATCTACCGATCATACTCATGATCGAGAATAAATGCAAAAATTATTGTTTAAATAATTATTGTTGCGTAAATTTTACCGTTGTTTTTTTGCAGCGCCTAACTAGCAATCATGTTTGCTGACTAAGAGGTATAGAACATACCGTATCTACCGATCATACTCTTGATCGAGAATAAATGCAAAAATAATTATTTAAATAATTATTATTGCGTAAATTTTACCGTTGTTTTTTGCAGCGCGAAAGCAGCAATCATGTTTGCTGATTGAGAGGTATAGAACATACCGTATCTACCGATCATACTCATGATCGAGAATAAATGGCATAATATTTGTTTAAATAATTATTGTTGCGTAAATTTTACCGTTGCTTTTGCAGCGCGTAAGCAGTAAACATGTTTGCTGACTGAGAGGTATAGAACATACCGTATCTACCGATCATACTCATGATCGAGAATAAATGCAATAACAATTGTTCTAACAATTATTTTTGTGTAATTTTTACCGTTACTTTTCGCAGTGCGTAAGCAGCAATCATATTTGCTGACTAAGAGGTATAGAACATACCGTATCTACCGATCATACTCATGATCGAGAATAAATGCACTAATAATTTTTTCAACAATAATTTTTGTTTAATTTTTACCGTTATTTTTCACAGTGCGTAAGCAGCAATCATATTTGCTGACTAAGAGGTATAGAACATACTGTATCTACCGACCATACTCATGATCGAGGATAAATACAAAAATAATTGTTTAAATAATTATTGTTGCGTAAATTTCACCGTTGTTTTTTGCAGCGCGTAACCAGCAATCATGTTTGCTGACTAAAAGGTATAGAACATACCGTATCTACCGATCATACTCTTCATCGAGAATAAATGCAAAAATAATTATTTAAATAATTATTGTTGCGTAAATTTTACCGTTCTTTTTTGCAGCGCGAAAGCAGCAATCATGTTTGCTGACTGAGAGATATAGAACATACCGTATCTACCGATCATACTCATGATCGAGAATAAATGCAAAAATTATTGTTTAAATAATTATTGTTGCGTAAATTTTACCGTTGTTTTTTTGCAGCGCGTAAGCAGCAATCATGTTTGCTGCCTGAGAGGTGTAGAACATACCGTATCTACCGATCATACTCATGATCGAGAATAGATGCAAAAATAATTGTTTAAATAATTATTGTTGCGTAAATTTTGCCGTTGTTTTTTGCAGCGCGTAAGCAGCAATCATGTTTGCTGACTGAGAGATATAGAACATACCGTATCTACCGATCATACTCATGATTGAGAATAAATTCAACGATAATTGTTTAAATAATTATTTTTGCATAAATTTTACCGTTGTTTTTCGCACGGCGTAAGCAGCAATCACATTTGCTGAGTAAGAGGTATAGAACATACCGTATCTACCGATCATACTCATGATCGAGAATAAATGCAAAAATTATTGTTTAAATAATTATTGTTGCGTAAATTTTACCGTTGTTTTTTGCAGCGCGTAAGCAGCAATCATATTTGCTGACTAAGAGGTATAGAATATACCGTATCTACCGATCATACTCATGATGGAGGAAAAATGGAAAAATGATTGTTTAAACAATTGTTTTTGCGTAATGTTTACCGCTGGTTTTTGCAGCGCGTAAGCAGCAATCATTTTTGCTGGGAGGTATAACACGTACCGCACATTTATTAATGTAATAATTGTTAAAAATAATTACTTTTGAACAATTATCTCGCTGCAGAAAAGCGCGAGCCGCCAGCAAGAACTCTTGCTACGAAATAGAGATTCTCCATGATCTCGAATTTCGTGCAAAGTCGGTGATGACAAAGAAAACGAAATTCTTTGTCTGCACTGACCGTAGGTCAGCGTGTGGGTATATACGTGTATATACCCACACGAAGTGTGTACTCGCTGCGAAGGGACAGCATGCGGGAAGAAAACAAGCTTCAACCGCGTGCGTCCCACAGTAGGAGAAAAGCCCAAAAACCTGGCCAAAACCCCAAAAAATAAATTTTCGAAATAGGGTCAGTTGAGTAGTCATTCAGGTAGAGGACTAGTAACTGCATTCTATTGTGGAAGGGAAAGCCCTTTAAGTGTATACCTGCGCCGCAGCGTCAGTTGGCAGTTAGTGTTCGTGAAGAGTGTACGTGTCACGCGCTGAACAGACGAAAATAACGCTGACTTCAAAAACCCATAACTTTAAAGTGACGGGTTTAATTTCAATTCTGCAAGATGGATACGACTTCTGGAGGTATGTAGAACATGTTTTTACATCGGTTGAATCTAAAGTTTATGTATAAATGATTGAAATGTAGTATAGCCTTCGGCATAAATAAAATTGAATAATTTTGAAAACTTATATTTTCAACGGTCCGAAAAGTTATATATTTTGTCACATTTTGCAAAGCTCCTAGTCTCGGCCTTTAGTTTAATGTATAAGCTTTCGAAATTTACAAGAGTTACCTGCGGAAAACGTGCGTCTTGTCCGTTATGATTTTTTTCGCATCGTGCGGTAGCCGAGCGTGCACGCGGCACTATTGAGCAGCCTCTGCGCCTCTACCTGAGAATGGGTGAAGTAGCATCATAACGGACAAGACGGCTGTTATACGCTTGAAATAAATTATTTTAATATATATGTATGTGTATATATATATATATATAAATTTTCTGTGATTTAATTATGATATATACGTATGCATATATATATATACATATTAAAATCAACCACATAAAAATTTCTTAAATATGAATGAAATGTTATAACATTCAAATAAAATATTTGAATATATATATATTATATAGTAAGCAAAGCTTTCTTTTAACCAAATCCATGTCAATATTTTCTGTCTAATTTTCTTAAAATTATTTCACTTATTGCGGTTATTTATTTGGTAAAATAATGTACATTGTTCAAGTTTTTGTATTAATTGAAAATTTTATCTTTTCCTTTAACACCAATTTTCTACAATTTTATGTCTTTATTACACGATCCGGTTACAAAGAATTGGTGCTGACAAGGAAAGAAGTATTTCTGATAATCAGCGAGCATTTATCCGATAAATTCGCTTCCTTGATCGAATTTATGGTAGAAAAAATTTCCAAGGACACCGGACGTACAGTTGTAGTGCCTGAGGACTCGAAACAGACTTTTTCGATACTCTTCAATCAAATGAGAACGAGGTGGCAACAAGCTCACAGAAAATCCTGTGTATTTTTCAAGAATAACGGTGAATGGCTTAGCAAGCAGGTATGTTTTGCCGCACCTACAGACACTGTAGTAACAAGCCCGGGTAATACGGGCGGCCGCCCGTCCCTTGAGTTTACAATGTCCAGTGAAAGATCTAAACGAAGGAAAACCCAAGATATTCGTACATCGTTCAACTCGGTCGAGTTAGCATACGCTACTCAGATGAGCCTTCGCTCTTCAGGACAATCCGACGCCGCAAAATGTATTAAGGACGTAACAATGACGAGTCCTTTAAGAGCTTCCAAGTATCGTAAAGCTTACTCAGCAACGGATGAAATTACTTTATCCGAAGAGGCTGCACTTTCCGCTATGATTGAATATAAATTCTCCAAGAGTACTTACCAGGGAATGAGAAGATTAGGGAAGGAAAATAACTAAGCTATATCCGTCTTACGAAAAAGTGATGAAAGCAAAAAAGCGTTGTTATCCACCACGTGATGCAATCAGGATTACAGAGAGTAGTGCAGAAGTCCAACTACAGGCACTATTAGATCATACAGTTGAACGTATTTTACTCGTCCAAAATGTACTCATTCAAAGATTGACTTCAGATAATGTTCGTAAAATGGACTTGATTTGCAAGTGGGGTTGCGATGGAAGTTCTGGGCAAAGTGAATATAAGCAGACGTTCAGTGATGACAGCAAATCTGATGCGCATGTATTCTTTACTTCAGTCGTGCCATTACAACTCGTGTGTTATGATCAACAATCGAAGGAAGAAATAGTTGTTTGGAAGAACCCCAGACCCTCGTCTCCACGATTTTGTAGACCGCTTAGACTACTGTTTCTACGCGAAGACACAGAGTCAACACTTAATGAAGTCCAAATTGTTGAAGAACAAATAAAGTCACTTCGTCCATTCGAAAGTGTAATAGATGGAAAAGAAATCTCCGTAATGTACAAGTTGTTGTTCACCATGATAGATGGTAAAGTTTGCAACGCTGTATCATTGACGAAATCTGCTCAACGGTGCTATTTGTGTGGAGCAACCAGCAAGGATTTTAATGCCATCGACACTGTATTGCAAAGGGAAATCAATGAAACAAATTTGAAGTTCGGATTGTCGACGCTGCATGCGTGGATACGGTGCTTCGAGTATTGCTTACACGTGTCTTACAAACTCGGCATTAAAAAATGGCAAGCTCGAAGTGCCGAAGAAAAAAAAATTACCCAGGAACGCAAGAGGGACATTCAAGAAGGATTCAAGAAGCAATTGGGTCTAAATATCGATCGCCCAAAGCCTGGATACGGCAGCAGCAATGATGGCAACACAGCTCGGCGATTCTTTGAAAATTCGACGGTTTCCGCTGCGATAACGGGGGTCAACGAAGAAGTTATTAAACGCTTGTACGTAATCCTACAAGTTATATCGTGTGGCCACGAGATAAACTGTGAAAGATTTGAACAGTATGCTATTGAAACGGCAAGAAAGACCGTTGCATTATACCCTTGGTACTCCATGCCTACTTCGGTGCACAAACTATTAATTCATGGTCCAGTGATAATAACTCATGCTCTATTACCAATCGGCCAATTATCCGAAGATGCTCAGGAAGCTCGAAACAAAGACATCAAACGATATCGAGAAGATTTTGCGCGAAAAAGTTCCAGGGTTAAAACTATGGAAGATGTTTTTCATCGGCTCTTAGTTACTTCTGATCCGTACATTTCAAGTGTCAGAAGACTACCACAGAAGAAGCTGAAGAGTTTGTCGCCGGAAGCTGTAGCGATGTTGATCGCTCCTAAAGTGACTGCTGCAGCAGACGAATTTTGCGCCGAGATTGAAGCCGTGCCGGGAGTTGTAATAGATACAAACTCGGATAATGATTCTGACTCCGACTCCGACTCCGATTACGATTTTGATTAAGAATAAAATTTTCTATTTTTGAAACGTTCCGTATGTATTTTGGAAATAAAAATAATAATTGCGTAGAATACACTGTTCACGTTTATTTTATTATGATGATTTTTTTAAATATATTAATTTATCTATTTAGCAGGATACTCGGCCATTTTGTTTATAACAATTTGCTGTAAGCTCTTTGTTGCAAGTTATAAACAATAGATATCGGATTGGTAATCAGCGACCTTGAAAACCCGTATATACCAATTTTTGTCAACATCTGGTAACTTTTTAACGTTCATGTCGGCCATATTGGATCGGCCATTTTTTTTACGATAATTTGGCTTGCGGATTCGTAATCAGCGACCTTGAAAACCCGTAAATACCAATTTTTGTCGACATCTGGCAACTTTTTAACATTCATGTCAGCCATATTGGATCGGCCATTTTGTTTACGATAATTTGGCTTTCAGATTCGTAATCAGCGACCTTGAAAACCCCTGTAAGCCAATTTTCATTCCCGTCAAAGGTCATTTGAGGTTTTGGCCAGGTTTTTGGGCTTTTCTCCTACTGTGCGTCCGAGGCAGCGAATGCCACAGACTCACAAGCACACACACGTTGCGTCGAGGCATAACAATACAATGTAAGCCTCGACGCACTGGCCCGTGGTTCCGTCGCAGCGTGCGTTCGGAACGAACGCGCGCTGTGACATCTAGCGGTAGGGAGTAGTAGCTCGTGCGAGCTCTGCCCTACCGATTCGAGCCGGGGCCGCGTCGGAGTTTCGCGTCGGGTGTCATTCCCTCTTAATCAACAGCGCAGACCTACAATTTTTTTAGGACATTTTTTAACTACCTTTTTCTTCTGTAAATAGTGGCTTAAGTAAATCAAATTTTTTTCTATGTATTCCGAAAGTGTATTTATTAAGTTGTGAGCGAGGTTTGGTTGTACAAAAGTTTGAAACGAGAAGTATGTGTTGGTGTCGAGATCGATCATCGATCGTTAGTCACGCATGCGCACCGAACAAGGAAAATTCGCATAATTTCGGACGACATCGGGAATCTCGTCCGTGTCGCGGTGATCTCGGTCTCTTTCTCTCTGGGGACGTCGAGCGGACCAGTCCACGCAATTACCCGAGGCCATTCCGAAGACTTCGGATTACGCCAAAACCTCGTCCTTTGGCCAAGGGAATATCATTATAATTTCCGGGAATCAGAGCGAACGTCCGGCTGCAAGTACTTCGAGCCCCAGAGAGCATTGAAACAGCCATCAAATTAACCGAAGATAAGTTTCCGAATTCGACAATCCTGTCACGATACGCGCTCTCGTCGTTCACTTGAGTTCTATTGTAAGCCCCCCGGGTGACATTTATCACCTTTTGTAATTTATGATTGTGTGTCGGAAAATGTTACGTGTAAAATAATTCGGACAAATACAATGTTTAATTCATCACAATAACAAGCTACATTATATTCATACAAAGTGTAACAACTTTTATATCGATATCTACACTCATTCCAAAAATTAGGGAACAGTAAAATTTCCAAAAATTTTAATTGTTTTTTGAATAGCTGTAACTTCGTGAAAAATGGTCGTATCGTAAAAAAAAGTGGGGTTTTAAACCTTGAAATCCCTAGTTTACGAATCTCACCGGTAAATTTTTTTTTCAAGCAACACGCTCGGCGTGAATCTAAAAAATAGCGCGAATGTAGATTTTTTTAAATCGTCCATGGGCTTAAAAGGGATTGAAAAAAATTATCCTGAAAACTTGTACTCTAGGGTTTTTGAGGGTGCTGATTACGAATCTGAACTCAAAATTCAGGAATTCACAATGACGAACAAATAGGGTGAATGAAAACAGAAATAATACAGATTGATTTAGATGAAACTCGGTACTCATAGATTGTATAGGTCACTGATTATGAGTCTGACCATTTTGAATTTTCAAATTTAAAGTTCAGATTCGTAATAAGCGACCTCAAAAATCCCGGAGTACTAATTTTCATCTGAATCGAGTAAAGTTTTTTATGTTTGTCCGTCGTATTGGCGCCGCCATTGTGAATTTACAAATTTTGACTTCAAATTCGGATTCAGCGAGCCCAAAAACCCCCGAGTGAGGCTCCGATTTCAAATCAAAGCAAGTTAAATAGGGAAATAAAGGTTGACGCACTATTGCGTCAATGCCACACAGGGCACGGAATTATTTGACGCACTATTGCGTCAAGGCCAACCAAGGGGTTAAAGAAAAAAAGGAGCTTTTTGTAGATCATCAATATCTCATGAACGAATGATCGTACAGCGAGCTAAAGGTGGGTTTCGTAAACTAGAATAAATTCTCTAAAAGCACCTTTTAGTACTTTAGAGAATTTTTTTTAACCTTTATATTGATTTTAAAAAGTACAAAAAAATGACGTTTTTCCCGTTTTGGAAAATCGACGTCAACTTTGCAAATATTGCGAAAATGACTCATGTTTCTAGGTTTTATTAGTTCAATACATGCCCAAAGGCCCCCACAATTTAAAATTGACCGGCTGAACCATTATTTTTTACCGAAGCGTCAAAGTTTTATCGAAAATTAAAGGAACACTTTTATTGTTCCTTGAATGTCAATTAATGGTGATTAAAATGAAAAAAAAAAAATCCGTTATTTTTGCTCACAGTTTCACAATAAGTTTTGTTTAACTCTTGGAAAAAGAAAAAAAATCTAAATTTTGAAGTTTATTTTTTTTCAAAATTTCGTTTTTTTTTTAATTTCGAAGAAAAAAAATTTCGAATATGTTTACCTCGCGCTCATTCTTAGATTCGGGCCGAGCGTGTGGCTTAAGAAAAATTTACCGGTGAGATTCGTAAACTAAAGATTTCAAGATTTAAAACTCCATTTATTTTTACGATACGACCATTTTTCATAAAGTTACGGCTATTCAAAAATCAATGAAATTTGTTTGAAATTTCACTGTTCCCTTAATTTTCGTAATGAGTGTATAATATAAACCTATTTAAAAAATAGCCTTTTTTAGCGTTTATAAAAAAATAGCCTTTTTTAGCGTCTATAGTGAGAAGACCCCTTAAGAGAGCTTCTCTTTCGTGATTTCTTGAGTGAGTCTTGTCAGGGCAGTCGCGCATCAAACTCCGAACCGAATCAGCCATCACGTCTGCGTGTCCCATCGTGTCTGCTACCAAATTTCTATGATTAGTTATGTATTGGAGGAAGACATAAGGCTTCCCCTTGCTCTTTGCTGACGGAGCCAAGATTTTGTGCGAATTTTTCGTGACCTTATATTTCTATCCCGAAATAAGAAAAAACAGCACTTTTCATGAAAGTTGTGATCGTTTTTCTATATTTTTCAATAACATACTCTCCACATACATAACAAAATGTATTAGGATAGTTCGAACAAGTTCGTCTTCGCTTTGCAACCGTCGACATGTGACTGAATTAATTTATAACAGCAGATCATTTTTAAATAATAGAAAAAAATCTTAATACAGCTGTTAACGACACTCACTATGAAATTAATTTGAAAACCCTGTGTAGTACACTGTAAAAAATGTCTGTATAAAAATGAATATACAAGTGTAGGAAGTTTTTATGCGGATACCGCTTATGAAATTTCAGGTACGATTTTGAAATTCCAAAACAGGTTATTTTAAAAATGAAAGTGTACTTCCGTAATATTAATATACTTGTGCGTTTGAAAAATAATGCACGTGTAAAGAAATAATCATATCCAAGTATATTGAAATCAAGAACCATGTGCTGATATCAATATACGGGTGTGTATTAAAATTACTGATCCTAAGTATTAAGTTTATTTCAGAAATTGATAATTGCAATACGTTGTTATGTAAAAATTATCAAATTAAGACCACTCAATTCATGTACTGTATGATGCTTTCGTGATACTTGTGTATATAATTTTTTCGCAGCTTTATCTCATAATTAATATTGAATACTTGTATAATAAAATTTAAATGCAGTGAAATATCACTGCACGTATGTATTTTTTTTTCTTTATATATGGTATTTCTCAGAGGCACGGTGTCCTCCTTCCCCTTTTACCATCCCCTCCTTTATTCCTTCCATCATTCACAATCCTTCCACAGTTCCCTCTCTACATTCCTCCCAGAGCCCCCCCCCCCCCCAGAGTGTTACACACCGCATTCACTCTTTCCTAATGCACTACTGTATCGCATTTGCACGAGGGCCCAGGGAAACTGCGGAAAACCTGGGCCGATCAGGCGGCTTTGGGCTGAGTTTCAGTTGTATTATCATCAGAAACTCAGAAAAACTGCCTCCCATTCAGAGGTTGACGCGCAAACCAGTGCACGGGCAAGCGGTCACCGCTCCAAGTATTGGCAGCCTCCAATGCTGCTTAACTTCAGTGACCACCGAGCCCGTACACCGACCGCGCGCCCATCTCTGTCCACTGCACGTATGTATTTGAAATTCATGTGATTTTGAGATATCGTCCGGGTCAATAATTATGAAAATCATGAAATGTTTCTTCAATATTAATATACAAACACATTAAATTCAACCTCACTGTGATTTGTTTTTGACAAACAATTGTTATTCTCAGTGGCTTTTGTCTTGGAAATTTCATGTTGCATCTATTAAATTCTATATCCACGTTAGAATTTCATGTTCCTGTTTTAAATTTACGGTACACGTGTCTTAAATTCAAGTTCATTTACTGAGTTCGTAAAATTCAATTTTACGAACTGTTGTGATCATGCATTGTACGTATCGTAAAATTCAGTTTCACATATATTATATTTTTCAGGCAGCTGTAAATAAATTTCAAACTTGTTTTGTATTTTCAATGCTCTGTTTTTTATAGTTGATTTATTATACATCTGTAGTAATTTTCAAAGGAAGACACGGGTTAAGGTAGTTCTGTAGTTTTGGTCAAATCTTAGTAATTGGCTGAAATTTAAGTATGGTGCAGATATGACCTTCATGGACTAATGCCCAAAAATTCAATCCGATCCACCGTTTAGTTCATGAGATAATTGCAATTGAATATGGGTATTTTTGTACGCGATCCCTATACCTAACACGTAAACCGATAGGAGTTTGCTCGCATTTCTCGACATAGGTTCTAAACGGATCTTAGGATTTCAAAATAAAAACACACGTGTACGCAATACTATTGTGGGACTGATTTTTTTTTTTTTAAATTACAAACTTTTACCGTTTAGTTTCGGAGATATCGACAATGAATAGTGGTAATTTTATGCCACACCGAACTCGGGCTTGAACCATCTGTAACGGAATGGCAACAGTGTACGCTACAGCCAGCTGATTGGCGCGTGGTGTGGGAACTCGAAGCGTGCTTTTGTCCCCGTTCTAGTAATTCTGTGACGGATGTGAAATCAATTTATTAGCAAACAAATTTAAATTGTTCAATTTATGCATGTATTTATTCGTGTTATATATATTTGTGTATGTGTGTGTGTGTGTGTGTGTGTGTGTGTGTGTGTGTGTATGTGTAGATATAACTTGGGTTATTGCAGAGCACTCATCGCAGGAAATATGTAAAATAGAATTCAATCCCATTCGGGTTTCCTTCACTGTTTTCCTCAAAAAAAATATCTTTGTTACAGCGAATACAATTTAAACTGTCGGCAAGATGTTGTAAATCCACGATCCGACGTCTTTCGACAGCGAATTTTTGTTACTGATCGTTGAGGTTGTGGTTATTCTCATCGCGTTTAGCCGCATTTGCTTGATACATGGCTGCCACAGCTTTCAGTCTTTTAGCAAGCACCTTTATTCTTGTAAACTGTCCTTTGTATTGCGTTTGGGTTAACATTTTCACGCTTTTTTTAATTTATGTAAGATATTTCGCGAAAGCCGGATCGTAGGAAGCTCAACGCTATGACTGCAGGAAAATCGCGCTATTGCCACGATTAGAGCGCCGCTCTCTATACGTGTGTGAGACCTATCTATGCATGGCGTGCGAATGTGTGGGACATATAAAGAGTACAAGCTCTGTCAAAAATTTACAACCAACAGCATCGTATAGGGATTGGATGTTACTATACGCTTTGACCGAAACTTTTGGCTCATACGTGTACCTACATAACTACCTTAATGCAATACATCGTCCACAAATTTACAAACTTGTTTTTGAAATTCCATGTTGCGTTTATTAAATTCTATATCCACGTTAGAATTTCATGTTCCTGTTTCAAATTTACGGTACAAGTGTTTCAAATTTAATTTCACCTACTGAGTTCGTAAAATTCAATTCATTTGTATCTTAAATGTATTGTAAATTTCATATCATTTTTTACAGTGTAACTTCAGATATATGTTAGTACAGTTCTCACCAGTGTCACCAGTAGTCACTTGACAAAAAATCATACCAATTTTTTGCCGACTTGGATTATCGCTCGGTCTGATACGTTCTCCCCATAAAAAGGTTTTAAAAGTATAATAAAAGTTTCTCAATGCTGCGTTACTAATCTTTTCGTTCCTAGTGTTATTAAAAAGTGACCATAGCCGAAAATGCATATCGCTTAAATTATTTATCGTCTTTATTGCAACGTATGGAAATTCCAACTCAATCAAACGTCGTGAGTTTGCATGATGAGGCGACTTCGGCTTGAAGAGTCGAAGCCCAACGTCGCATTGGAATCGTCTCAGTGGTATGATCTTCAACGTTGGGGAAATGCGATGTCTTTTGAAATGAAGTTCTCTGCTGCAAAGTAAATTATCCTCGAGATCGCGAGGGTCTCTAATAACAGGCGATAGATCATGTACTCTGAGCGAACCGCATCGCGCTGCTTTCATCCAGCAAACCAGCCTCTATTCCGGCTGACGCTTGCGGTCACCAGGCGCAAATTTCCCTATAGGCCTCATAGGTCCTGACACGTGGAAAAAAATATTTCAGGACAACGATACTTTGTTATTTTCGCTTTTTTATGCATGAGTACGGTAGGTGGATGCTCTTCTGCGGCTGATGCGTAAAAAATGTTGAAGTCAACACAAGAGCCTTTTTTTAATGACCTGTGCGTCGGTAACAGCACAAACATAAAAATAGTCCTGGTACGGCAGGGATTTGGATTATGGTATAATTATTTTTTTTATACATTCGGAGGATTCACGGATAAGAGGATTATATTAGGGGAGTTGAAAATTTCATAATTCATATGCATACACTACTGGCGGAAAGTATAGACGCACTTTTCGCCCTTTTTCGATCCGAAGTCTTCACAAAAACAAACTTTGTAAAATATTCTTTATCAAACTCTCATCGGTTTAGTTTAGTTCTGATCCAATTTTTTTCCTCTGTAGGTACTTTCTCTCAAACACCATAGTTCTAGAGTTGACGCGCATTTAAAAAAAATGCCTTACTTTGCAAAAAGCTGAATAATCTAGCAGAAAAAGATAACCTTTTAAGACATTACGGGCAAATCTTTTCGCGTTCGCCTAAAATGCAATTTCTGTCGTTATTTCCCCAAAATCCCACCGGACTTCGAGAGAGTACAAAAAATCGCAACAAAACCAACCGTGCTCAAAATCTCAAAACAAATAAAGAATCAAGAGAAAAAAAACAACATAGTGAGCTTTCCAAAAATAAAATCGAATAGTACGCAGACTATCCTTTTGCGCCTTTTTTGCCGAGATTTGTAACTTTTCGTCCCGATCAGAAATCCGTAAAGTGTACCCACATTTTCCATGACGTTGAAGTTTTCATCGTTGAAATTCAACGAAAATGATTTTTTTTTATTTTCCAAATTTTCTTCGATATATTTGGCTACGAAAATCACGCGAACGTGTTTGAGGATTTTCATTCAGCGATTTACAGCTTAACGGGAGATATACACCTAGATGGTCGAGGTCGAGGATTTAGAAGCTATGAACATTCCGTCGACCGCAGAAGATCTACACTATGGGCCTGGTATCGATGATTCCATGTAAGATGACAAATTTCATGATTTATTCATTCCCAAATTTTCGAACGCGTTTTTCTCAAAATCACGTTTTTTTCTCAAAATCAAATTTCTCGAAAACCAATGAACCGATTGCCTTGAGGTTTTTTGTGGTTATTCTATACGCCATTATCTAGTACTTGTCATAGGATTTTTTTTTCCCGTTACTTATTTTTTATTTTAGAGGCAAAATAATAACTAATTTTTGGCCTAAAAATCACTATTTATGTTCAAACATCCGCCATTTTGTCATAAATCGATATTTTCAAAATCGGCTATGACAATTACTAGATTATAGTATCTAATTTAATAATCTTTTAGGTTTTTTTTTCAAATTATTTTTTAATAAACGCCTGTGGGTACCGTATAGGCACATTTTTTTACGACGCTCCAAGGATCATACAATATCCTTGTATATTTTTGATATTTTTAAATAAAGAAAATGAAACATATTTTTGAATGTATATATTTTTAGATAATTAAATACCCAATCCGAAATTTCAAATAGTTTTCCTTGAAAAAATTCACAAAAATGACCTTCTCGTCCGGCTCCTAGGCGTATATCTCCCCTTAAATTCGCATATGATTTTGGATGATAAAAATAACAAATTAAACTTTTCGTTGAATTCCGACAATGCAAATTTCAACTCCACGATTTTCCGACAATAGACTATCCGTGTATTTTTGTTACAATGTCCCGTCTTAAGGCCATGTGCCACATGCCTCTGACCGCATCGAAATTTTGAAATGGGAATTCTCCCAAACGGATCAACCAATTGGAATAAAATTTCTTGTGTGCATGCAGGATGCTTGCTCCGAGGGCATGATTCGCAAAATTTTCCAAAATTTCGAAAAAAAATTTGCAGTTTGTGGTTACCATGCGAAAAACTGTGAATTATTAACGATTGCATCGCATTTTCGTTAATTTGGCGCGAATCATGCTCTCGACAGTGAAAGAGCACACATTTTGAGCTTTGTTTCACCTGTTTTCAAGAACAAATGGCGGAGAAAAAGCATTTTGAAATTTTTACATAAATTTAGCAAAAATGTATCAACAAAGCTCAAAATATCAGGTGCCGCACAGTAGGAGAAAAGCCCAAAAACCTGGCCAAGACCTCAAATGACCTTTGACGGGAATGAAAATTGGCTTACAGGGGTTTTCAAGGTCGCTGATTACGAATCTGAAAGCCAAATTATCGTAAACAAAATGGCCGATCCAATATGGCTGACATGAATGTTAAAAAGTTGCCAGATGTCGACAAAAATTGGTATTTACGGGTTTTCAAGGTCGCTGATTACGAATCCGCAAGCCAAATTATCGTAAAAAAAATGGCCGATCCAATATGGCCGACATGAACGTTAAAAAGTTACCAGATGTTGACAAAAGTTGGTATATACGGGTTTTCAAGGTCGCTGATTACCAATCCGATATCTATTGTTTATAACTTGCAACAAAGAGCTTACAGCAAATTGTTATAAACAAAATGGCCGAGTATCCTGCTAAATAGATAAATTAATATATTTAAAAAAATCATCATAATAAAATAAATGTGAACAGTGTATTCTACGCAATTATTATTTTTATTTCCAAAATACATACGGAACGTTTCAAAAATAGAATATTTTATTCTTAATCAAAATCGTAATCGGAGTCGGAGTCGGAGTCAGAATCATTATCCGAGTTTGTATCTATTACAACTCCCGGCACGGCTTCAATCTCGGCGCAATTTTATATTTTATTTAATTATAATTTATATATTTTTAATTTATATATATATATACACATACATATATATTTATGTGTATTTTATTTTAAATAAATTTATATATTTATTTAATTTATATATATATATATACACATACATATATATTTAAATAATTTATTTCAAGCGTATAACAGCCGTCTTGTCCGTTATGATGATGATGCTACTTCACCCATTCTCAGGTAGAGGCGCAGAGGCTGCTCAATAGTGCCGCGTGCACGCTCGGCTACCGCACGATGCGAAAAAAATCATAACGGACAAGACGCACGTTTTCCGCAGGTAACTCTTGTAAATTTCGAAAGCTTATACATTAAACTAAAGGCCGAGACTAGGAGCTTTGCAAAATGTGACAAAATATATAACTTTTCGGACCGTTGAAAATATAAGTTTTCAAAATTATTCAATTTTATTTATGCCGAAGGCTATACTACATTTCAATCATTTATACATAAACTTTAGATTCAACCGATGTAAAAACATGTTCTACATACCTCCAGAAGTCGTATCCATGTTGCAGAATTGAAATTAAACCCGTCACTTTATAGTTATGGGTTTTTGAAGTCAGCGTTATTTTCGTCTGTTCAGCGCGTGACACGTACACTCCTCACGAACACTAACTGCCAACTGACGCTGCGGCGCAGGTATACACTTAAAGGGCTTTCCCTTCCACAATAGAATGCAGTTACTAGTCCTCTACCTGAATGACTACTCAACTGACCCTATTTCGAAAATTTATTTTTTGGGGTTTTGGCCAGGTTTTTGGGCTTTTCTCCTACTGTGTGCCGGAGCGAGCGTTCAGTTCATCCGTTTTCTCACTGGCGACACGCAGCTCGCTTCGTCCTGTGTTTACCGACCGCGCTCGCCTCCGTCCGGAACAATTTATATTTTGACAGGTCGAAAGGCGGAGCCATAACCTCCGGCCATAACCTCGAACATTCGTTCGAAATATATTTTATACGATGTGTGTGATAGAATGTAAATAGTGTGTGATCGAGTAAAGTTTGTTTTCGTCGCGTTTTGGTGATTTTTTTTTTGCTGTGAAAAACGCATCAGGACGCCGGCACACCGCCGACGACAAAAACCGACAAAGGAATAATCGACGAGAAAACCGCCGCGGCTGATGATGAAGATCGAGGAACACAGTGATAGAGAGAAGTCGAAGGAGAAAACACCGGAAGTCAAGGTACGTACGTGCTATAACCTCAATTTACGTACTTTGTAATTTGCCACGATCTTCCCTCGCATTGATTTCTCGCTCACCGATGTGTCAAACAGCCAACGGCTCCGGTGCAAAAAACTCAAGCCTATTTGCTCTTCGCAGAAATACCTCGGTATTTATTCGTGAAAAAATCGCAGATAGCATATTTTCCGATGATCCGTAGCCATTTCCATTACCCCTCGAAATCTTCGATTTCCTGATCAGTGTGCGACCAAAATGATGCACGAAAGTGCAACACCCGTTGCCTACGAACGCAAAACTGTCACGTCTTAAACACGGATGATTTGTGTACCTTTGGCGATTCCTCGATAGCTTCACCCTGATGACCAAGAGTACTATTGGTATGGTGTACAAAGATAGAAGACCCTCGGTGTACCTGTACGGTAGTACACCACTACACGCAAATGTACGTGTTATTAGTATGGTACTGGTACACTGTGCAATAGTAAAATATACCGGTTCTGTATCCTCACCATACTAAACAGAACCAAAACAGAACTAATGTAGCGTCGATTTACCATCTAGATGGACCATCGGATTTATCCAGGGCAGCAAGTACGTACTGCCGAGGATGAAAAACCGCATCGATCGTCGCGGCCACAGTATACAGTCCCAGTGTCCGCGAGGATATCACCGCTGTCTCCAATCTCTCCGAGAGCACCAGC
Organism: Ophion obscuratus; assembly: GCA_964007375.1. Lineage (NCBI taxonomy): Eukaryota > Metazoa > Arthropoda > Insecta > Hymenoptera > Ichneumonidae > Ophion > Ophion obscuratus. The sequence continues at coordinate 5,989,957 of OZ023319.1, forward strand.
GAGGCTGACCTCAAGGAACTCGTTGCACCCTTCGGCTTCGCTTAGAAACAATATCTCACCATGGATCGCACCACCAATCTATGCAAAGCCCTTTGCTTTTACGTATGTACGTTTCAAAACAAAGAGCGAGGACGCTAGGGCCTTCTTGCATTTCAATGTTTACGGCTACCATCATCTCATACTCAGAGTCGATGGGTAGAAACCTCCAGCGCAACAGAATTGAATGGTCAACGGTTGAACGCGTTAAGATAGAACAAGCGTGCGCTCTTGATTTTTATAAATTTTGTTCAAATTTTAACCAGACATTATTCGTATCATTATGCATGTTTCAGTGAAATGTCAGGTCAGTTGACTATTTAGATACGGAGATAATGGATTTTCAAATTGCAACTTTTAACACTGTAGGGTCTATTGAAATTTAGACAGAGTAATTTTCCGTGAAAAATATTTGCCCTCTATAAAAAGACATAAGGCAATAACATAAACAATATAAAATATTAATGTTTAGAACGCAAATCTTTTTCTTCACGTTAAAAGTGTTTAACTTTAGGAACACAATAATGATCTTTTTTATCGAAATATTGAACAATCGTGTTCTGCGGTGTTGCCTAATGTCTTCTTATTATAGGGGATAAAAAATTTTACACCGAGAGTTATTCTGTCGTTACTGAACGAATGTCTGGATAAAATTTAAACAAAATCGATAGAAATCAAGAGCGCACGCTCGTTTCACCATAAGGGCTTACACCACTGTAAACGTCCAAAATTCAGTGATATTTCGCGATTTTTTTTCGTAGAAGGAGAAATAAGAGAATATTAATATTCAAGGATGTTATTAGCCATATCTTTCAGGTGAACAAAATGAAATTTATATTAAAAAATTATGCCAAAACGGGACGCTGGAGACATTCTGGCGAGGCATGTTGAATTTGAGACGCTCTGCGGCACGCAGTATAGCTGACGCAAATTTGATTTTAGAATAAAATAAAAAATTCTATTAATTTACACGAGTATAGCTAGAGAAATACGTAGAGAATTGTGAAAATATTAATTTTTGTGTAATTGGCAAGCATTAAACTAAAAACTTAATTTTCGACAAAAAAAAAGGACAATCATTCGGTAATAACTAACGTTATAAATAACTCATACAAAATCCCGTACTTATTTCTCTTCGGAATGTTATTTTATACATGTACCCAAAATTGGGAGTGGAAATGATGAAAATTGTTGGAGTTATGCTGCGTGCCGTTTTGAAAAATTGTGTTTCGAGAAAAACGGTCGATGTCTCGCACACGGGCCAGCCACTGCCACCGCAGACCCATACGGGCCTGCGGACTTTGCTTTACAGGTACCAAACTTGTTTCCCCTTATTATAGATGGTTCAAAGCATCGTTTAAGTCAAGTTAAAAAAAAACAATTTTGCTTCAATTCTATAGTGGTGTGACCCCTTATATGGGAGTACACGGTAACGATTTTTTTCAACAATCTTGAAAAATGGTTGGAGGATTATTGTAAGCAAAGGTTGCCGAAATATAAAAAAGGACTTAATAAATTTTAATTTTTATTGCGTTCCAACGTTCAAACTTCAGCGTCATACCCTCTCCGTGGAACGCAGTAGAACTATCGTCAATTTAATCGTGGAACTAAAAGTAAACTATTTTCGTTTATTACGTTAGTTTTAGCAGTCAAATGAGGGGAAACTTCTAAATAATTAAAGGAAAGAGACGAGTTAAAAAAAAGTTCGTGTTTTGAACCATATTTTTTATATACAACTCCAAAAATTACAGGAACAAAATTTCTTCATTTTTAAGGGTTTGTTTGGTTTGTTTTAAGCGCTGTGTCTATGTGAAAAATTGCCGCATCGAGACGAAAAAAGCCTTTTGAAACTTCAAGATCATAGTTTCGAGTTCTTTTGGCAAAAAAAATTGTGATCTACGGCTATCGTGCAATCATAGGAAATACCGGGAGAAGAAATTCTAAATTTGTTTTTCTTCAGGGGTCATCGGACTAAGGTATTTTGTTTCAGTTAACTCAATGTATAGGTCCGTTAGCTTGTTTATACAGCTTTAATTTGTTTTTTATCTCTCTACGTCAATTTTTTTGCTGAGATATCCGACTTCGAATGAAAAAAGATCCTTTTGTCTTTGATCACCAATATCTCAGCAACCAATTATCGCAGCGAGAATTAGGGGGCAGCTTTGAAAAGTCGAATAAATTTCCTGCGAGCCCCTCCCGTTCATTTTTGTGATTTTTTTTCACCCTTAACCGTTATTTGGTAAAGAACAAAAAATGACTTTTTCTTGATTTTCAGTAAATCTACCACTACGTTACAAATATTGATGCAATGCCGCGTTTTTTTCAGCTCGATTTACCCCCAATACCCCTGATCGTCTGCAAATTGATTCATCGAACCGTTTTCCATCAAAAGTTAATCGAAGTTTTACACAACAATTAAAGGAACAAGTGTATTATTCCTAAACATCTTGTAATCATCATCAAAATAAAAATACTAATTTTCTTCGACGTGTTTCACAACTTGGCACTAGTTGCTTGTTAAATATAAGAAAAAAAATTCGAGAGATGGACTTTTTTTTTAATTTGTAAAATATTTCAGAAAACACTACTGACTCATTTTTCACACGATTCGGCCTTTGCGCTCTTTAATTTCACTCGTCTTCAATTGCATCAATTCAAGTTGATACTCCCAGGCTGTATTTAATAGTCGATCTGAAAACATTTATGCAATTAATTCTCAATATTTTCTACGAAGGTTATTAGGGTTATGGAAAACAATATTTTTTTCGAAACTAGGCATGATCAAAAATAGAAAAAAATGAGTGTTTACAAAAACGTTAGATTAATTTTTTTTACCAAAACGTAGATAAAATTGACAAAAAAAAATTAGTTTTTGAAAAAAAATTGTTCATTGGTTTTTCCTTCCAAACAAGAGATCATGTTTGAAAAAAGTGTTTTTTGTATCCCGCATAATCTTCGCAGAAAATATCGACAGTTAATGGCATACAAGTTCTCAGATCGACTAGTGAAAATCGCTTAGGGGTATCAACTTTTAATCAATCCAATTAAAGATGAGTGAAATTATGGTGCGCAAAAGCCGAAGCGTGGCAACAACGAGTCACCATTGTTTCCTGAAAAGTGTTACAAATTTAAACAGATTAGAATTTTTTTTCATTTCTAATTTTTTTTCTTAAATTTAACAAGCAACTACTGCAAAGTTTTAAACATTTAAAAGCAACTACTACAAAGTTCTAAAATCGGTCAGGAAAAACGGGTCGGTGGATCAATTTGAAAATTTACACGGCTATTGGGGGTACATTAAGCTGAAAAATAAACGTAACGACATTAGTTTTACTACCAATATTTGTAATGGAGTAGTAGATTTACGGAAAAACCATAAAATGTCATTTTTTGTCCTATTTTTCAAACTACTGTTAATGGTGAAAAAATGATTTTTTTTTCTCAAAAATCAACGAAAGGGTCTTGTATGAAATTGATTCAAATTTTTAAAGCTGCCCAATAATTTCCTGTGCGATCATTGGTTGCTGTGATATCATTTATCAAACACAAAAGGAACATTTTTTTATTATACGTCGGATATCTCAGCAAAAAGTTAACGTAGAGAGACCACAAAAAAACCAAATCGGAACTGAATAAACAAGCTAACGGACCTATGCATTGATTTAACTGTAAAAAATCCGTTGAAAAAATAAAATTGGAAAAATTATTTTCTCGCTATCTCTTATGATTGCGCGATAACCGTAGCTCACAAAATTATTTTGCCAAAAGATCTCAAACTAGAAACTTGAAGCTTAATAATGTTTTTCTTTTTCATCTTGATACGACTATTTTTAACATTGATACAGCCTTTCAAAAAACACGTTAAAAGTGAAGAAATTTTCTGTTTCTTTAATTTTTTGGGGTTGGGTATAAAAAGTGATATATTTTTGACAATTTTCAGTCAATCGAAAAGAAGCGCTCGTCTTTGACTGTTAAAGCAATCTAAGAAACTACAGTTAAAATTTCAAGTCGATTGGTCGAACATTGTTTGAGTTTTGCTCCGTCCCGATACCAAAAACATGGTTTTGAAAAAAACGTGTTTGAAGCCAACGGTTTCAAAGACGCTACAGCTGAAGAAGTTTTTTTCGCGTAATCTAATGCCACCTATTGGTCGAAAACAAAACTATTTTTAGTCGGTGTCTTCGTCTCCACCATAGGCTTACAAGAGTTGAGAACTGCGCCTACCGCTTCTGTAGAGCGAGACTTCTCCGATCGTCATTGCTAGAAAATTCGATCTTCGGAGAAACCTGCCGAAGATGAATTCCGGCAGAGAGCAAAAATGCTAAACGAATTTTTTTTAGCATAACTAGTAATATGGTGGGAAATGTAATGAGGGAACATACCCCGTACATGGAAACTACGATAATATAAAATATAAAAGCTACAATAATTCAAAAAAAAAAAAAATAATCATACTTATTGAATAATTAATTGATATATACGATACTCATTAAAAGTAAAAACATTTTTCTTTCGAGAGAAATGGATAAAATATAATCCATCATCATCGAAAGGCGGATAATGGAATATTTAAGGCTACATGAAATCAGATAAAAATAAATAATGGAATAAGTAATTATAATGAGAATATTGGCATAAATTTCAATAACAAATAAAATTACACAACGTAAAACTGACGTCGCCGGACAAACAATCCAAACGAACATCCAATGACGTTTCAACCAATGATGAGTCATGAGACTCAGGCGCATGTAAGTTTTCTTTATATCCCCAATGATATTGATTACTTTTTAAGAATAATAAGACAAAATGTTTGAGACATTGATTAATTTTTGATTATTCTGTGATAAAATTTATAAAATTGAAGCCAACCAGAGATCAAGATGTTCAGGAGACGGATCTGTTGGGTTGATATTGACCAAGGTTTAACCCGTCGTGACCACAACTCGATTGAGGATACATACATACCACACTAGTGCGATTTGGTATTTTGCATTTTCAAAGTATTATTACTTTCGTAGAAATAATCCAAAAGTATTCGATAACCAGTGTTTCTTGGGGTAAAAATGTTCCAGGAATCGAATGCTAATAGTTTCGAAAGCGAAAATAGTATTTATTTCGCAAAAATTCGTGAAAATCAGAACAAAAATTTACAGCGCGTCACGACCAAAATATTTTAGATGGTGCAAATTTGCACCTGTGTGGTAACCACGGGTTAAAATAGGAATAGATTTTCGCAGGTACATTTTTCGACTTCAAATCAACCGGGTTCACTTTTTTAAGGGTCAAGTAGTCGGTCAGCGTTTCTCGCGACCATAATTTTTATTTCGAAACCGAGAAAAAAGCGAAAAATGTGGACCCAGAAGAACAAAACATTCTTTTGCAGATGTGGAAAACTCGCGTTAAGAAGCAAGATGTGTGCCAACTTATTCGTACCTCGCTGAATTTTTCAGGTGCTCGGCGCCTCGGTATTTCGCAACGTGCTCGACCCACCACACGGCCAATTCCCTCGGCCCGACCGGTTGGTCCCTGAGCAAACTGCTCCTGCATCTCGCTGCGTCTCTGTACGAATTTTTCGTGCTCGCGGAAACTTTGAGAATGCCCTCGCGAAGTCCGTTGATCGTCAGACTCGACAGATCCATCACGAGAGCGTACTCGAGTTTTTCTGGCGGAATAAAAAGTTGCGAGTAAAGTTCACCCGGTTGAATTTTCTCGGACCCGAACTGCAAATGTTTGCCGATCAAAAATCGCCCCGAAAAATCGATACAATTTTGCGCCACAAAGTTAGCTCAAACATTTTGGGCATTACTTGAGGCAGGATATACATTTAGACGGGAAAAAATTAAGCAATTTTAAGGATTTTTTTGCAGTAAGAAATAATTATTTTACATTCATCAAACTGCAGGTAAATTTTAAGGGGTCTTCTCACTTCAGATGCTAAAAAGGCTATTTTCATGAATTTTCTTTTGGTAGGTTTATATTATAGACATTGATATAAAAGTTGTTACACTTAATAAATACACTTTCGAAATACATTTAAAAATTTTATATATTTTTGTAACCCAAACAAACTTTAAACGCGTTTTTCTCGAAACAACGTTTTTCGACGGATTGTTGATAAAATCGTCGAAACTACTGAACCGATCCTTATGAAATTTTAACCATATATTCTTTACAACTATAACTATAGCGCATACCAAGAATTAAACAAAAAATTATATTTACTATTTTATTTTTGCCAAAAACGGTGAAAAAACGTTTTTATTTGTTTTTTTTTTCGAAAATCGAAATCGAAAAATGTCCGCCATTTTGTTATTTTCGCATGTGAAGAATTCCACACCAAGTGAAACACTAAAAAATCATGTAAATTTTAAACGGGCTCATAATTTTTTTTGAAGTTCGTTCGAGTGTCAAAAGCAACTACAATTTTTTTAATATTTTTAAATTGGATTTTACTCTCGAATTTGGATACCGGGAAATTTTACTCGTTTTTTTTTGTTTCGATTTATTATACTCAAAAGTGATGCATTGTAAAAAAAAACGTCATAGAAGAAAATTTAGGTTTTTGAATGTACTTTTCAAACATATGTGTTTCGTAACTGTTAAAAATTCTGCTAATGTATTTTGCAACGAAATAAGGTAAAAATATTTTTTTTCGCCAAGTTCGCCCTTTCATTTTTCTATAAATTTGATAGAACTTTCGTTGATGTCATAACAAACCACAGAAAAATTGGCATGATGGAGAATTCATATCTTCCAATTATTTTTTAAGGTTAACTGATGAAGAATTTGATCGAACCATGGATATTGAATATCGACCATTGTTTTAGGCACAACAGTGCATTGCGACGAATATTTAGTGTTATCTAGAACCATTTTGTCCTCCTCCTTTCAATTCAATTGTGGTTTTGTTTGTCTGCCTCGAAATTTTTCATTTACTCACCGGTTCTCGTAGCGTTATTATCGTATCAAAAAGAAATCTTGCTTCTCGTTTGTTGAATGATCTGGTTTGCTCACTCTCGATGCTAATACAATTGATTTTGCGGAAGAACTCGGTCAAAACGATTCGTTACTTTTTTATTCGATATGGTTTTCTCATCGGTGGCTTTTGTATGAGTAGACTAACCATATTATGATTCACTCATTGTTTAACGATAAAAAGAGACAAAAATGAAAAATTTCGAGGCAGACAAAACCATAATTGAATTGAAAGGACGAGGACTAAATGGTTCTAGATAATACTAAATATTCGTCAAAATCCACTGTTGTGCCTAAAACAATGGTCGATATTCAATATCCATGGTTCGATCAAATTCTTCATCAATTAACCTTCAAAAATAATTGGAAGATATGAATTCTCCATCATGCCAATTTTTCTGTGATTTGTTATGACATCAACGAAAGTTCTCTCAAATTTATAGAAAAATAAAAGTGGGTGAACTTGACGAAACATGTTTTTTTTACCTTATTTCGTTGAAAAATACATTAGCAGAATTTTTAACAGTTACGAAACATATATGATTGAAAAGTACATTCGAAAACCTAAGTTTTCTTCTTTGGCGTTTTTTTTTGTACAATGCATCACTTTTTGAGTATAATGAATCGAAAAAAACGAGAAAAATTTCCCGATATCCAAATTCGAGTGCAAAATCCAATTAAAAAATCTAAAAAAAATTGTAGTTGCTTTTGACACTCGAATAAACTTAAAAACAAAGTGTGAGCCCATTTAAAAATCACATGATTTTTTAGTGTTTCACTTGGTGTGGAATGCTTCATATCTAAAACCGTTTTTAACTACCATTTAACCGACATTTTTTTAACTACCATTTTCGTCTATAAATAGTAACTTAAATGAATATTTAAAAAAATGTATTTATTAAGTGTAACAACTTTTATATCAATATGTGAATCGTCGTTCCATAAGCCACCCAAAGATAACAAAGTGGTTGTTGACTCTAAAAATGACTTTCTTTAGGTCAAGGCGAGTTTGTACTCACTCTACAAGATTTTTTTCTTTCTACGTTCGTATCTTTATAAATAATAAAATGAGCAATATTAAAAGTTACTACTGTTATATACAATGTATAAACATAATTTCAGACGTTCATTGTAAAAAGTATGCTCGGAAAAATAGAATCGCTCCTTCTCGAAACCTGCGAGTGACACTATAACCTTAAAAAAATTGAAATCTAGAACTGACAGCGCTGAAAAAGAACAGAAAATAAATTATTCACGGCAGTAGCATCTTTACAATCCAGCATCGAGATAAATCCATTAGCCAACTCGCAAGTAAATCAAGAACGAAGCAAATGTTTACGTTTGAGGCTATATTTTGACCGGCCATATTGAAATATCGCCGCGCCACCTCTAGGACACAAAAATCGCGAATTGAGGTAATTCAAATTTTTTTTTCAAGTATTAATCGGCCCATAAAATGAAATAAATGTTTTCGTTTTTAGCTGTATTCGATGAATTTTTTTGTCAAGATATTTAACACAAAAAAAGGCTATCATTATGGAGCATTTTTTCAAAAATGACTGCATCGCAAAACAGGGTAATCTATGCGGCCGCAGTGCGGCGCAACAATGTTCCCCCACTCCTACTCCATAAGTAAACTCTCGGCCCCCATCCTACATCCTGCCCGTGTACTGAGGGCAGCTGTCGAAAAAGAACCTGGGGTCGAATCGACCCCGTTTATGCAGTAGTGTGATGAAAGTGAAACATTTTTTTTTTTTGGTGAAATTTAGTGCTTTATTACTACATGTGAGTTACGATAAAAAATGCTCATAGATATTTATTTTTATTTTGCGCTACCATAATGAATTATGTATTTAGAATGCCGACCATAAAACTAAAAGCAAGTGTCCGTTATGCAGGAGGGCTCCGTGCAACGAGCACCGAATGTATTTATGTGTTGATTGCGGTAAATGTGAAATATACGTTTTCAACAACTAGTCTGCCGAAGAAGTTGATTTTTTCCATTTTTCACTATCCCGAAAATGCTCAAATTCAAACCTCCGAATAAATATACTTTTTGGAAAGATGGTCGACATTGTTTTTTTTTCGTATCTACAAACCTTCCTCTTTAAAAACTTCCGAGGACTTTTTTTTAAATATTTTGAAAAAAAATATGATCTTTCCGTGCAAGTGCGTATTTTTTAACGCACCTCCCACTTTGAACGAATGTTTGGGGACTAAATTTTTGTTTTTCGTAAAAAAATAGATTTTGGGCCGTAAAATACGGATCATTGACTACAAAAAAATCATATCTATCGAAATACAACGATCTGAAAAACGTCTGGGGTCGGATCGACCCCATATGCAAGTTCGTGGCAGACGTGTGCAGTCAAAGTGTGCAGTCGAAGGGACAATGCCCAATATCATTTTGTACCAATCAGGTGAGTAGCATAAGCCGCGCCATCGAATCGTTATCCTTCCGCGCGATGCTATTAACTTTTCCAATGATTTAGTTTTCTCTTACCGATACCCGTGTTAATACGTAAACCAATGAAAAAAAACTGAACCGCCAATTTGCTTTTGTACAATCGATTTCCAAAGTGATTTTCGAGCCGTCACTGCTGCCTGCCCCCTTAACGGGCAAACCGATCCTAAACAATTGTCATCCGGCTGCTGATCGACGCAATTCGATTAAGAGAAGAAAAAAAACGAAAAAATAAGTTTTTACCGGCCTGGGCGGCGTTTCCGTCGGGATCGCAAAAAACCAGAAATACGAAAGTAGGCGATCCGTGATAAGCCGACTCGTGCAGCGAAAGTAGACCACCGTGTGTCATGAAAGCCCGAAGATTCGGGTGCCCGAGAAGTTCCTGTTGTCGCCACCAGACCGCCGTTCTCACGTTACCCGGTAAACCCTCGATTTCACCACCGTCCCATTTCCAAACGACGTTGTAGGGCAAGGTGGAGAAAGCGGCCACGAACATCTCGCGGAGAGCATCGGGCATGCCTGACGCTCGTACCGATGTACCCATCGACACGTAAATGAAGTCTACGAAAGAGAAAAAAAATGGACAAAAAATAAAAAAGGGGAACAGTGAATGTTGTTGCTACGGATCGGTTGGGGCTTTGGCGATCTACCACGTCGAGCAGCATTGGCCGGGGCCAATACCCGGTTGGGTGATCATTTAAGTTCACGATCGACACAGGATTTCCATAGTTTCCCTATGCCCTGGTGCAGGTTTTTCACAGTTTCCCGGTGCCCTTTTGCGGGTTTTCACAGTTTCCCTGTGCCCCCTGCAGGTTTTTCACAGTTTCCCTGTGCCCCTGTGCAGGTTTTTCACAGTTTCCTTGTGCCCCCGTGCAGGTTTTTCACAGTTTCCCTGTACCTTCCTGCAGATTTTCCACAGTTTCCCTGTACTATTGTGACGATTTTCCACAGCTTCCCTGTGCCTTCGTGCAGGATTTCCACAGTTTCCCTGTGCGTTCGTGCAGGTTTTTCACAGTTTCCCTGTACCTTTGTGACGATTTTCCACAGTTTCCCTGTGCCGTCGTGCAGGTTTTCCACAGTTTCCCTGTGCCGCCGTGCAGACAGGACACAGCAGTGGATTGACAACCTTGTAGCTATGGAGTGCAACATTCTCGGGGGCTTTCTATGGGTCTCGAAATAGTGAAGTGACGGGGAGGAGATTGTACGAGCCCTAAACGGCCGACGAAGAAACATTGGAAACAGAATAATGAGAGATTTTTTACGCCTCCACAAAGTAAAAGTTCTCGGCTCATTGACGCTCCATGCGTAACATCTTTGTCATTATTTCCGTTACGCGTTTTGATGAGGTCCATGACACAGAAAAAGCGGCTATGTAGCCTCGACGTCGGCCTGAAGTCCCTTCAAAACTGTCCACGCATGAATACACGTTTTCATTGAGTGCATAGACAAAGGGGTCTTCATTAAACATTCATGCTCCGTGTTCGACAGTGCATGCCTCGCAGAGCACTCGAGTGGGTTGTCACTTTGCGCCGGATTCCATTATGCGATGCTCCACGCAAATAAGAGTGAAATTTGCAAAAAAAAAAAAGAGTGAAATTTGCAAAAATCGCGAACAAGAGTGAAATTTGGCTTTAAGGATACCCACGCGGTTTCTAACAATGTGCCTAATTATTGGCGATCGCCATGGCCTCGATACATCTCGTTACATTGATGAATCGTCCTTGCAACTGGAAATATGGAATTGCAGGGGAGACATACGGGCTTGAATTTTGAGTTTTCGAAAAATAATTTTCATCCTGTTCGTTTCGTACTTCGTCAGCCCTTGAATCGATTCTGCATTGCCCTTCGTTCATTAAGGGTTGAAGACCACATCGTTGAAACGCATATGCATTTCTTTCGCCATATTTCCCATCATCAAAATAATTTTTTTTTTCTTCAGATTCTGGCCGCTGATCGTTGATAAGAAACTTGGAGAGTTGAGAAGAAAAATAGAGGTACCATTGATTTTCAATAGGCGTAAACATTTTTTTTATATTCAAGAAAAAACAATTTCTTCAAACGAGTAAATGATTTTTTATACAACTGAATTTTTTTTAAATACCAGTAATTTGTTTTTGACAAGTAAACTTATTTTTTTTTCATAAAAGTAAAATTAATCGTTTTCTCGAAGTTAATTCTTTTTAATAGAAGTAAAATTTCTATAACCGATTGCCTTGAAATTTCCTGCTTTTTCACACTGAAAAGCCTGACGTGATTATTGAAGAATAAGAGCATTGTGTACACAATCGGTTGAAAATGGACAAGCCAGATTGCATGACCGTCAAACAGAAAATAACTTTATGGTTCGAGTGCGTTCGCATAGGCATTTCTTTTTTGCGCAACAGCGCCCCTGGTACAGGCTCAATCAAAGTTCAGCGAGCACAAGCACGAATTATCCGTATATTTGGCCTAGTGTCACGAGGCAAAACTTTTTCGCACCACTGTAGCACGAGAACTGTTCTTGACTATTCTTTTCATTCATGCGTGCTAGGAAATATAAACAAAAACGTGTTCCTTGTATTTTGAGGTGGAATTCCGTGTGTACATTTCCATCCGATATACGTGCTTCCCCATATGTACGTGGATGTGCATGTGTATATACATTTTTATATATTTACCTCATCGCAGAAACGATTCCAAGTCAGGACTGAGCTGCAGCGCTGCCCGACAATGAAGACACGCGACATTGACGACGTTGGACAGATAGGGGACGGAATCAGCCACGGCGTAGTGACTGTTCTGCAATGTCAGAGGTACCTCCGAAACTAAATCCCTCACATCAGGCACCGCGTCCCCTGTCAACGGAAATTACATTTTTCTATCAAAACAGACGTCCCGTGTTTGTATCGCTGCGTCAAAAGGACCGCGATTTCTGCGGCATGTAGGCCGCGGTTCGACGCGAAACTTGCGCCCAAAAAATTACCAGCGGAGCGGATAAACCGCAGCGAGGCCCTCACTAATGTTAACTGAATTGACAGTCTCCCGAAATTCCACGGAAGTGTCACATTTTTATCGTCATAAATTGGTAGGTCTCGAATTAATGTCCGTCAAGTTGTTAACGGGCTACATCTACCTCGGTGAAAGAATTGCATTTTCCAAAAATATTTTTATTCGATAGTGTCACCTTTTAGCTTTATTTCATTGAAATATTCCGAAAATTGAATGAGCTACAGCTTTCGGCTACGGCAGCAGCAACACACGCTCAAACTTTAAACGCGTTTTTCTCGAAACACTTTTCAAAGTCGGTGGACATGATATCTCGAGAACCACTTGATCGATTGTTTCCAAATTATTTTTTAATAGTTACGTAAAAATGACGATTTTTTTTCATAGATTTTGTATGCACGAGTTTCATTTCGTGTTCACGTTGTAAAAAAAAACATGATTTTTAAAATCGACGATCGTCAACGACTCGTATTTATTGTTCAGTTAAGTAACCCGTTTGGTTTTTAGATTTCGGATGAACCGATTAAAGAATCATCACAGTGTAAAATTTTCAAAAAATCGATTTTTTTAGCATTATTCGTTATTTTTTTAACATTATTATAATGTTTAAATGCCTTTATAATGTTATTTTTTAAACATTATAAAGGCTACAGCCTTTCTTAGAAAAAGCTAAGCCTTTTTAAGGGGCTATACCAGAGTGACACTTTTAAAAAATCGATTTTTTTGCCTTTTTAGACAGCTTATACTTTTAAGAATATCCTGTAAAATTTCAAGGCCGTATCTCTGATCATTTTATCTTGCAACAATCGATAGTTAAATCTTTAAACGCGTTTTGACTTGAAATTTGAACTGAGTATTCTTGAATATGTTTACTCTACAATGACGTAGGATATTTTTGATTGGATGAAAATTGACGATTTGGCATTGAAAAAAACGACCAATTTATAGGCAAGAAAACAGACTTTTTTTTCATAACTACGCCATTTTGTTAGATTTTCAATCGGCCGGAATCATGTCAGCAGAGGAGGAACTTTTTTTTGGCGCTTCCGAAGGCAGCGCATAAGTCGCTTGGATCTCAATATTTTTATATGAAAAAATTATGTAATATAGGTCAAATATAGCCGAATATATTCTTAATTTTCCGAAACATTTAATTGAGTACTTATCTTCCAAAAAATTCTCGAAAATCACCCAAATTTTCAGCGTTCACACTGGTATAGCCCCTTAACGGCCTTTCTTAGAACTTCACACGCGTTTTTCTCGGAATGGTGTTTTTCAAAACGGTGGCCGCTCTCATAGGAAGAGTTTTCAAGCTATCCGTTTGAAATTTTAACAAAACATTCTTCACGTAATTCCTTATGTTGCTATGGAAGCTTTTTTTAAATCTTCCTATTTTTTTTACGGAAAACTGTCAAAAAAAGCTAAATTTGAGACTTTTTGTTCTAACCGCCGCCATTTTTTCAAATTTCACCAAAAAAACCTCCATAGGAACATGGCGGCGTTCCTACAGATTAATAATCATTTTGAATTTTTTGTTCCAGATAATATTTGCGGCCGCAATCCTGGCCACCATGGGACTCCATTTTTTTCCACGCAATTATCCGCAAATAAAAACCATATTAAACAATAAATAAAGAATTTTTTTCAAATCACTTTGTATTTTCTATCAGTGCCTCAATTTGTAAAAAAAATTAGACCGATTAGCTTATCCTACGCGCCTATAAAAAAATTCGCGAAAATCGGCGATTTTTCAGGTGGTCGCACTGTGATGATTCCTTAAAGTGGAAAACGTCCACCGCCAAACATCGCGAAAAAAATTTCATCATCTTCCGGTCGCCATGTTTTTGTACCTTTTCTGTTTTTTTTGTTGTGACTTTTTTTGCTTTCATTATCCGTACCTATGTGTTAAAAAAATACGTTTCTTTTTCACCAACCGTTTCCCAGAAAAAATATCGGTACTTGGCCATTTTTTTCGGGCCTGTAGGTAGATGTAGCCCCTCGAATAAATTGGAAAAAAAAATCATGCAAAGTACAAATAAAAATTCCGGTTTTTGTGCGATTGGCCCTTGAACAAAAATTGAAGAGACTGAATATTTGAAATCGAGTGGGCACGCGGTCCACCGAGCATTGCAGAGCTACGAGGAGGACCCTCGACGCAATAGTAGAAAGTACGCAAAAGGAAATTTTACCCAAGTACTTTCTGAGCGTGGGCTGTAGATAGCCCGTGGTCATGATCCAGTGCATGACCTCGAGGGTCGCGAGACAAGCCGCATTGAGACCTTTCAGGGGAAAGCTCATGTCTTGGGTCAGACCCTTGCCGAAATAAGGACTAACGGACCAGAGCGCGGGGTTGCCCTGTCGCGCTATCGAACCGCTGTACAGTGCGACCTGTTTGAAACAAAAAAAAACAAAAACAACCATTTATTTTTAAACAGCGACGCACAGTGGGGCAGAATCCCAAAAAGCTGGCCAAAATTCGGAAAGTGTCCAAAATGATCTCCAATGCTCTTCTCGGGGGTTTTCGGGGTCGCTGAATACGAATCTGTTATCAGAATTACGATTTTCAAAATGGCGGACCCAAAATGGCGGACATAATTCAACTAATTAGTCAAATAATTCAGTAAAAAATATCCAATCATATTTCTTAAGGGTTTTTGGGATCGCTGATTACGAATTTATTATAGGAATGTTAATTTTCAAAATAGCAGACGCGATATATAGACGATTCCACAAAAATTTTCAATTTTTAAATATTTTTTAATAGAAAATGTTTCATAATATTTTTAGGTTTAAATGAGTAGAAAATCTCTTGAGCCATGTTTTTATTTTTGAACAATTTCTTGAGTACAAAATTTGCAATAAATCAAATATCTGTTATTTACTTCTAGTAACAAAAATCTTGTATGTCATCTTCAATGTTGGAATCATTCGATTCGGATTCTGATGTTGACCCACTTGTATCCAAATCGGAATCGTTCCTTATCTCTTGTCTGGTGACTTCAGGTTGTTTTAACATTTCTATAGCTTCTTTATGTAAAGATTTCGCCGGTCTCTGGGGCAATTTCCTGATGCTTGAGAGAAATGGATCTGATGATACTAAGAGCCTATAGAAAATGTCTCTCATATTCGATTCTCGAGAGCATTTTCTTGAATGATGTAACCTGTAGTTCTTTATGTCCTTATTGCGTGACTCTTGGGCCTCTTCAGAAAGTTGTCCGATCGGTAAAAGGGCATATTTTACAATTTCTGCTCCGTGCATCAACACTTTGTGCACAGATGTTGGCATGTAATACCATGGATATAAAGCAACGAATAAACGGGCAGTATTTACACAATAGTCTTTGAATTTTTCTTCGTCTATATCATACCCGCTCGAAATTGCCTGCAAAATAACATGAAATCGGTGAATTAAATTTTCATCGACTCCTGTTATTTCAGCAGATATATTAGCATTTTCGAAAAAGCGGCGGGCGGTATTTCCATCGTTTGAGCTGCCATATCCTGGCTTTAGTCGATCAACGATAAGCCCCAGTGTTGTCTTAAATTGAGTCTGTATGTCTTCCTTGCGTACTTTCACAATCTTTTTCACTTCCTCTTCACGAGCTTGCCACTTTTGAGTTGTGAGCTTATACGACAAATGCAAACAGCACTCGAAAAAACGAATCCACGCATGTAATGTAGATATGCCAAATCTTAAATTATCTGTAGTAATGTCCATTTTTATAATTTTGTCGATGTTATTAAAATCTTTAGAGATGGCTTTGCACAGGAAGCAGCGTTGTGCAGAAGTGGTACCGGTTACAGCGTTACAGACTTTGCCGTCTATCATCGTAAACGACATACAATAGGTTACTGAAATTGATTTTTCATTTTGTTCAGTAGTGTATGGTGCAAGACCCGCAATCTGCTGTTCAATGTCGGTAACTTCTTTCAATGTTGATTGTACATCTTCATGTACAAACTGCAATCGTATTGGTCTGCAGAATCGAGGAGATGAAGGTCTAGGATTTTTCCACACAATAGTTCCTTCATCCGTCTCGTAATTGTTGTAGATTAATTGCAAAGGTACCAGAGAAGTATAAAAAATGCTTTCATCAGATTTTCCAGCCTCATCAAATTTTTGTTTATAAACACTTTGACCGCTGCTTCCATCACATCCCCATTTACAGTGAAGTACTAATTTTTGCAGAATTTCAGAATTTAGAGTATCGATGACATCAGCCTGAAGTTGTATAATTCTGTATGTGGTATGATCAAGTAAAGCCTGTAGTTTAATTTGTACGCACGACTCAGTAATATTCATGTACACAACTGATGGATAACAACGATTTTTTGCTTTTTCTACTTCATGGTATGATGGGTATAATTTGCATTTACGTGCTCTAGCTGCATTTCTTGATAGCTGATAAGAGCGCTTTGATTCTCCTTTCTCGATCATCAAAGAAAGTGCTTCGTCTGGGGTTAAAGGTGTCTCATTTTTTGACCGAACAGCAGCTATATATTTTGAGGCTCTTGTTAGGCTGGTTAATGTGACATCTTTAAGAACTTGAGCAGCATCCACTTGACCAGAAGTCCTTAAACTCATTTGAGCAGCATACGTCAATTCTTCTGTAGATAAAGTAGAACGTATTTCTTCAGTCTTTCGCCTCTTAGATCTATCGCTGGATGAAGCAAAGGATTTCGAAGGTCGTCCAGATGTTCCTTTTTCATCATTCTTCACAATCTTCTCAGATGTTGATGTTGTGCATTCAGTATCGGATAATGTTGAAAAACATACGGTGCCATTCAACCATTCTTCATTATTTTTTAGACACTTTTCTTGGCCTCTATTTGCTGCTTTCCATCTGGATCGAAAATTTGCAAATAACAGTCCTAATGACTTTTCATCCTCGTCTACTTGTATCACATGTTCTGTTTTCTTGAAAATTGCATCTTTCAAAATTCCAATAACGAATTTCTGTTCGTTTTTTAAACTGTCTTTCACCATGAAAAAAACATCTCTTCTTGATAATTCCATATTTGAAGATTGGGAAGACTCTGTAAAATACCAATATAAACATGTACAAAATTGAATGACATTATTTTGAAATCATTTTATACTTAACAAAACTATATACGGTGTTCTGACTCGAAATGTACAAAAATAATTTATTACCACTAAAAATGATTTTATATTTATAAAGAAAACGAATATTTATGATATAAATGATTAACAAATATATTTACATACATTCTGCACGAAAAAAAACCGAAATTTCATGAAATCTGTCTTTACGAGAATCACCTCTGTGTCAGTATACAACAGGTATAATAAAGCCTGAACAGCAGGCGGGCTCCTTTGTTTCATACATGGCTGCTCTAGGAGCCCCTCGTCAGTCCTTGCCGAATCGCCGTCTACACTACGTATACACTATGTACGTATACACTAATACACCTTTACTGCCGAAAACCGTTACGCCGTACAAACATGGGGGAAACACAGTTCTAGCTACTGAGAGTTCTTGCAGGAATATTTTATAAAATGTTGAGATTTTCGTAAAGCGTACATTTAGAATAATAAATTACTGTATTAAAATTTAAATGATCTATGAATATTAATCAATAAATGAACATACTACAAATGGAATTGATAAATAAATATTAATCTATGTTAATAGATAGAAAATATACCAACGCGCTGTAACGAATAATCAATGGATTACATTCACACGTCCGTTAATGTCGCGCCACGTATTTCTCCCTAAAAATTAGTCTAACTATTCGTTGAGCACTCCTGAGCAGCCAGTTTTTTAGTATATTATATTTAGTACTGTACACTATCAGTTTCTTGTTGAAACAAGGTCGAGACTCGCGAAGCCATTTTTAAAACTACTTTAGAAAATCGATTTTCGAAAAAAAATGTATAATTTTTTATGTTTACTTGTTGCAAAATTTATATATTTCACACATAAAATAAGCAATAACTGTGCATGATTATATTTTCTGCATACCTTCAGAAAGTTTTTCCATTTTGCAGAATTAAAATTGAGACAGTTTCATCCGTTTCACAGCACTTCGAAACAGGCAAGAATTTTTCGACGCGTACGCTTGTTTAATGCGTACCGAACGGCGGCTGAATGTCGACTGATGTCGAGGCGACCCTAGAGCAGGTATAAACCTGCCCGGTCCGGAATTTCGTCCTAGGACTATCAGTAAACAAGATCTGAACATATATAGACGAATATATACAACTCAAAAATTTGACTTTTGGCCAGCTTTTTGGGATTCTGCCCCACTGTGCGACGGTGGTGCACCATCGCTTACACAAGTTGTCAACGTAATAAATAATTGTCGATACCATCATTGATATAACGTTACGTATACTGAAAATAGTAAATGATCAATTAATTCTGGATCGTAATCCATCGCTCGGTTATTCGTGAAATCAAGCCGCTATCCATGCATGACATTATGCAACTGTGAAAAGTTTATCCCCAATGGGGGGGGGGGGGGGGGTATGCAGTGAAAAAGAATGGGAGAGATGCGAGCGAGAGTTAAACGCGCGTTACGTCATTCCGATGGCAAATAACATGTTCAAATGTCTATAATTGATATCGCATGGACAACGGCCGATGAATGCACATGCGCTCAGTATAGGACAGCCCAATGGACGTGGAATTATTTCGCAGGCTCAATTTGTGTGAAAATAAAAATTCGCGAATGACTGTTGATACTTGGCAAACGTGAATAATAAAATTGTCGGAACTTGGCCGGTGCAGTGCGAAGATGAAAAGTAAACGTCGATATCCGCGATTAGGGTACTCAATACGCGGGACGTTTGTAGTTTTGCAAGTAAATATTACGGAGTGGCAATCCTTGATCATCATTTTTAGCGTTCCGTTTAGCCTCTGCCTTGCAGCTCTTCGGTTTGAAGATTCGAAATAATTCGCAAAGTTAATGTTTCTTTTCAGTGAAGTTATTGCTGTTACTATTGAATAAATACTTTCGAGGGAAAAATAAGATTAACCGTTTAATATTATTCCGCACGGGGCGAAAAATATAACGAGCCGATTTGAAAAGGCTTGTAGTCAATAATAAAATGATTGCGTAGTTAACTGGCTATGAATAGCTGTAATAGTCGAAAACAACTCGTTTTTGGAATTTTTTTAAATAGAAAATCGTGATGATACATTTCTACGAAAATTAGATATTTGGCAAAATATCATCTGAAGAATACTCTGTAATTTTTGCTGTAGAAATATTTATTTATAATCTCTTTTATAATTTATTCTATCTCTATAATTTATTTATATGAAAGGGAAGCATCTCTCGAAAACGTCTTTTAAGGTGAGCAACACCCTTCTGAGGTTATTGAATATCGTTATTCAACAGGTTATTTAATATCGAAAAATCAAACCGATTTCGTTAATATATCAGTTTATCTTATGATTAATCGAAGGAATTTCAGAAAAATCAAATTAAAAACAAATATCGCGTGTTCAAAGTGAGAATCTTGATTTTTACGGAAAAAATTGTATTTTTCGTTCATCAAATGGGAAGTATAGATCGGAAAAAAAATCCTTCCATCAAACATTATATTTATAAACTCAGAAAAAAGCTTCAAAAATTTCTGACAGATCAATGCAGTTTTTGAGACATTATGCTCATTGACTTTGAAAATGTACTTTCTGAAAAAAAAAACGTTTAAAGTTTCGAACGACGCTCCGAGTGTTTTGACGGTCGTCAACATAACAGCCTTCAAATCTGTCAATTTTGATCCCATCACCTTGAAATTTTCAGGGAACATTTATAAGATCTACTGTCAAAATGTATCGATTTTGAAAAAAATGAGTTTTAGACTTTGACAACTAGGCCTAGCCCCAAAAAGACGGATGGGCTACCAGGGAGGTGAAAAAATCGGGAATGAGAAAGATCACGTTAAATAAATGGTCCAGAATATTTTGAATTTTCTGTGCAAGCTGTTGCGTATCGCATCACGCAACGTCTAATTAACGATCCGAGAAATACTTATATATATTAAATAATATTATTAAGATGCGACTTTACCAGCGTAACCCTTCCGCACATTATCCGGTCGACGGATTTTCCTTCGACCTGACTACCATAAAAAAGGGTCTAAGGGCTTTCGCCAGCACAACGGCGGGAAGATCCCGGGAAAGGCGCATTTGGCAACCAAATGTCTCGAGTATTTTTTGCACGTATTTCGCCATCACCATTAAAGAATTTCCGTCAATTGCAGTTTCGTGACATTTCGGAATGTAGAAGGATTTTCAAAAGACTGCATGCAGATGTTGCCGCCTGGTATTTTCCCTCTTTTTTTGGGGGTTTTTGAGATTTTCATCTTACCTCCGGTTTTGTAAGTCTTCTCTCGTGATTGGTCGCAAAAGGACTCGCCTACAAGGAAGTTGCAAATGTTTCCACCCAATAGAAATAAAGGGGGTTTCAATTTTCCTAATGAGCTACTCCTAGCAGTGGACGCAACACGTCGATCATCGAGAAGAAGAGTCAGTTGTCGCTCAACATACAAACAGACAAGTCGTCGCTAATCATCTAAGTGATCAATTATCAAACTCTCATCGAACCAATCGTCAATCGATATAACAGAAAATCTCATTTAATCTTTAACTCAAGTTTGTGTTTAAATTATCCGCGTTAAAATTGTTAAACCCGATCTGTATTATTTATTTGTTCAGATTAAAATCAATATTTTCCAATATCAGTGTCCATTTCATTTACAACGAAAACGGTTGCACTTCATTAATTTAAAGTGTGACGTACCCGGCAAGCGTCGTCGTATGCATGCGGTTCGGAATTTACGACTCCGAAAGAATCAGTCAAGATTCGCGGTGCTCACGGTACATTTTTATGGTCCTTCGAGCCGGATACTGAGTGGAAGTGCAGTTCAATAAACCTTAAAGACAGTGTGGTGGAAAGGACTTGGACTTTGTGAAGTGACAAATCAGCCAATCAGCCAACAAAGAGCCAATTCATCAGCGTTGATCGACCTATCAAACAACGCAGTTTTCATCATCGATCAACGCCATAGCTACAAGGTAGGCTCGTTTTCCACAAGGGTATCACCGATATTTCCTTTCCGTATTCCCCACAACCCAGTCAAGCATTTCAATAATGGCAAACGAAAGTGTAGCCATGCCAGTAAAGGCACTACATAAAAAACGAGGTTCGATAAAAGCGCATCTCACAAACTTCGAAACATTTCTCGCGAAATACGTCAATGAAGACCCTGACCCTCTGAAACTCAGACTTCGTACAGATAGTATAAAGGTCGTATTCGAATCATTCCACGATATTCAGGATGAAATCGAATCACTCGAAGAGGAGCCGAATGACGAAAGATATCGCGTCGAAGAAAAATATTTCGATGTGTTAGCAAAAGCCGAACGTCTTCTCGGAACTGCTAGTTCAAGTCGAGATCAAGCAGCCAATTTACCTGTCGAGTCATTCCACGGTAGTCAAGAGACAAATTCATTGGCGTTGACAAACCGAAGAATAAAACTTCCGGAAGCCTCCCTCCCAACATTCAATGGACGTTTTGAGGATTGGGTGTCGTTTAAGGACGCATTCAAAACCATGATCGACAGCCAAAGCGACCTCAGCAATGTCGAGAAATTGCAATATCTGAAGTCAACACTCAAGGGAGAAGCAGCAAGGAAAATTCAAGTATTTTCAATCACCGATGGTAATTACACGCGCACGTGGGATTTGCTTAAAAAATCGTACGAAAACAAACGTATTTTAATTTCTCGATACTTGCATTTAATCCTAACCCTGCCAGATCAAGAGCGGGAAACGGCTGACGGCTTGATAAGATTAGCAGACGAAGTGCAACAACACGTTATTTCGCTCTCGTCACTCGGCATAGACATATGCGAAGAAATACTCGTTCAGATCTTGGAAGAAAAGCTTCATAAATCGACTGTCGGGAAATGGGACGAATCGTTACAGGGCGACACATTTCCAAAATTGTCAGAAATGATCGACTTTCTCTATCGAACCGCCGCGAGACTTTTCAAACGCGACGACTCGAAACACACGGAGAAACATAGCAGACCAAATCCGCGTCAACAACAAGACAAACGCGGCGACAAGGAAAAGAAACACGCTTTCATGACAACGACCACGCAATCGTGTCCTGTCTGCAAGGATACACGGCATCCGCTGTACCGATGCAAGCAATTTCGGTCACTGCCGGTGCCCCAACGCATCCAGGGCGTCAAGGACGCAGCACTGTGTCATACGTGCTTGCGCCCAAAATACGAGCAAGAGAATTGCAGGTTCGGAAGTTGCCCTATCTGCAACCAACCTCACAACACACTCTTGCACGTAGCCAATGCGCCAAGCTCAGCGCCAAGTCAAAATTTACTATCAACTCCCACGGAGTCACACCGTCGTTCCACATCATTGGTAATCGACACAGAAAGGGATGACTTGATGCTCACAGCAAAGGTTCACGCACTGAACGCAGAGCATCAACGAACGTCGTGTAGAGCTGTCCTCGATACAGGTTCAACAGCGAATTTCATAACCGACAAATTAGCAGCGTCCCTGCGATTGCCAATGAAACGATGCTCAGTGTCCGTGGGTGCTCTCAGTAATCCTACGACGTTATCCAAGAACGTCGTAACCCTGACATTTTGTGCAACTCAGGGTAATTTCGAGAAAACCCTCGATTTTCTCACCATTCCTCGGATATCAGACATGGTACCGAGCAGACTCATACCACGTGAGTCAATTTCAATCCCAGCGAACATACGGTTAGCAGATCCAGACTTTCACAAGCCGGGTCCAGTAGATCTGCTACTGGCAGCGGGACCAACGCTCTCGCTGTTTTGCCTGGGTCAACTCAACCTATCTTGTCAAGGACGTGACCTTTTCGTGCAGAAAACACGCCTCGGATGGGTACTAGGGGGCAGCATCAAGTCTCCCACAAGGCAAACAGTCGTCAAATGCTGTTTTTCAAACCTACAAGCTGAAATAGCTAAATTTTGGCAAGTAGAAGAAGGGCCATCACAAGCTCATTACACTAAGGAAGAGCTCGCGTGCGAAGAGCACTTCCGACAACACGTATCTCGTGATCCGACCGGACGATACAGCGTCGCGTTGCCGTTTCGCGAGAATTCTGAAACACTTGGTGAATCGCGAGCAAGGGCATTAAAGCGATTACACGCCCTCGAAAGGAAATTCAACAGTCACCCCGACTTGCGAGAACAATACACCGCAGTTATTTCAGAATATTTGTCCCTCGGACACATGTCACCAGTACATGACGATAAGGACACTGCATTCTTCCTACCACACCACGCGGTCATCAAAAATTCAAGCCTTACAACAAAGGTAAGAGTGGTTTTCGACGGATCAGCTAAATCAAGCACCGGAATATCACTCAATGACACATTGATGGTAGGACCGACTATCCAAGGAGATATATTCTCTCATATCATTCGGTTCAGATTACACAGATACGTACTAACCGGAGATATCGAGAAGATGTATCGACAATTCCTAATACGTAAAGAGGATAGACGGTATCAACGCATTTTATGGAAGGACGAGGGTGGCGTGAAGTCATACGAACTGAACACGGTCACGTTTGGTTTGGGTCTAGCTCCATTCCTCGCCATCCGAGCGCTTCACCAGTTGGCAGATGATGAAGAAATCACACTTCCGAAGGCGTCAAAAATCCTCAAGACAGATTTATACGTCGACGATCTGTTAACTGGGGCAGAAACAATCAACGAAGCCATTGCCATCCGAGACGAAATCATTGAATTATTGCAGCTCGGAGGGCTCAATATTCGACAATGGGCGTCCAACGATACACGACTCGTGGAAGACATTCCAGAGAGCAACAGGAACCTGACACTTTCACTGAGTGACGATCAAACAATAAAGACACTCGGAGTGTTCTGGAATTCGAAGGACGACTTCATCGGATACACAGCAAAACCTCTCATCATGACAGGGACCGTATCTAAACGAACAATATTGTCAGAAATCGCGAAGATCTTCGATCCCCTTGGTTTGCTTGGACCAATCACACTCTACGCAAAGAGTATTATGCAAAAATTATGGCAACTGCAATTAAACTGGGACGAATCAGTGCCCAGTCATATTCATACTCCTTGGATCCAATTCTGTACACAATTGGACCTTGTAAATGCTATGTCATTCCATAGACACGTCCTCATTGCCGACGCAACAAATATACAGCTCCATGGATTCTGTGACGCAAGTGAGACGGGATATGGAGCATGCATATACCTCAAATCGACAAACGATCAAGGCGAAACACGGTGTCGATTGTTATGCGCCAAATCACGTGTGGCACCGTTAAAAACAATTTCTCTCCCACGGCTCGAACTATGCGGCGCCCAGTTGCTCGCAAAGCTGTATTCATCAGTGAGAGAGGTGATAAAAATCACAATCCACCGCGCAACATTCTGGACCGATTCCACTGTGGTCTTAGGCTGGCTTAACAAGCATCCGCATACTCTAAAGACCTTCGTAGCAAATCGAGTCGCAGACGTTCAAGAAAGAACAACTTCCGACGAGTGGCGACATGTCCGATCGAAGGATAATCCAGCGGATGCCTTGTCCAGAGGTCAATTGCCCGCGGAATTCATCTGTCACGTCGGGAGGCACATTGAACTCCGAGGTGACCAAGGTCTCCCACGGTTCCCTTCGAACTCACGTGCACCAAAATAAGCACGATAAGAATATTCTCATTCCTCGACATATTTCCAAAGGGCACTCTATAGTTAAGACACCGCTCATTAATAGAACCTGAGCGTCGCGCACTCTCTCCATGCGGCCTCTCCTTTTTTGTCTATTCGACGGCCGTGTCGGACACTGGGCGCAACTTCTCAGAAAAGCCATAAAACAAAAACACGTACCGCGCCTTTAGGGCAACGTCAGTCAGGCCCGGGAAGACTTCCATCAATCCGATCGTAAAATTAAGAAGTACCAAAAAGGGATATGCATATGGAAGGACCACGTAGCGCCTAACCGCTACGCTTTCCCCGATAGAAATCCGGTCACAAAAATGGACTCGTATGACCCCTGCATAAGAACCCATGAATGCGTCTCCACGTTCTCTCTAAATGCATACAAACAACATACAAATGAATCTCAGTAAGGCCCCGGAAAACTCCCAACGGCCCGATCGTAAAATTAAGTAGCACAGGAAAAGAACTCGTATGCGGAGAATGCAGATGCGCCCTCCTCCACAAAAACCTCCCACTGGAACCAGGTTCATGCGTTCGTTACGTATGATACTTCTATTCCCAAACTAAGTGAGGTCAATACTCCCTCTCCCACTCTATGAATTCGGGAGACCAAGAAATCATATATAAAGGGAGCGACCCAGCAGTTCAAGAGAGTTCCAGTACCGAGTTCGAGTTGAAGCTAGTTGTAGTTAGTTGTAGTTAGAGTTCGAGTTCGAATTAAAGTATTCCTCAAGCACTTCAGACACATCAGAGCAGTTCGTTCATTCCAAAAGTCTACCGCGCAGTCTATCGTTGTCATTTATCAAAGACAAAATATCTCGAACCAGTATAATATCCAAAACATCAATTGTTTTCTGACTATCTCCAACCCTTGAAAATTGTATGCGGAATAGAGTCAGTGTACTCGAAAATTGTACGCGTGCCACCGATACCATCTGCGACCGCCGCCGGCCCGCTAGCGAAGGCCCTAAATTTTACGACCGACACCCGCTACCTGAACGATAGGATCGGCACCGAACGAAACCGTCAATGTAAGCGAACCACATTTTTACACTCTTTGTACTTGAGCGTTAATAGAATTAGCCGAACTGGCTGATTTCAATAAATCAACTATTAATTAGAAACGAGTCATTTCCAAATAATCGGATTATTTCCATAAATTCCTTAAAAATCCTTCCTTCCTCCAGCACATCCTCTTTTTACCCTCATCCCGTGCTATTGCGCTAGGCGTAGGCAAGAAAGAGGGAACCACACTTTATATGCCCACGTCCCCTCCGGACGTGACATATTAATTTTTGGGGGCTCGTCCGGGATAATAAAAAGGGAATGTGCCTTTTCGTTTTTACTCAATGGACAAAGAATCTACCTGCAAGTCATTAAATTTGAATATCAGTGAAGATCTATCAGATTCCGAATCTGCTCAAACCACAAATACAGGCTACGCCTTAAGAGGATCGAATGCTAACTTATTCCCTGGTCTTGAACCTC
The DNA here is from genome assembly GCA_964007375.1 of Ophion obscuratus. Classification (NCBI taxonomy): domain Eukaryota; kingdom Metazoa; phylum Arthropoda; class Insecta; order Hymenoptera; family Ichneumonidae; genus Ophion; species Ophion obscuratus. Next base: position 6,016,654 of record OZ023319.1, read on the forward strand.
CTAAAAGATCGGTCAAATCATTAGCATTACCCCCTAAAAAGAATCTAGACAACTCAGGAAACATGGCTCTAGCAACGAACCAATCTATTTCCCTTCAAACAGCTGTAGACTGTATCCCCGAATTCGATAGAAAGGATACCTCTTTGGCGGACTTCATCCGCGGTTGTGAAGATGCAAAAGATATGCTTCCACCTGAAGCCGAAAAACATTTAGTCAAATTAGCTAGAAACAAATTAAAAGACCCCGCAAGAGAAACAATATATGGGGCAACATTCGAAAAGATAAACGAACTCACAAACTTCCTAAAAAAAATATATACACCAAATAAATCAGAAATGCAATTATTAGGAGAACTCGGTACATTTTTACAGGCAAGCAACGAAAGTGTCGTAAATTTCACTTCCAGAATTAGGAAAAAGGGCAGAGAGATAGTTGAGGCACGAAAATTAGCTAACAATGGCACAGACGACCCCGTTTTTAGAGTCACAGTTGGCGATTACTGCCTAACGTGTTTTAAGCGAGGGTTAAAGGTAGAAATCGAACAACGCCTTCCCCCGTGTAACACCATCGAAGACGCCATTGAACACGCGATAAGAATTGAACGCGAGGTTAATGCACGGGAAGAATTACTAGCCTTTGCTAAAAAGGAAGAAACAGTTCCATCACAACCAGCTAAGTCATGCAATATTTGTAAAAAGAACAATCATTCAACTGAAGCTTGTCGATTCAAATCTCTTACATGTCAGATTTGTCAAAATCAAGGCCATAGCGCCAACGAATGCCGAAGACTGCCAAACGAGCAAAGCTCTGTCTCATGTCAAATCTGTAAAAAACCTGGTCACACTGCAGATAGATGCTATAATAATCAAAATTCCCGTTTCATAAATTGTCAATTGTGCCAAAAACCAGGGCACACTGCTGAAAAATGCAATTTCCAAAATAAATTCACAACTTTCGCAGCCAATTGGCAACGCCAGTCGGACAGTCTTCAGTGTCAAATTTGCAAAAAAATTGGACATACAGCCAATAAGTGCTTCCAGCTAAAAACCGAAGCGTCCAACTCCAACCCAAACGTCTGCCGGTATTGTAAAAGGGTAGGACACGTAATTGAAAATTGTCGTACTCGCGAATATTATAATTCACGAAATCAGCCGGGAAACGGCCCAAATCCCCCTCGGACGGACGCGCCGAGAGGGTCCGGGCTTCCAACGCGTCCGGTGACATCAGTCACGATGACTGCGCCAAACGAAGATATCCCACCTACACAATAAATTCAGAAAGATTTGATAAACTACCCTCGGTGTGTATCGGAGCACTACCGGAAGTGGGTAAAATATCGGTACTATTAGACAGTGGCGCTATCCCAAATTTAATTAAAAAAAAATATGTAAAAAATTTGCCTGGTATCGACGAACAAGATATCATTAGATTAAAGGGAATATCCGAGCCTCCGGTCTTTGGATTAGGAAGCGTAATGTTGCGAGTATTCGGATTCGAAGCCTTATTCCATATTATACCTGACGAGGTAGGAATCCCTCACCCCGGTTTATTAGGGACCCGTTACTTTTATCAAACAAAATCCAAAATAAATTTCGAGACAGAGTGTTTCGAATGTGGAAATAAGGAAGTGCCTTTCGAAAAAACGAACGAACCCGACGAGGTAATTGAAATCCCCGCGCGTTCGGAGGCGGCCTTCCATGTGAAAATCGAAAACCGCACGTTAAAGGAAGGTTATATCCCACCTTTAACCATCCATAAAGGTGTTTATGCTGGCGATTGCCTGGTAACGAATACTAACGGCAAGGCCCATTTAAAAATTTATAACACCACTAATGAGATCCTAAGACTGGTCGTACCAGTCATAAAATTACAAGAATTCACCACTGTCGAAGATTCGATTGAAGACGCGGATTGCATGACGATCTCTAGTCCTCGTCCGATCCCTCGTGATCCTCCTATTCCAAACGCCGATTGCAAGACAATCGCGCAAATCCAGAGCCCAAAAGAGGCCAATTTGAAATTAAATAAAAATTCTCGTAGCGAGGAAAGGGCAAGAACTAGAATCAATGAAGTGTTGAAAATAAATCAATCAGAGACAAGTCCAAATTCTATTATCAATTCCAATTCGAGTCCTCGTGATCCTTCTATTTCAGTCGTAGATTGCAAGACAACTACGCTATTCCAGGGCCCAAAAGTGGCCAATCCAAAAAATTCGACGGAAAAAGTCGAATCAAAACCCTGGTACAGCTCCGATGAGGGCAATGATCAGGGGAAAATAAATAAAAATTCCAGTAGCGAGGAAACATCAAAAACAAAAAGGAAAATGAAAACAATCAAAAATCAAGAAAATATTCAAAATCAAAATCAAAAACAAAATCAAAATAAAAAACAAAAACAAAATAAAAATCAAAATCAACATAAAAAGCAAAGTCCAAATCAAAATGAAAACGAAAATCAAAATTTGAATGTAAAAACAATTTTTGAAAAAAGCCTAAACTCTATTTCTATCCCTGAATCAACATCACACATAATTGAAGAAAATTCGCAACGTCCAGAAATCATTAAAAATCTCTTGCGTCTAGACCACTTGGGAGACGAAGAATTAAAACATGTCGAAGATATTATCGAAACTTATGCTGACCGGTTCCACATAAAAGACGAACCTCTGGGAGCTACCCATATACTCAAACACAAGATTCCGACAGTCGATGACCTTCCGATCAACACCAAGCAATATAGGTTTCCACAAGCCCTTAAAGGCGAAGTCCAGAATCAGGTAGACGAGCTGTTAAAATCCAACATCATAAATCACTCGGAATCCCCAAATAACAGTCCTGTTTGGATTGTACCCAAAAAACCGGACTCCAATGGCAACAAGCGTTGGAGGATGGTTATAGATTTTCGAGCCCTTAACGAAAAAACAATCGGCGATTCCTATCCACTACCAAATATTACTGACATCTTGGATCAATTGGGAAATGCAGCTTATTTTTCTATATTCGACTTAGCATCTGGCTTCCACCAGATAGAAATGAATCCTGCAGATAAACCAAAGACAGCCTTCTCCACGCCATACGGGCATTATGAGTTCGCTCGAATGCCTTTTGGGCTTAAAAATGCTCCAGCAACCTTCCAGCGCTTAATGGACGTTGTCCTTAGCGGACTCCAACGAGTATCCCTATTTGTCTATCTTGATGACATCGTTGTTTACGCAAAAGACTTAAAGGAACACGGTGACAAAATCCACAATTTAATGGAACGATTACGAAACGCTAATCTCAAACTGCAGCCGGACAAATGCGAATTTCTTAGGCCGGAAGTAACTTACCTCGGCCATATAATTGGAAAAGATGGATTAAAACCAGACCCAAACAAATTGTCGGCAGTAAAAGAATTTCCTATTCCAAAAAACGTTAAAAATATTCGCCAATTCTTAGGTTTGACTGGATATTACCGCAGATTCATTAAAGACTTCTCAAAAATCGCGAAGCCCTTAACTCATCTCTTAGAAGATAAAACTGACTTTGTATGGACAAACGAAACGCAAACAGCCTTCGAAATTCTTAAAAATAAATTATGCGAAGCTCCTATCCTCCAATACCCCGATTTCGATAAACCATTTATCATCACTACTGATGCTTCCGGATACGCTTTAGGCGGAGTCCTATCACAAGGCGAAATCGGAAGAGATAAACCTATAGCATACACATCACGAGTGTTACGCGGTGCAGCCCTTCGGTATGACACATACGAGAAAGAAGCTATGGCAATCGTTCACAGCGTAAAAGCCTTCCGACCTTATATTTATGGCAGAAGGTTCACTCTCGTTACAGATCACAAGCCCTTAGTTTGGTTTAGGACCGCTAAAGACGCTAACGCACGTGTGCTGAAATGGCGACTCAAACTTTCCGAGTACGATTATGAAGTCGTTTATAAACCCGGTACACTTAATTCGAATGCCGATGCACTATCGCGAAACCCGATAGAAAAATTAGAAGATGTTAAAACTATACCCAATTGTCAACAGGAACAAATCGAACATTCAAAAATCACGTTACAAGATTTGGCACGCCAATTAGAAGAGACTAGTGATAGCGACGAGGAAAACGAAAATCCCACAACTTTCACAACTCAAGCTGAAGTCCATCCCATTCCCTGTAAAGAAAATATAAACGTTGTTACTCGCTCGCAAGCAAAAAATAATATACCTCCGGAATTAGGGAAAACAACGGAACAGGAAAACGAAACATCAAGCGAAGAGATCATGACCAGGGTCAATGCACCTAACCCTAAACAGTCAGACTTGCGTCCCATGCCTCGACACCAGGTCCGCCGCGCACGTAAACGCATAAATTACGAGGAGAGTAGCGACGAGGAAACAGAAGCCGAGGTACTTAAGCCGGCACGCGCCAGAAGGCCCGTGAAGGCCATTGATCCGAAAACAGCCGAGGGCCCTAGCCAGCGCAAGGCACAGCCTTTTCCCTTTTCCCGAAAACACACTGACCCAAATTCTGATACCTCCACAGACTCAGATGCCAGTTCCAATAATCCATTGACCTCCGAAGACGAGGATCATCCTGCAAAGGACGCGACGACGTCCCAATTTAAAATCGCTAATTGTATTGAGACAAAAGAATTATTTCATTTCCGTAACGACAATCTCGTTTATTTTATCGATTCTCAAGGAAATCCTTGTGATCCTGGATCACAAAAATTGCAAGAATTAAATAAGCTACCTTCTTGGAAAAATCTGACAGAAGGTCAAGCCTACAGTATCAAAGTTGGAAAAAAATATCACTTTGCTCTAGTTATTAAAGGCGAGTATTCCGGATCATTATCCTTCATATCGGAAAACATTAAAGAAAGCGTAAAGGACTTAGAGAATCTTTGCGTAAACCTCAAAATTCAATCGCTAAGTATTTGCCACAGTAATCACATCGAGCACATGATATGGGCCGACGTCTTGAACGTCATAAAAGAATCATTCAAAGCCAGTGAAACAAAAATAATAATCTGCTTAGGAACACTCCACTTTGTGCCACTTGAAAAACGAGACTCTATTTTTTATGAAATGCACAAATCTCCAATTGGAGGTCACAAAGGGGTTTCAAAAACATATAATAGAATTAAACGAGAATATTATTGGGAAGATCTAAAGTCCGATATCCAAAGAAGAGTTCAACAATGTCTCGAATGTCAACTAAAAAAATTAGTCCGGGTAAAAACGAAACAACCAATGATAATTACTGATACTCCAGGTACAGTCTTCGAAAAAATTTCAATGGATATAGTGGGCCCAATGCAACGAACCTCCTGTCAGAATGAATATATTCTCACAATTCAAGATCACTTATCAAAATACTGTGTCGCAATTCCGTTACCAAACGCTCTGGCGACAACCGTCGCTGACGCGTTCATAAAACGTTTCATATGTATTTTTGGTGCACCCAAGGCATTATTGACGGACCAGGGAAGTAACTTCCTTAGCGGTCTAATGAAAAGAATCGCCAAACGCTTTCGTATAAAGCGATACCGAACCACGGCATTTCATCCTCAATCCAATGGATCCCTTGAACGGTCTCATCACGTACTTGCTGAATTCTTGAAACAATATACTGATAAAGATAATGAATGGGACCAATGGTTGGAGTTAGCCATGCTTTCGTACAACACCAGTGTTCATGAAAGCACAAAACATACACCCTACGAAGTCGTCTTTGGGAAATTGGCAAGAGTTCCATCAAGTGAACCTCTTCGAGAGTCAGATCAATTACCCACCTACCGCGGGTATCTAATCGAATTGATTACAAGAATAAACGGAATCAGAAACCTTGCTTACGAAAATTTAATCTCATCCAAACATCGTTCAAAAAAATATTATGATAAAAATGCCAATCCTAAAAATTTTAAAGTAGGAGACTATGTCTACTTCCAAAAAGGACTGAAACCAGGTAAACTCGGAGACCATTATACCGGACCACATAAGGTTCTAGAAAAACTGGACAAGGGTAACGTAAAAATCCAATATAATAACAAAACACGAATAGTGCATGAAAACAGATTGCGATACTCACACATTAACACTGAAACCAAAAACAAAAAGAGGAACAAACCACCAAGAGTCGACGAATCCGATTTTAATCCTAATTAAATAAATAACCACAACAATTACACTTTTTTCAGATGGCTGTTATCCAACTATTCAGAAACATCAAGGGGTATAACTTCTATGAAATCCCAAAAACCAACTTCGAAATTCCAAAAACAAATTCAAATTTCCAAAAACAACAACGCTGTCTATTAAGAATTATCTAACACCAATTTAAAAGATATCCGCTCAATGTTAACACTACATTTATATTCGATGAGCGACACATCCAGAAACAAATTTAAACGGTATACTACGATATACTTATTCAATAATGTAACCGAGAATGTTAAATGTGTCAAAATAGTTTACCTCCTGCGACACAACCACTAGACGAATTTACATATACTTTAATGAAAGCTCCACGCCATATGGCGGTACTAGTTAGCGAAGTATTACACGTTATCAAATGTATACCAATAGAAGTAAACCTGATCAGGTTAAAAGAATGTTAAAAGAAGGTTATAATAATGCTAAAAGAATGTTAAAAGAATGTTAAAAGAAGGTTATAATAATGCTAAAAGAATGTTAAAAGAATGTTAAAAAAAAGGTTAAAATAATGCCAAAAGAATGTTAAAAGTATGTTAAAAGAAGGTTAAAAGAGTACTAAAAGAATGTTATTATGATCAACCTGTCACTCGTGGGAACGAAAAGCATCTCCTTACTCCTCGAACTCATATATTACCAAAACAAGAACTCAACAACCTGTAATTTCTTCCCCCATATTACCTTTACGGAGACATCGGATACAAATTCATACCTGCTCCTGTCAAAGCCATACTACCTACAAGCATGAAGCCGACGACGAAGTCTACTTGGCGATACACCAACCCAGAACTACCATGTGGAATCTATTCTGCAGAAGACATCGACAACGTACGAAAACACATCATGTTTCCTGTAGAGCAGCCCACTGCCATAAAAGATATGGCACGGGGCATCAGTGGTCAAAACACTGTCAACCAAGCGGACTCCATCTGGAATCGCAACTGGGAAAAATTCTTTGAATTCGGTACAGCAAACGCTGGTGTCACCCGAATGTTACCCATCGTTCCATCGAGTACACTTCTCACAGCTACGGTGATCCATACGTACAGCCTATACACTGTCTACGGCTGTTCGGTCTACCTCATCGGTGCGGTACGAGACTCGGTTACGCACCTCCTGAAGCACCTGGCTAAACGACCTAAGAGGAAAACGTCAACGGTGGAACTGGTCAAGAACTTCATAAGCTCGTGACAGCTCCTTCAGTCGAACCAAAGGATCTAGTCGAGGCCAACGCTGCACCACATGTACTCTACATTAACATCTCCGATGGTTCAAGGTACAATCAACCTCCTAAAACACGTTCCTTCCCTTTGAGTTCGCACGAGAAGACATTCGAGTATCAAAACGACCACTCTGATCATGCTAAATAACCTTTTTCTCGATCCTCATTATTATTTTCTTTTAACTTTGTCAAGTAAGATAACTTGAAATGAGTAAATAAGTATCTATTCGTAAAGAAAAAGAAAGAAGGAAACGCGTAAATATACATCTTACAGTGAAGAAAAAAACATATATACATCATTTAATAAGGAGCAACAAAAAAAATCTCGTAGGATAATATTTTTAAAAGGAATACACACGCTTTCTTATAAGGTGATAATGAAATTCATGCGTACCTCATAAGCGCAAGATAACTATAAGTCACACCGTCATAATAGATACCAATCCTCGAATATATTTAAGTCAAATTGTAAGTCGACGAATGACAATATCGGTCCGCTCAAGCATGCTCCTGCAATTTCGATCACCACCCTCGATTACGGATCAAGCGAGACGCTCGATCTTAAAGGGGGGAGGTGTCACGTCGGGAGGCACATTGAACTCCGAGGTGACCAAGGTCTCCCACGGTTCCCTTCGAACTCACGTGCACCAAAATAAGCACGATAAGAATATTCTCATTCCTCGACATATTTCCAAAGGGCACTCTATAGTTAAGACACCGCTCATTAATAGAACCTGAGCGTCGCGCACTCTCTCCATGCGGCCTCTCCTTTTTTGTCTATTCGACGGCCGTGTCGGACACTGGGCGCAACTTCTCAGAAAAGCCATAAAACAAAAACACGTACCGCGCCTTTAGGGCAACGTCAGTCAGGCCCGGGAAGACTTCCATCAATCCGATCGTAAAATTAAGAAGTACCAAAAAGGGATATGCATATGGAAGGACCACGTAGCGCCTAACCGCTACGCTTTCCCCGATAGAAATCCGGTCACAAAAATGGACTCGTATGACCCCTGCATAAGAACCCATGAATGCGTCTCCACGTTCTCTCTAAATGCATACAAACAACATACAAATGAATCTCAGTAAGGCCCCGGAAAACTCCCAACGGCCCGATCGTAAAATTAAGTAGCACAGGAAAAGAACTCGTATGCGGAGAATGCAGATGCGCCCTCCTCCACAAAAACCTCCCACTGGAACCAGGTTCATGCGTTCGTTACGTATGATACTTCTATTCCCAAACTAAGTGAGGTCAATACTCCCTCTCCCACTCTATGAATTCGGGAGACCAAGAAATCATATATAAAGGGAGCGACCCAGCAGTTCAAGAGAGTTCCAGTACCGAGTTCGAGTTGAAGCTAGTTGTAGTTAGTTGTAGTTAGAGTTCGAGTTCGAATTAAAGTATTCCTCAAGCACTTCAGACACATCAGAGCAGTTCGTTCATTCCAAAAGTCTACCGCGCAGTCTATCGTTGTCATTTATCAAAGACAAAATATCTCGAACCAGTATAATATCCAAAACATCAATTGTTTTCTGACTATCTCCAACCCTTGAAAATTGTATGCGGAATAGAGTCAGTGTACTCGAAAATTGTACGCGTGCCACCGATACCATCTGCGACCGCCGCCGGCCCGCTAGCGAAGGCCCTAAATTTTACGACCGACACCCGCTACCTGAACGATAGGATCGGCACCGAACGAAACCGTCAATGTAAGCGAACCACATTTTTACACTCTTTGTACTTGAGCGTTAATAGAATTAGCCGAACTGGCTGATTTCAATAAATCAACTATTAATTAGAAACGAGTCATTTCCAAATAATCGGATTATTTCCATAAATTCCTTAAAAATCCTTCCTTCCTCCAGCACATCCTCTTTTTACCCTCATCCCGTGCTATTGCGCTAGGCGTAGGCAAGAAAGAGGGAACCACACTTTATATGCCCACGTCCCCTCCGGACGTGACACATCGAGAACCAACTGTGGAAGGTTGGACCGAATTGGTTAATTGACGACGAAACATCGTGGCCGGGAATCATCATTCACCCACAACAAGATTTGCCTGAGACAAAGAAGACACTTAGTCTACCGGTGGCAATAATCGATCAAGGCATATTACAGCGTTTCTCATCATTTACACGATTGAAAAGAGTCATCGCATATTGCCTTCGATTCAGAAGGGACAATCTGAACAAGGGTCCGTTACAAGTCGAGGAACTCGCCAATGCGGAAAAGCGCGTGATTAAAATGACGCAATCGGCTGTATTCGCCGAGGAGATACGTGATCTCAGCGGGGGGAGCGGAATAAACAAGAAAGGCAAACTCAATTCGCTCAGCCCATTCATCGACAAGGAAGGATTGCTCAGAGTGGGAGGTCGACTCAAACACTCCAATCTTCCTTATGATCAACGGCACCCGATTCTCCTGCCTAGATCACATCATGTCACCCATCTCATCTTGGAAGATCAGCACAGACGCAATCATCACGCCGGGATACAAACAACCCTTTACGCTTCAAGGTTGCGATTCTGGACAATAGACGGACGTAGTCAAGTTCGAAAGGTAATTCGAGGGTGTGTTAAATGCGCTCGAATGAATCCACCATCAGTCGATTACGTAATGGGTGATTTGCCGAGTATGCGAACCACGAAAGCGCGGCCATTTTACAACGTGGGAGTCGATTACTGTGGACCATTTTTCATAAAAGAGAAAAAAACATCGGAATCGCAACCACATCAAAGTGTACGTCGCTGTGTTCGTATGCTTGGTCATCAAGGCTGTACATTTGGAAGTTGTGGAAGATATGTCGAGTGACGCATTCATTGGTGCTCTGCGCCGCTTCATAGCCAGACGCGGAAAACCTCGCATCATATATTCTGACAACGGAACAAATTTCGTCGGTGCAAACAATGAATTGAAGGAAATTCACAAATTTCTTCAATCTCAACAACAACAAGATACGGTTGCCGAATTTCTCATCGACAAGGATATCGAGTGGAGATTCATACCTCCATTATCACCACACTTTGGCGCTATCTGGGAAGCAGCGGTAAAATCTTTCAAACACCATTTAAAACGCGTAATGTGGGTCGGGCTTTTCACATTCGTTGAGTTGTATACTTTAGTCGTTGAAATTGAAGCGATCCTCAACTCTCGACCTCTCACTCCAATTTCCACTGACCCAAACGATATCCTCGTTCTTACTCCTGGTCATTATCTTATCCGTGATACGTTAACGAGCTTGCCAGAAGTGGACCACAGTTCCACCCCTACCAATCGGCTGTCCACGTGGCAGCACATTCAAAAGGTTCGTCGAGACTTCTGGGCCCGATGGTACAAGGAATATCTCAATGAGTTAAACATTTGCCACAAATGGACCAACGGAGCACATCAGATCACAGAGGGAACTATCGTGGTCCTTCGCGAGAACAATCTTCCTCCTATGCAGTGGAAGCTCGGTCGAGTGATCAAAACACACCCTGGTTCCGATGGCATCGTGCGAACCGTCACCGTCCAAACGGCCACCTCAGAGCTCCTCCGAAATGTCAGACGATTGGCGCCTCTACCCATCGATAAGCAGGAAATAAGAAAATAAAAAAGGCAACCGGGAGCTCAACAAATTCAAGTTGATCGTGTCCTCTCAACGGGGGGAGTATGTTGCGTATCGCATCACGCAACGTCTAATTAACGATCCGAGAAATACTTATATATATTAAATAATATTATTAAGATGCGACTTTACCAGCGTAACCCTTCCGCACATTATCCGGTCGACGGATTTTCCTTCGACCTGACTACCATAAAAAAGGGTCTAAGGGCTTTCGCCAGCACAACGGCGGGAAGATCCCGGGAAAGGCGCATTTGGCAACCAAATGTCTCGAGTATTTTTTGCACGTATTTCGCCATCGCCATTAAAGAATTTCCGTCAATTGCAGATTCGTGACATTTCGGAATGTAGAAGGATTTTCAAAAGACTGCATGCAGATGTTGCCGCCTGGTATTTTCCCTCTTTTTTTGGGGGGGTTTTGAGATTTTCATCTTACCTCCGGTTTTGTAAGTCTTCTCTCGTGATTGGTCGCAAAAGGACTCGCCTACAAGGAAGTTGCAAATGTTTCCACCCAATAGAAATTAAGGGGGTTTCAATTTTCCTAATGAGCTACTCCAAGCAGTGGACGCGACACGTCGATCATCGAGAAGAAGAGTCAGTTGTCGCTCAACATACAAACAGACAAGTCGTCGCTAACCATCTAAGCGATCAATTATCAAACTCTCATCGAACCAATCGTCAATCGATATAACAGAAAATCTCATTTAATCTTTAACTCAAGTTTGTGTTTAATAATCCGCGTTAAAATTGTTAAACCCGATCTGTATTATTTATTTGTTCAGATTAAAATCAATATTTTCCAATATCAGTGTCCATTTCATTTACAACGAAAACGGTTGCACTTCATTAATTTAAAGTGTGATGTACCCGGCAAGCGTCGTCGTATGCATGCGGTTCGGAATTTACGACTCCGAAAGAATCAGTCAAGATTCGCGGTGCTCACGGTACACAAGCAATTAATTAACGAATTAAAGTTTGTGATAAATTTGACAGTCCTTTACTACCCAATTGCCGTGTAATTGCAACATACTAAAGTTCTGGGGATTTTTCTCGTTTGGCTCTCCCATACGTTCTACTGAACTCCACGGCAAAGCGGTAATTAGGTGAGCGGTTCGAAAACAGCGGCAGTCCTAAGACGCGGCATATACACTCTCAGAAGTTTCGTTCTATTAAAGTTTAATATTCGCAATCTTAGTTGAAACGGCACTTTGTTTCAATAATAATAACTTCATTGTCATCAAAGTGACCAAGACAGTACCAATTAATGGTAAATTAGAAGCAGGTCTACATACATCTACATTCATCTACCAACATCTGCACTTTACAAACAAGTCGTATATTTAAAAAATAACAATTGGATCCATATTTGTCTAGGATTGTATCTTCCATACGTTGTCAGCCTGCCGCGCACTTGACCGCATTTTTCTAAACAGTTGACCTAGAGAATTAGCTTGGCCAGTTCGGTGGTCGGTTTTGGGCGCTGGTCAACTTTCGTTTGCAGGCACGGAGTTTAGCACTCAAAGTTTGATCGACTGTTAGCGTAGCTTTCATCGTACACTTTGGGTTCTCTGTGGACGGATCAGCTCTGGCGAATATATATATATATATATATATATAAGGGTGGTCCTTATTTGGGGTGTTTTTGAATTTCCCTGCGGACAAGGCGGAAAAAGTTTTCAAATAAATAAATGAAAAAGTACGCTGAAGCTGGAGCCTGTAGGCCAACTCAAAGTACTCGTGCCAAGGCCGTGAATTTTCCCATTTAACGAAATAAATGGATTAATAAATAATATTAAACAATTAGATATACTTACATGAGTTTTTACATATTATATGAACTAAGAATTGTTACATTAAACATGCCGTTGCAGTAATTACGACGAGACACATTATTTTTACTCGAATTTACAATTGCATTTTTATTTACACAGCTTAGATCAAACAACTATGGTACAATGAGTTTGCATGATCTATAAATCTCTTAATACGGTACGTTTCCGAGCATCAGGAAATCGCGCTCTATTCTCGGATACAATTTGTAAAATGAATTGTTTTTGCGCATCATCCTTCGATAAAATTTCGTTGTATTCTTGAATAAATTTAACGGCTCCCTCCGCAGTATCGTTTACAACTTTTAGATGCTTTACCAGCTGAAGGTATATTTTATAATTATGATCTATTGGCACTGTGTTGGATCACTCTTTAAAAAATCTTGTTTTATGTCAAAACGTTCGAGAAATTTCCGCGATTGAGACGAAACGAATAACTCGACAGTTGAATAATACAAACTTGCGATGTCACGTACTTTGACTCGTTTCGGACAATCTATTTCGTCGTTAATGATGGTCAGCCTAGACACCATTTGTCTTTTCGTTTCATTCGACAATGTTTCATCAAAAAATTCCAGTGCAACAGTTTCTGGACTTAGGTACTACAAATGATTCCTGAATTTGTTTAACGATACTTCAGAAATTCGTTTGTCTATCAATTTGTAATCGCACAATTGTCTAATTGTTTTAAACAAGTTACAAGAATTGTTTAATGTAACAATTCTTAGTTTATACAATTTGTAAAAACTCATATAAGTATATCTAATTGTTTAATATTATTTATGAGTCCATTTATTTCGTTAAATGATGGTTTCTACTTCAAAACGCAACTTTGTCGCGCTGGTACTTTGAAAATATCATCATTGCAAATCGCCCAATTTTTGGTAAAATACCTATGACTATAAGAAAGATATATGCCAAGTTTCAGATTTTTCAAATTACTATTTAGGTGGGGGCAAAAAAAAGTGTAGTAGGTCCGAGTTTCCATTGAAATTAAATGGAAAAATTCACGGCCTTGGCGGGAGTACTTTGAGTTGGTCTACAGGCTGCAGCTTTAGCGTACTTATTTATTTATTTATTTGAAAACCTTTTCCGCCTTGTCTGCAGGAAAATTCAAAATTAAAAATTAAAAAACACCATATATATATATATATATATATATATATATATATATATATATACATATGTATATACAGGGTGTCCTGTTATGAATGGATAATCCTGAGACTGTCGATAGGTCAGATCATGTCCTACTACATGCTGGAATTTCAGTTAAATAAAAGTTCCACAGTTTTCGAGATAAAAATCACGTGCTTTTGATTTTTCGCATGCCATTTCGACAAATGATAACTTTTTTGACGTCATTTTTTTTCGAAAATACTTTTGGTTATTTGTTTTATCTGGAAAAGTCTTCACTTTAACCCTAAATGTTAAGTTAAAGTTCATGAAAAACGATTTTGTGCAGAATTTTCATACAAACCAATTCCAACATCTTTGATAGCCTGCGGTGTAAAAAACAGAGTACTACGCATATCGTGCCAATTACTTTAAAACGTTGCTCAGTTATTGTCGATCCATATCATTTGTAGAAATGACACGCGAAAAACCAAAAGCAGATGATTTTTATAAAAAAAATAACTAAGGCCCAAAATCTGGAAAACCGTGGGACTTTTACTAAACTGAAATTCCAGCATATGGTAGGACATGATTTGACCTATCGACAGTTGCGGGACTATCTATTCATAACGTGACAGCCTGTATACATATACACAGGACTACTGGTTATTGATTACGATTCCGTGAAAGGGTCGTAGAACATGCTTTCCGTTATCAAATAACCCTTTAATCCTTCATGCAAAAGCGAACCATTTTCAGGATATTGTTTCATTTTTTTTTAGTGACGGGTAGGCAACTTTAAAAATCAATTTAAACAAACTGTTCCATGGAATCAAATTTTGTTGTTCTTTGTAGTTTCAGGACACAGTAACAAAGAATTAGCAACCACAAAATAAGTATAATCTGCAAACATTTTTGAATTAGGGGTCCAAAACGCTGCTAATTCAAAAATGCTTACAAGCTATTCTCATTTTATTGTTGATAATTATTTTTTTACTGTGTCCTCGATCTACAAATAATTTAAAAAAGTTTGATTCCATACAGCAGATTTTTTAATTAATTTCTAACTTGCCCACTCCGTGCTTTAAAGTCGGACTCTGAATTAGATGGTCCTAAGAAGCGTTTTTTTTCAGGAATTTTTTTAGAAGGGAAAAAAACAACTGAGCCCAGTAAACATTGAGGTTCCTTTTCATGTATACTTGTAATGCATAAAGACAAAAATTCAACATGAAAAAATAAATGACTGCAGATTTATCAGCCTATTCCATGTGCGTCTCGCCATTGCAGTCCCCAATCGGCGGGAAAAATGCCGCTCGTAATTCTTGACTGAACCAAATAAACCAATAAAATTTTCAATTGTCATATATTTTTCTTCTGCGTGAATTAAGAAAAAGCTGAAGAGTTCGTGAAATTATAACTCTTCTCAGGTTTGGAAAAAGGTGTTTAAAAAAAAACCTTTAACGTCCTATAAAAGTTATTTGAAAATACTTTTTCAACGAATCTTTTAATTCACTCTGAAGAGATTTTCATACTGAAGAAAACAAACTTTGGTTTGATTCAATAGGTCGTTGAGTTTTTTTCTGCTATCACGCCCGCCAATTTCGAAAAATCGTGATAATGAAAACGAGAGAAAACGCGCTTCAAAGTTTTCAATCGGAGAAAATATGAATATCAAATATCAATCGCTTCTCTGATTTTGGCCTTGTATCTTCGAAAATAATTACGATTGGCGTCCGTAACTTTGTAAATATATTCTTTCATAGTTTATCTATTGATTTATGCAATAAAAAAAAAACAATTTTTCGGACCTTCTAATCAAGGCTCCGGCCTGAACTAAAAAAATATATATTTGATGAAAACAATGTGTTCTTTATTTGACCCTAATCTGGGTCGTTTGCAAAACCTGGAATTTTTTGCAAAACCTGTATGGAGAACGTGGAATAGTCAAGAAATTTCCGAGTCTCTGATTTTGTAACTTCGAAAATATTTACAATTAGCCTCTGAAACTTTGCAAATATATTCTTGTATAGTTTATCTATCGATTTAAGCAACTAAGAAGAAATATTTTTCGGACCTTCCAATTAAGGCTCCCGCCTTAAAGCAAAAAATAATATCTCGAAAATGGTTCACTTTTGCATAAGGTTCACTTTTGCACTGGGTTATTTGATAGCGGAAAACATGTTCCACGACCCTTTCACTGGATCGTGACCAATGACCAGTGGCCCTGTACATACGAGTATATATCGTTCACCTCCGTAGAACTGTATCCGTCTAAACTTCAGCTGTACAAAGTCCAAATCCTCCCAAAAATGAAAGTGCTCTCAACTCCCCGAAATAGTGTTCAGCAGCCGAGTTGTCAGTTATTGCACAAATTACATTTTCGTGCATTCGCTGCGGAGACAAACACGAAGGATAGACCAGTGTCGAAGTTGGAGACCGTGGCAACTTGTTGGAGAAGTCCGATCGGTACTCGAAAAGGATACTCACCGTGTTGAGCATCACCGTGGGTACTTTCTCGCCGTGAAGTATCCCGAGTAGACACTCGGGATAAGAGCCGTCGAGTACCGCAACGTCCCATCGATATCTCGAATTACCGTAGGGTCTCCTTATACCGAAAACTGAAGTTTCGTCCTGAACCAAAGCCTCGCAAGCTTCCCAGCCGTATCTCATTGCGTCCCAGGGCGAGAGGGGCAGCTCGTTACGAAATCGCGAACCCACTAGGTCCCACTCGGACGTGTAATTGCCCACGTAAGCCTGCGACAGAGAGCCTCGATTTTTTTAGTTGACTCGCGACGAAGCTTCGTCAATGTTAATTAAGGGGTAAGGCCATAGTGGAATTTTCAAAAAATCGATGTTTTTTCTTCGCTAAAACGTTGCTTTATCGTCATAAGAATAAGCCACTATTCGATTTATAGCAAGGACATTTTTTTCACCAACTTTGAGCGTATAACGTAAGCCCACCTCTGGCGCGGCCATAGAGTACCTAAAACTTTAAGGGAGACTTTGTCCTTTGTGCCCAGCGGGAGATGTTAGCGGCTCAACATGAGCGGCTAGAAGAAGAGGAGGGATGCCTCTATGGACCAGGCATTGCCGATTAGCGGTAATTATAAACACATTTGTGTAAACACATTACAAAACTTTAAACGCGTTTTACTCGAAAACACGTTTTTAAAAAATGGCTGACACTCTCCTGACCGCTGTAATTAACATATCGACCTGAAATTTGGAGAGCATACTCAGAAAATATGTCTTCACGGAATGACGGATCGTTTTCTCGATAGATACATTTTTGCATTTATTATTTATCTTTTTATGCGAAAAAAACGCGAAAATTCGATTTTTTTTAAATTGCCGCCATTTTCCGAAATTTGTACTAAACGAAAAACCCATCCGTCATTCCATGACCAAAGGGTCACAGATTGATAATATGCTTTGAATTTGTGTTTCAGATCAACAAAGAGGGAACAGTAATGTGCGCCGTTTACCTCCCGCGATTTGAGGACCTGTTTTCGCGGAGCTGCAACGGCCGCCATTTTGTTTTTTTTTTTTCAAAAAAAAAATTTTTTTAACGTTCTGTATATCATGAATAAAAGCAAGAAAAAACGGCACTCAAAAAGCTCTACTCGATTCCTTTTAAAAAAATAAAATGTAAACACCGGAAATATGGCACGCCAAGGACAAAGTCTCCCTTAAACGCGATTTTTGCGAAACAGCTTTTTTCCAATTGGCGTGACAAATAACTTCAACAATTTTCACTCGATTTACTTCACATTTAAAAGTTATGTTCCTAATGCATTTCGCAGAGAAGTACGTACGGAATTTCTGATTAATCGAAAAGTTTTCATTTTATGAGCAGTTTTATACAAAAAATTTTACTGAAAATTCATTCAAATACCTACAACTCAATTCAAATACCTACAACTTTTGAATAAAACAATATTTTTTAAATTTCGTACCTACTTGTCTAGGTATTTCATTGTAGATTGACGAGAATTTTTGTTTTTTGTTCTAGGTAAAGAATTGTGGATGCTAAATGTCACGCGGCGGAGCGCGTAAAAAAAGATAAAAGAAAATATTAGTAGTCGGCCATTTTGTACATCGAAAAAAAATATATATGTTTTCTAACAGCTTGATATTCATACAAAATAGATGTGTAATTAATTTTATGAGTGAATCACTTTTTCATACGAAAAACATGTGTTAAATTCGCACATGATTTTAATACCCGTTACTGTGGCCTAACCCCTTAAGAGAACGCGTATGAGTGATGACAATTGGTAATAAGCGACGAGACGATGAAAACGCGTTCGGTGGCTTCTTCCATTTTTCCGCATTTTTTTAGGTTAGTTTAGATTTCTAGATCTTTAGATTTTAGGTTTAGATTTTTTTTGAAGGCAACATTTCTTCACCATTCTCGAGACTTACAAGAAAGACACTTAAGTGTCCGCTTTCGATTTTGTCGAAACTCATTTATGTGATAAAGCAGCGGTTCTCCAACTTTTTTGGCGACGGAACCCTTTTGACACACTAAATATTTCACGCAGCCCTAAAACAAGCAAAACCTGGTTTCATGATTATTTTTTAATGAAAATCGGGGGATAGTAGGTACGATATCCGGGGCGTCGAGTTTTGACCGTTGAATCTTGATACTTTAAATAATAAGAACCAAAATAATGAGAATTTCGGGAATAAAAAATTTGCTGTTTTGGCTTCCTTTAGGAATTATGAGCGCTTTTAGCGGTAATTCGAAATACGCCAAAGTTCAACGATTGTTGTTGGCTCATGGGTACAATATCTTTGTTTTATCGCAAATAATGGAAATTGACCGGGCGAGCTTCAAAAAGTATTTCTTTATTTGGGTTCGTTTAGTGGTATCATATAAATACCACTAAACGTAGTATTTACATGATTTTCAACATAAATTCCAAGATTATAATGCTTTATTTATTCATATTCTCTGTTTGTTTATAAAAAGAAGAATTGTTCCATATAATTACTAATCGATATATTTTACATCAACTTAGAGCCTCACAAGTCCGAAGAGGGATGAACCGTACACTTCAATCCCTCTTCGGACTCCTGGCGATTAAAAGTACTACTTTACTCTCTGTCTAGTCGCACTTGTAAGCGAAGAAAACATGGTAGTGGTATTTAAAATACATTTTTGGCTTCTGAGACACCGTTGGAACTATAAATTTCCACGTTACCTTGCCTGAGGTCGCTTGAAATTTTCAAATTCGAAAAATTCGTCATTTTCGATAACTTTCAAAAAAATTCTACTTTGAACGCGAAATAAGCGAAATATCAACTTTTACCATTCTTCATATTTTGTTTATTTTCACTCGATAACCCTAAATTCACCGTTAAATCTTGGTGCCTTGCATATCGTACTCTTGCCGAAAATCGTACAAAAATGGTTACTTTACATTACAATGTACTAATTCCACTATAAGTAGTAGATGTACTAGGCCGGTTCTAAGCCACTTTTGGGGGGAGGGTCAAGCGGTGGTGGGTCAAGGGGGAGTCAAGCGGTGGAGGGTCAGGGGGTTCAAAGGGAGGGGGGGTCAAGGGAGAGGGTTAAGGGGGTGGTGTACAGGGGCGGGGGTCCAGGGGGGGGGGGGTCGCTGGGCGCGAGTGACGTCACAGAGTGGCCTCTGAGGAGGGCCATGTGGTCCTTGGAGCGACTGGTGGGGACGCCGTCTCAAAGCTCGCCGACACTCGAGACAGGTCCTGACAGGTTTCTCGGGAAAACTATAATCTTTAGGGATCAAAGGGACCGTGGATGGACCACTTAAGCGCAGCTCTTGTCGAGGCCTCCATTCCGAAATATAACGTCAAGATGTTTGCATGTGCGAGCATGTACGCAGTGCATCCGGCCAAGCACCCCCTGGAATTGACCAAAAACGAGCTCGAACAGGTTCCAAAGGTCTTGCTCCTAAAATATTGGGGTAAATATATTGGCTTATTGTGGGATCGTTTGCCAGAACATCATCGGAATGACAGTGAAGTGATATCATATCTTCCATGCGTGGAACACTATAATACGCCACAGATGAAAGATCACATCGATGGCCCCCCACCTCAACGTCGGGAGTGTAAAAAATGCTGTGAAAATTCTCCGCGTATTGGGTTTTTCGAACGTGTGTGAACCTGTTTTTCGGGAGCGTTAAAAATGTCTGGGGAAAATTCTCCACGGTTCTTCGAACGTGTTCGAACCTGTTTTTCACGATTAGAAAAGAGGGGAGAGGCTTGAAAATTTGAGTGGGAGGCTTACGAGGCAGATTATATTTCTGTGGACCAAGCTTAGACTGCACTATTCCACTGCACCATCAACATCTAATAGAACTTTGAAAGTGCGTGGAAAATGGATCTCTCGAGTATCAACAAAGTCGGCCGGATGGCGGAATTCCTCCCAACGAAGAAGCTGTCAGAACTCCCCGTTGAGTCGGAACGACTAATCTCCGACATAAGGGCCGTACAAACCAAATTTGGGAAACGCTACATCGCAGACATCGCGGATGAGTTCTCTGTCTTCTTACCGGCGCGACTTGTGAAGGCCTTCGACCAAGATCCGACAATGTTCGAGAGTATGCTGCAAGTGGCACGTGATGGTCAGCGTCGTCTCTAACCATGGTGGACGGAAAAAAATCGTTGGAACACCATCGTCAAACGGCTGGCCGCATCATCGAGAGTATGCAGCAACTGGTCAACTCAGTGGTTGGGAAGTACAACCGCGTTCCATCGTCTCCAAGCGTGGAGACAAAATGGGCACCACCATTCGCATGGTTTTTTTTTCAAAGTGCTGACTATGTAAAAATGTATATGTTTAATCGAATTGTAAATGATGGGTGTTTTCGTTGTAGAATAAAGAATACAAATGACATTTTCATCGAGATGTGTTTTATTCATTTAAAAAAAAATCCCTCTCTCGTGCTTCGTATACGGCCAACCAGCTTTTCACCGATTTTACATTCTCATGGGCGCAGTTCATGTTGAAGGGATGATGGAGACATTTGGAGTTATGATTTTCGGCAGCTTCGGCAGCGATGGACAGTCCAGAGTTTCCAAGTCGATGACGTTGGTCGTGGGATCCGTGAATCTTGACAGCCATGTGCATTTCTTGCATCCCTTCACATAGATGGTAGTAGCTCCATGCAACAGTTCTCGAATTGTCTTTCTAGCTGCTTCGTATGGTATGGCATTATGATCCCATCGAATTCCATTGCAAGACAAGAGAAATTGCGTTCCAGCCACTTTTTTGTCATTTTGTACTGGTCGGTAAAGAGTCCCATGCAAATGGTGCGTCGAAGGCGAGTGTCAGCGGTTCAGCATTCTTCTCATGGAGTTTGACGATGGACATCTCCTTCAGGACCAATTCGTTGACGAGTCTCTTAAAGCCCTGCAGATCGACGATAAGCTCCATGTTGACTGAAGTGGATGTCCATCGGCATGATTTTATACCATTTTTTTAACTCCACCACTGATTGGATTGTACTCTTCGTGAGACGTTGCAGAGACTTCCGAAGTCATTCATAAGACGTTCGAAGACATTCACGAGACGTTCGAAAACATTCATAAGGCGTTTGAAGACATGCATGAGTGGTTCAAAGAGTTTCAAAAGACTTTCTACGACGTCATGAGACGTTTGAAGGTGTTCGTGAGGCCTTCAAGAGACTTTCGAAAACTTTCAAAGACATTCATGAGAGGTTCGAAGACATTCAAGAGATCTTTGACAATATTCATAATACGTTTGAAGACATCGATGAGGAGTTCGACGACGTTTTAGAGACTTTCAAAGACATTCACGAGGGGTTCGAAGACGTTCAAGAGAATTGCGACGACATTCATAATACGTTTGAAGACATTCATGAGGGGTTCGGAGATGCTTAAGAGAGATTTTCAAAGACATTCACGCGGGGTTTGAAGATGTTTGAAAGACTTTCGACGACACTCATAATACGTTTGAAGACGTTCAAGAGACTGTCGAATACGTTAAAGAGATTTTCAAAGACATTCGCGAGAGGTGCGAAGACGTTCAGAGACTGTCAAAGGCGTTCACAAGGGTTTCGAAGACGTTCAAGCGACTTTCAAAGACATTCGCGAGAGGTGCGAAGACGTTCAGAGACTTTCGAAGACATGCAAGAGATCTTTGACAATATTCATAATACGTTTGAAGACATCGATGAGGAGTTCGACAACGTTTTAGAAACATTCGACGACATTCATGATACGTTGGAAGATATTCATGAGAGGTTGCAAGACGCTTGAGAGACTTTCAAAGACATTCACGAGGCGTTCGAAGACGTTCAAGAGAATTTCAACGACATTCATAATACGTTTGAAGACATTCATGAGGGGTTCGAAGACGCTTGAGAGACTTTCAAAGACATTCACGAGATGTTCGGAGACGTTTAAAAGACTTTCGATGACTCTCATAATACGTTTGAAGACGTTAAAGAGACTTTCGAATACGTTCAAGAGACTTTCAGAGACATTCGTGAGAGGTGCGGAGACGTTCAGAGAAGTTCGAAGACATTCAAGAGATCTTTGACAATATTCATAATACGTTTGAAGACATCGATGGGGGTTCGACGACGTTTTAGAGACTCAAAGACATTCACGAAGGGTTTGAAGATGTTCAAGAGACTTTCAACGACATTCGTGATACGTTTGAAGACATTCATGAGGGGTTCGAAGACCCTTAAAAGAGACTTTCAAAGACATTCACGAGGGGTTCGGAGACGTTTAAACGACCTTCGACGACACTGGTAATACGTTTCAAGACATTCATGAGGGGTTCGAAGATGCTTGAGAGAATTTCAAAGACATTCACGAGGCGTTCGAAGACCGTCAAGAGAATTTCAACGACATTCATTATGGGTTCGAAGGCGCTTAAGAGAGACTTTCAAAGGCGTTCACGAGAGGTTCGGAGACGTTTAAAAGACTTTCGACGACACTCATAATACGTTTGAAGACGTTCAAGAGGCTTTCGAATACGTTCAAGAGACTTTCAGAGACATTCGTGAGAGGTGCGGAGACGGTCAGAGACTTTCGAAGACATTCAAGAGATCTTTGACAATATTCATAATACATTTGAAGACATCGATGAGGGGTTCGACGACATTTTAGAGACTCAAAAACATTCACGAAGGGTTTGCAGACGTTCAAGAGACTTTCGATGACATTCATGATACGTTTGAAGACATTCATGAGGAGTTCGAAGAAGCTTATTCGAGACTTTCAAAGACATTCACGAGGAGTTCGAAGACGTTCAAAAGGCTTTCGACGACAGTCATAATACGTTTGAAGACATTCACGAGAGGTGCGACGACGTTCAGAGACCTTCGAAGACATTCAAGAGATCTTTGACAATATTCATAATACGTTTGAAGACATCGATGAGCAGTTCGACGACGTTTTAGAGACTTTCAGAGACATTCACGAGGGGTTTGAAGACGTTCAGAGACTTTCGAATACATTCAAGAGATCTTTGACAATATTCATAATACATTTGAAGACATCGATGAGGGGTTCGAAGACGCTTGAGAGACTTTCAAGGCCATTCACGAGGGGTTCGGAGACGTTCAAGAGACTTTCGACGACATTCATGATACGTTTAAAGACATTCATGAGGGGTGCGAAAACGCTTAAGAGAGACTTTCAAAGACATTCACGAGGGGTTCGAAGACGTTCAAGATACTTTAGACAACATTTATAATACGTTTGGAGACATTCATGAGGGGTTCGAAGACGCTTAAGAGAGACTTTCAAAGACATTGACGAGGGGTTCGAAGACGTGAGGTGCGAAGACGTTCAGAGACTTTCGAAGACATTCAAGAAATCTTTGACAATATTCATAATACGTTTGAAGACATCGATGAGCAGTTCGACGACGTTTTAGAGACTTTCAAAGACATTCACGAGGGGTTTGAAGACGTTCAAGAGACCTTCGACGACATTCATAATACGCTCGAAGACATTCATGAGGGGTTCGAAGACGCTTGAGAGACTTTCAAAGACATTCACGAGTGTTCCGAAAACGTTCAAGAGACTTTTGACGACATTCATAATACGTTTGAAGACGCTTAAGAGACTTTCAACGACATTCATGAGAGGTGCGAAGACATTCAGAGAGACTTTCGAAGACATGCAAGAGATCTTTGACGATATTCATAATACGTTTGAAGACATCGATGCGTGGTTCAACGACGTTTTCAAGAGTTTCACAGACATTCACGAGGGGTTTGAAGACGTTCAAAATACTTTCGAA
Organism: Ophion obscuratus; assembly: GCA_964007375.1. Lineage (NCBI taxonomy): Eukaryota > Metazoa > Arthropoda > Insecta > Hymenoptera > Ichneumonidae > Ophion > Ophion obscuratus. Next base: position 6,040,889 of record OZ023319.1, read on the forward strand.
TATGTTCTAAAGACTTTTCACGACATTCATAATACGTTTGAAGACATTCATGAGGGGTTCGGAGACGCTTAAGACGGAATGACACCTTATCGCGGTTGGTATGGTAGAACAAGTATAGATAACCAAAAATCTCCGAAACGGCTTTTCAGATGCCGTCGAAACTGTGCCAAACGACGTCAAATAGATAGAAGAACAGCTGTCTGCCCCTGAAATTTTCTGGATTTGAGAAAAAAAAACGTAGATTGACTTATCCACGATTCACTTTTTTTAACCTTGAGAAAGTTCTAACTCTTGAACGAAGGTTCAGATCGCTCTGAAATGTTTACAACATATTCTTAGTATCATCAGCTATCGTGTGAAGCACAGAAACAAAAAATTCAAAGCGATCTAAGCCTTCGTTCAAGAGTCAGAACTTTCTCAAGGTTAAAAAAAAGTGAATCGTGGATAAGTCAATCTACGTTTTTTTTCTCAAATCCAGAAAATTTGAGGGGCAGACAGCTGTTCGTCTATCTATTTGACGTCGTTTGGCACAGTTTCGACGGCATTTGAAAAGCCGTTTCGGAGATTTTTGGTTATCTATACTTGTTCTACCATACCGACCGCGATGAGGTGTCATTCCGTCTTAAGCGTCTCCGAACCCCTCATGAATGTCTTCAAACGTATTATGAATGTCGTGAAAAGTCTTTAGAACATATTCGAAAGTATTTTGAACGTCTTCAAACCCCTCGTGAATGTCTGTAAAAGTCATGAATATTGTCAAAGATCTCTTGAATGTCTTCGAAAGTCTCTGAACGTCTTCAAACCCCTCGTGAATGTCTCTGAAAGTCTCTAAAACGTCGTCGAACTGCTCATCGATGTCTTCAAACGTATTATGAATATTGTCAAAGATCTCTTGAATGTCTTCGAAGGTCTCTGAACGTCTTGGCACCTCTCGTGAATGTCTTCAAACGTATTATGACTGTCGTCGAAAGTCTTTTGAACGTCTTCGAACCCCTCGTGAATGTCTTTGAAAGTCTCGAATAAGCTTCTTCGAACTCCTCGTGAATGTCTTCAAACGTATCACGAATGTCATCGAAGGTCTCTTGAACGTCTTCAAACCCTTCGTGAATGTCTTTGAGTCTCTAAAACGTCGTCGAACCCCTCATCGATGTCTTCAAATGTATTATGAATATTGTCAAAGATCTCTTGAATGTCTTCGAAAGTCTCTGACCGTCTCCGCACCTCTCACGAATGTCTCTGAAAGTCTCTTGAACGAATTCGAAAGTCTCTTGAACGTCTTCAAACGTATTATGAGCGTCGTCGAAAGTCTTTTAAACGTCTCCGAACCCATCGTGAATGTCTTTGAAAGTCTCTCTTAAGGGTCTTCGAACCCCTCATGAATGTCTTCAACCGTATCACGAATGTCGTTGAAAGTCTCTTGAACGTCTTCAAACCCTTCGTGAATGTCTTTGAGTCTCTAAAACGTCGTCGAACCCCTCATCGATGTCTTCAAATGTATTATGAATATTGTCAAAGATCTCTTGAATGTCTTCGAAAGTCTCTGACCGTCTCCGCACCTCTCACGAATGTCTCTGAAAGTCTCTTGAACGAATTCGAAAGTCTCTTGAACGTCTTCAAACGTATTATGAGCGTCGTCGAAAGTCTTTTAAACGTCTCCGAACCCCTCGTGAATGTCTTTGAAAGTCTCTCTTAAGGGTCTTCGAACCCCTCATGAATGTCTTCAACCGTATCACGAATGTCGTTGAAAGTCTCTTGAACGTCTTCAAACCCTTCGTGAATGTCTTTGAGTCTCTAAAACGTCGTCGAACCCCTCATCGATTTCTTCAAACGTATTATGAATCTTGTCAAAATCTCTTGAATGTCTTCGAAAGTCTCTGAACGTCTCCGCACCTCTCACGAATGTCTCTGAAAGTCTCTTGATCGTATTCGAAAGTCTCCTGAACGTCTTCAAACGTATTATGAGTGTCGTCGAAAGTCTTTTAAACGTCTCCGAACCTCTCGTGAACGTCTTTGAAAGTCTCTCTTAAGCGCCTTCGAACCCCTCATGAATGGCGTTGAAATTCTCTTGACGGTCTTCGAACGCCTCGTGAATGTCTTTGAAAGTCTCTCAAGCATCTTCGAACCTCTCATGAATGTCTTGAAACGTATTATGAATGTCGTTGAAATTCTCTTGAACGTCTTCAAACGTATTGTGAGTGTTGTCGAAAGTCTCTTAAACGTCTCCAAACCCCTCGTGAATGTCTTTGAAAGTCTCTCTTAAGGGTCGTCGAACCCCTCATGAATGTCTTCAAACGTATCACGAATGTCGTTGAAAGTCTCTTGAACGTCTTCGAACGCTTCGTGAATGTCTTTGAAAGTCTCTCAGGCGTCTTCGAACCCCTCATGAATGTCTTGAAACGTATTATGAATGTCGTTGGAATTCTCTTGAATGTCTTCAAACGTATTACCAGTGTCGTCGAAAGTCTTTTAAACGTCTCCGAACCCCTCGTGAATGTCTTTGAAAGTCTCTCTTCAGCGCCTTCGAACCCCTCATGAATGTCGTTGAAATTGTCTTGAAGGTCTTCGAACGCCTCGTGAATGTCTTTGAAAGTCTCTCAAGCATCTTCGAACCCCTCATGAATGTCTTGAAACGTATTATGAATGTCGTTGACATTCTCTTGAACGTCTTCAAACGTATTATTAGTGTCGTCGAAAGACTTTTAAACGACTCCAAACCCCTCGTAAATGTCTTTGAAAGTCTCTTTTAAGGGTCTTCGAACCCCTCATGAATGTCGTTGGAAGTCTCTTGAACGTCTTCGAACGCCTCGTGAATGTCTTTGAAAGTCTCTCAAGCGTCTTCGAACCCCTCATGAATGTCTTGAAACGTATTATGAATGTCGTTGAAATTCTCTTGAATGTCTTCAAACGTATTACCAGTGTCGTCGAAAGTCTTTTAAACGTCTCCGAACCCCTCGTGAATGTTTTTGAAAGTCTCTTTTAAGGGTCTTCGAACCCCTCATGAATGTCTTCAAACGTATCACGACTGTCGTTGAAAGTCTCTTGAACATCTTCAAACCCTTCGTGAATGTCTTTGAGTCTCTAAAACGTCGTCGAACCCCCCATCGATGTCTTCAAACGTATTATGAATATTGTCAAAGATCTCTTGAATGTCTTCGAACGTCTCTGAACGTCTCCGCACCTCTCACGAATGTCTCTGAAAGTCTCTTGAACGTATTCGAAAGTCTCTTTAACGTCTTCAAACGTAATATGAGTGTCATCGAAAGTCTTTTAAACGTCTCCGAACATCTCGTGAATGTCTTTGAAAGTCTCTCAAGCGTCTTCGAACCCCTCATGAATGTCTTCAAACGTATTATGAATGTCGTTGAAATTCTCTTGAACGTCTTCGAACGCCTCGTGAATGTCTTTGAAAGTCTCTCAAGCGTCTTGCAACCTCTCATGAATATCTTCCAACGTATCATGAATGTCGTCGAATGTCTCTAAAACGCTGTCGAACTCCTCATCGATGTCTTCAAACGTATTATGAATATTGTCAAAGATCTCTTGCATGTCTTCGAAAGTCTCTGAACGTCTTCGTACCTCTCGCGAATGTCTCTGAAAGTCGCTTGAACGTCTTCGAAACCCTCGTGAACGCCTTTGACAGTCTCTGAACGTCTTCGCACCTCTCGCGAATGTCTTTGAAAATCTCTTGAACGTATTCGGCAGTCTCTTGAACGTCTTCAAACGTATTATGAGTGTCGTCGAAAGTCTTTCAAACATCTTCAAACCCCGCGTGAATGTCTTTGAAAGTCTCTCTTAAGCGTCTCCGAACCCCTCATGAATGTCTTCAAACGTATTATGAATGTCGTTGCAATTCTCTTGAACGTCTTCGAACCCCTCGTGAATGTCTTTGAAAGTCTCTAAAACGTCGTCGAACTCCTCATCGATGTCTTCAAACGTATTATGAATATTGTCAAAGATCTCTTGAATGTCTTCGAACCTCTCATGAATGTCTTTGAAAGTTTTCGAAAGTCTCTTGAAGGCCTCACGAACACCTTCAAACGTCTCATGACGTCGTAGAAAGTCTTTTGAAACTCTTTGAACCACTCATGCAAGTCTTCAAACGCCTTATGAATGTTTTCGAACGTCTCTTGAATGTGTTCGAACGTCTTATGAGTGTCTTCGGAAGTCTCTGCAACATCTCACGAAGAGTACAATCCAATCAGTGGTGGAGTTAAAAAAATGGTATAAAATCATGCCGATGGACATCCACTTCAGTCAACATGGAGCTTATCGTCGATCTGCAGGGCTTTAAGAGACCCGTCAACGAATTGGTCCTGAAGGAGATGGCCATCGTCAAACTCCATGAGAAGAATGCTGAACCGCTGACACTCGCCTTCGACGCACCATTTGCATGGAACTCTTTACCGACCAAGTACAGAATGACAAACAAGTGGCTGGAACGCAATTTCCATGGAATTCGATGGGATCATAATGCCATACCATACGAAGCAGCTAGAAAGACAATTCGAGAACTGTTGCATGGAGCTACTACCATCTATGTGAAGGGAGGCAAGAAATGCACATGGCTGTCAAGATTCACGGATCCCACGACCAACGTCATCGACTTGGAGACTCTGGACTGTCCATCGCTGCAGAAGCTGCCGAAAATCATAACTCCAAATGTCTCCATCATCCCTTCAACACGAACTGCGCCCATGAGAATGTAAAATCGGTGAAAAGCTGGTTGGCCGTATACGAAGCACGAGAGAGGGATTTTTTTTTAAATGAATAAAACACATCTCGATGAAAATGTCATTTGTATTCTTTATTCTACGACGAAAACACCCATCATTTACAATTCGATTAAACATATACATTTTTACATAGTCAGCACTTTGAAAAAAAAAACCATGCGAACGGTTGCCCAATTTTGTCTCCACGCTTGGAGACGATGGAACGCTGTTGTACTTCCCAACCACTGAGTTGACCAGTTGCTGCATACTCTCGATGATGCGGCCAGCCGTTTGACGATGGTGTTCCAACGATTTTTTTCCGTCCACCATGTTTAGAGACGACGGAACTCGGCACTGTTGTATTTTCCACCAATATACTGCATGCAGAGCTGACCATCACGTGCCACTTGCAGCATACTCTCGAACATTGTCGGATCTTGGTCGAAGGCCTCCACAAGTCGCGCCGGTAAGAAGACAGAGAACTCATCCGCGATGTCTGCGATGTAGCGTTTCCCAAATTTAGTTTGTACGGCCCTTATGTCAGAGATTAGTCGTTCCGACTCAACGGGGAGTTCTGACAGCTTCTTCGTTGGGAGGAATTCCGCCATCCGGCCGACTTTGTTGATACTCGACAGATCCATTTTCCACGCACTTTCAAAGTTCTTTTAGATGTTGATGGTGCAGTGGAATAGTGCAGTCTAAGCTTGGTCCACAGAAATATAATCTGCCTCGTAAGCCTCCCACTCAAATTTTCAAGCCTCTCCCCTCTTTTCCAATCGTGAAAAACAGGTTCGAACACGTTCGAAGAACCGTGGAGAATTTTCCCCAGACATTTTTCACGCTCCCGAAGAACAGGTTCAAACACGTTCGAAAAACCCAATACGTGGAGAATGTTCACAGCATTTTTTACACTCCCGACGTTGAGGTGGGGGGCCATCGATGTGATCTTTCATCTGTGGCGTATTATAGTGTTCCAAGCATGGAAGATATGATATCACTTCACTGTCATTCCGATGATATTCTGGCAAACGATCCCACAATAAGCCAATATATTTACCCCAATATTTTAGGAGCAAGACCTTTGGAACCTGTTCGAGCTCGTTTTTGGTCAAGTCCAGGGGGTGCTTGGCCGGATGCACTGCGTACATACTCGCACATGCAAACATCTTGACGTTATATTTCGAAATGGAGGCCTCGACAAGAGCTGCGCTCAAGTGGCCCATCCACGGTCCCTTTGATCCCTAAAGATTATAGTTTTCCCGAGAAACCTGTCAGGACCTGTCTCGAGTGTCGGCGAGCTTTGAGACGGCGTCCCCACCAGTCGCTCCAAGGACCACATGGCCCTCTACAGAGGCCACTCTGTGACGTCACTCGCGCCCAGCGACTCCCCCCTCCCGACATCGCCTTCTGGACCGCCCCCCCCTGGACCCCCGCCCCCGGACATCGCGCCCAGCGACCCCCCCCCCCTGGATCCCCGCCCCCTGTACACCACCCCCTTAACCCTCTCCCTTGACCCCCCCTCCCTTTGAACCCCTTGACTCCCCCTTGACCCTCCCCCCTCACCCTCCCCCCTCACCCTCTCCCCTTGACCCTCCCCTCCTTGACCCTCCCCCACTTGACCCTCCCCCCAAAAGTGGCTTAGAACCGGCCTACATCTACTATAAATACTACTATAAGTACATCTACTATAAATTGATGAAATTCTTTCCATTTATTGGGAGATATGAAGTTGTTTTTTTGCGGCGGAGCCCTAGCAAAGGTCTTGCAGAGCCCCAGGGCTCCGCGGAGCACACTTTGCGTATCGCTGTGATAAAGCATTAAAAACTATCAGACACACATTTTTTTTCATCTGTGGAAAAACGTTTTCAAGGGGGCACAAAGAAAGGGGTGTGACTCGTTAATTATAATTTTCCACAGTTATCTATAATGGATTTTTCATCGCTTTCCATTAGACGAATTTTGGTTTTTCGTTCATTCAGGTGGACTACTTGAGGGCGGAACTGGAAAACCATCTCTCGACACACCTTTGAGGGGTGGTTTCCTCCCTTGAAGCCGTTTTCCGCAGATAAAAAAAAAGACGTGCCTAATCTTTTCAATGCTTTTAAATATGTGCGTTTCAACAAAATCGACGGCGGACACTTAAGTGATGTTCCTTGTTAGGGTATGTTTTATTATTACTTTTGACTGTTGCATAGTTTTTTAAAAAAATTTATTGATCATTAAAAATGGCGGAGGCATGGTACGGTCTTCTAAACTGCATTTTCAAAACTGGCGTGGATAGCTTAGGCGATATAGCTAAGAAACTAATCGACGGATTCTGATGAAATTTGGTACAAATCTTTCTAACCTTATTGTCTAACACATGACCCTAAATATTTTCGAAATATTTTTTGTTGCTCCCCTAGCCGAAAGTACGCACTTTCCGGCCGCATTTCAGGCCGGGAAGAGCATTTTTCGTGGCGGGCTGACGACGCTCGCTCTGACAGGATTTTCGCGGCCGGCGATATTTACATATGCACGTTATTCTTTTATCTTGTGCTCGCTCCTGTCAAAGTCGTGTCGTGGTCTCGCGAAGAATTTCGTTCGTGTCGAAAAAAAAAAAATCGAAGAATCCTCATCAGAAGGTTCTTGGTTCGTTGATTTGATGTTTATGTTAGTAATGTTGGTTTTATTTCATCTTGATGTTTTTAATGCCCGCCCCGACCAGCAAAACCTCGGCTTCGCCTCGGTCTTGCAAAAGTCGGGCGGACACCCCCCCCCCCTTTCGCTCGCCACCCTGCGAGAATGGCAGCTTCATTGCATTTCACGAGATGGCCGGCTGACAGCCGACAGATGAGAGCTGACAGCACGAATGACAGCATTAATTGCACGGAATTACATACATTAATTAGGCCCGTACTTTCGGCTACGGGATCAAGAAAAATAGTATACAACCCACGGCCCAAATGTTGGATGCCAGGAAATCCAACTTTCGGGCCTAGGGTCGTAATATACTATTAAAAGTATTTTTTACGGCAAAATTAAGCCATTTATTCGGTGAATTCAATATTTTTATTTCAAAGCGTACCATTTCATCCATTTTCAACATTTCTTACTTTTTCTTGGTTCATATTCTGCGTACGAGTGTCAATGAAAGAAAAATCTTGGTTGGTTTTTTTCAGATTAATCCCGCAGACGCTACGTCTCACGCCGTCTAACAACATCCGCCTCAACCCTTTTTTCTAAACGTGCCATACTTCCGCCATTTCTAAAGATTAATAAAAAAAAAAAGAAAAATGCCATGTAAGAGCCAAAAGCAGTAATAAAACATACTCTAAGTCTCAAAAAGGTGAAGAAATCTTCCCTTTAAACCCTTTGAAGCATACACTTTTCCTTCCGTGCAATCAGCTCAAAACTTTGTACTCGGGGGTTTTCGGGATCGCTGATTACAAATTTGCCCTCAAAATTTGCAAATTCAAGATGGCGGATCCAATATGGCGGACCATGAATGCGAAAATCGTTTGATGAAAGCGAAAGTTGGTACTCGGGGGTTTTCGGGGTATCTGATTACAAATCTGCACTCAAAATTAAACAATTCAAGATGGCGGATCCAATATGGCGGACCACAAATGCAGAAATTGTTTGTTTGGGTTATAATAATATTTTTTTTATTTCGAGTTTTACTTGCACAGCCATTTCGGCTTTTTACAAGGCTCCACTTATATGTCCACCGCTCTACACTTGTTCTTTCTCTCCATCATCCCCCCTCCCCATTGCGGCCGCAGCCGACTTCCCCTCTGTATTATATTCATCATGACATTTCTGTCATGGGTATAGGGAAACTGCGGAAAACCTATGCCAATACAGCCGGTCACGAGTTCGCTTCCCAGCCTCGGAGCTAGTCGCGTTTCGTCGAGAAATAGCTCACAGGCTACAACCATACATCCGACACACACACGTACCGGTCCGTGTGCGCGACATCTGTGTACAACTGGAGCTACGTCACGCCTGTGTTTTTATTTCTCGACGAAACTACGAGACGGTGATTCGAACCCGCGACCTCCCGATGTGTTGATTTCAGAGGCAAGCACGCTAACCACTAGACCAACACATCGGTTGGGTTATAATAATATATAAAATTATTTATATGTTATAATTAATATATAAATATATTTTTATTGTATGTTATAATAATATATAAAATAAAAATGCAAGAAATAAAAATAAATTTTTTTTTTAAATATGGAGCTCGAAACTCGCTACGTCCTCGCCGTTAGCTCCGGGTAATGCTAAAAGCATAATTCCATTAGAAATTCAGTATAACAGAATCAACATATTGAGCAACTCCGATGTTTTCGTAATTCCAGTAAAATCTCCAGTTTTTGTCCGCCATATTGGATTCGCCATTTTGAATTTCTGGATTTCAGCTCGAATTCATAATCAGCGACCCAAAAAACGTCTCTGAATTCATTTTTTGTGTATGGTTTACCTGCTAGATTATGCACAATTACATTTATCGTCTAAAAAACGTGTTTTTTCTACTGTAGTGGTGATCAACATCCACTAAGTGCAACATAAGCCCTTAATAGTGATATTGTAGTAACAATTGATCTCCCAACATCCTAAATATATATTTACATTCGTCGTTATGTGCTAAAAAAGTTTTGATTGAAGAAAAACAGAGTGGAAGTAGGTGATATGTCACTACGCTTCAAAGGGTTGAAAAAAAAAATCATGAAAATCAGCAGTTTTTTCCTCGCTTAAGGGGTTACCCTTAAGTTAACTCCTTAAACAGAATGCACGTTTTAAGGGGTTACCCCCACTTGCGATTTTGAAAAAATCGATTTTTTTTTATTGCATTTTTTTGAAGTATAAGTATCTGAGAATATGTCCTGAAAATTTCAAGTCGATCCGAACAAAATTGACTAAGATATGAGCGTTGAAAGAGAAGAATCCGTTGTGTAAACGACCGGAAATTTAAACTTTAAACGCGTTTTTTTCAAAATGGCATTTCTGAAGTCGGTGACCAAGATTACTCGAACACTAATGAACCGATCTTCTTAAAATTTTGCAGGCTTATTTAATACATAAAAATGTAGTCTTTAATCGTTCGATTTTTTTTCGCAAAAAAATGGCCGTTTTATAGCCAAAAAACGGCCGTTTTTTTTCGTTAAAATCGAACCATTAACTTTGACTGTCCGCCATTTTGTGAAAAATGAATATTTTTAAAAATCCTTCGATTAAAGACTAGTTTATACTTATATTTGACTAAATCCATCCGCATTTTTTTTTCAGATGATCCACTTCGCCGCAATGTTGGTCACCGCAAACCGTGTATATAAAAACATTATTTCATTGACGGCCATTTGCTACTAAACAATGTAATATTTTTCAATAAAAAAAATACCGAAAATTCTTCAAGATGTGTTCTTTAAGATGGTATATTGATCGATTAAAAAAGTTTTGTAGTTTGCTTTAAAAAAATTCATGAAAAAGGCTTTTTTTGCGCTACAAGTGGGGGTAACGCCTTAAGGTATCTTCTCCCTTAATTTTCAAGAGTCCACGATGATGAGAAATTTCCGAGCACTTGACCAAGTTGATTGCCGGTTACGTACCTCGAGTATCGATGGCACGAGCTCCTGAAGATCATTGTTCGCCGCGGGACCGGGGAACGCGCTAACCAACGTGACGTTGTGACCCCTCGATTTTAAGGCCGTGCCAAGGGCGATGAATGGTACGGTGTGGGATTTCGTGCCGCCCATCGTTGCCAGAAGCACGTTGTACGCGGTGCACACGTTCAGTGCATTACAAATAATCAGAAGACACAACGAGGCTCTCGAATTTCTCGCCATTATTGATCCTGGCGTTCTTCTACCTCCTATTGTCATTTATTCCTATATCCATCAATTTTACGTTCGTCAGGATTCCCGCGGTCCTGGATTTATTTTTCTTCCTCGTTCGGTCGTTCGAGCAGAGCGAACCCCCGATAATCCACCGTCAAATCGCGACAATTTCGGCTCACCGATGTCTACTTTTTTTTTCTCGTCTCACTCAGGTGGCCGAGTGTCAGTTTTCGTCTGCGCCACTTTGGCCGTCCGAGCCGCAAGTCGAGCGGTCGAGGGCCGAGACAGGCTGAACGAGGCTGGAGAATGAGCGAAAAAAATGATTCGGACAAATCGAAATTCTTATGTGATATTACTGGGTATGCTTGTGCTCCGTGTCGCCTCTCGCGTCAAACTGACACCGGAGGAGCAAAATCACTCAACGTTGCTTCTCCCAATTTCTACACTTACACACGCGTACCTGACGCGTGAAACGAGTACAGGCTACTCAATGCTATTTCGTCTCTTATTTTTCTCGCCTCGTCCTGCCGCGACGCTATCGAAACGAGAAACTAGCATTGACGCGGAGGAACAACGATCATGACACTTCCATACAAAACGAGCAAACTTTCAATGTGTTTTTCGTTTTTTCGGTTTTCTTTGCCATTCGGATGCAAATCATCCCCACGTGGTGCGTTTCTCGTTCGTTGCAACACACGTGGCGATTACGCCTCGACTGAACGTCAGTGAAATGAGGATGTGTTTGTTAATGTTTCTTTGCGCTTCTGTGTCTCTAGCAAAGTCAAACTGATGCTTGCACTTCCGGAATGCAGGCACTTTGCTCCCCGGTAATCGATCTTGTCTACTCCTTTGCATTTAACATTGTCCGTTTTGTTTTTTTATGGTCCACTGTTTACAAATATTGCGTTTTTAGTTTATATTTTGCAGTGTTATCGTTATTGTTGTTATTATTGAGCCTCATAGGTTACTGCATGGCCTTCGTATACGGGTGTCCTTTATTCTGAAAAGACGACTCTATTTTTCACACGATCGCCTTCACTGTACTTGCAGTCGTGGATCTACGGCTTGAATTGACATTAAGGGTAACTTTGACAGTTTTTGGGGCTAGCTTAACGGAGCGGCGAAATGCGGTACAAATGTGTGCGCATTTAAATGTGTTGTAATGTTGCTAAAGTTGATCGTAATGTTGCTCGAGTTGATATTGATCTCGATGATAATTATAAGACTGATTAAGTGCCTTCAATAGTACCCTAGGTACTTGATACTTTGATGTAAAATGTTTCCTTAAGGGGTTAGCCCCACTAGCGATTTTGAAAAAATCGATTTTTTATTGCATTTTTTTGAAGTATAAGTATCTGAGAATATGTCCTGAAAATTTCAAGTCGATCCGAACAAAATTAACTGAGATATGAGCATTGAAAGAGAAGAATCCGTTGTGTAAACGACCGGAAATTGAAACTTTAAACGCGTTTTTCTCAAAATGGCATTCCTGAAGTCGGTGACCAAGATAACTCGAACACTAATGAACCGATCTTCTTGAAATTTTGGAGGCTTATTTAATACATAAAAATGTAGTCTTTAGTCGTTCGATTTTTTTTTCGTCAAAATCGAACCATTAACTTTGACTGTCCGCCATTTTGTGAAAAATGAATATTTTTTAAAATCCTTCGATTAAAGACTAGTTTATACTTATATTTGACTAAATCCATCCGCATTTTTTTTTCAGATGATCCACTTCGTCGCAATGTTGGTCACCGCAAAACGTGTATATAAAAACATTATTTCATTGACGGCCATTTGCCACTAAACAATGTAATATTTTTCAATAAAAAAAATACTGAAAGTTCTTCAAGATGTGTTCTTTAAGATGGTATATTGATCGATAAGAAAAATTTTGTAGTTTTCTTTAAAAAAAATCATGAAAAAGGCCTTTTTTTGCGCTACAAGTGGGGTTAACGCCTTAATGAAAATGACGATTTGATTGTAAAAAATCGTTTTTAATTTAATTCCATGTATAATGCATAAAATGTTACATTATTTTTTATCAAAATGGTTTCGAAGTAGCCCTTATTCTTTGACATAAGTTGCATTTGAGTGCTGTGTTGAAGAAACCCTCACCCGAGGTTACTTTGACACTTAAAAAAAATATATATATAACATTGTGGGGGTGTGGAGGGATTTGACTTTCTTATACATTTGACAGCCAAAGGACACATTGTTCTATTGGAGCGAAAAAGTTGGAATTAAGTGGTCTTCTCACTTTAGACTCAAAAAAGGCTATTTTCATGATTTTTTTGATAGGGTTATATTAGAGATATTGATATAAAAGTTGTTACATTGAATAAATACACTTTCCAAATACATGTAACTTTTTATTTATTTATGTCACTATTTATAGGCGAAAATGGTAGTTAAAAAAAAGTCCTAAAAAAATTGTAGGTCTGCGTTGTTGATGAATTCTCGGTTTTAGATTCAGTATGTTAATGGCTATAGCGTATATCATACGATTTTTGATATATGCCAAGATAACAAAACGGCGGACGTTTTTCGAAAAAAAAAACATGTTTTTTTCAGCATTTTTGGGAAAAAATAGTAAATATCGAAATTTAAAGAAATCCTTGATATACGCTATAGCTATAGTTGTAAAGAATATGTGGTTATGATTTCATAAGGATCGGTTCAGTAGTTTCGAATATTTTATCAACAAGCCGTCGAAAAACGTTGTTTCGAGAAAAAACGCGTTTAAAGTTTGTTTGGGTTACATAAATACATCAAATTTTATTTTAAATATATTTCGAAAGTGTATTAATTAAGTGTAACAACTTTTATATCAACATCTCTAATATAAACATATCAAAAAATTCATGAAAATAGCCTTTTTTAGCGTCCAAAGTGAAGAGACCCCTTAAGGATGAAAAAAAAGTAACCTACAAGAAACTTTCAAAATATGTTCAGAGTAACCTCATTTCACGGTACGTCATCTCGATATCAATGGCCCCGGAGGCTGCGCAAAACTATTGCACATCTTCAGTAGCGTTCCTATTCGCGCCGTGAACTTTCACCAATAATATCTCGACGCTGAAGACCCGTTCACCACTGCGAGAGCCTCAACGTCCCAACATCACAATGAAAATCGATCTCCACCTTCGATTTTGTTGTTGTCCGCGAATCGCCCTCACCTTGATCGCTCCTTATGCGCGCGCGAACTTGACGATGCGCGCGCGATCTTTACCTTTGGAAACGTAAACACGCGAAGCTTCTATCGAATGTCACGAAACTTTGGCGCGTCTTCGGGACAAAACCGGACGTCGGGATTCGTCGATTCCGCCCTATCGTTGGCCGGCGCAATTTTGTCAAGTTTTATTTGTATTTCTTGCAGCAACGTGCGCAACAAATATTGCGCACTTTGCAATTATGTTATTTCCAGTAGAGCACGATTACACTCGTATCGAATATTCTCATCGCGCAGGGTATACGAAACTTCATCTCCAACTTTTTTACCCCCGGGCAAATTCAATCACGATTTTTCTTTTCCGCAAGTTTCGTGAGCGTAATATGCAATTCGATGTCTCGCGAGCGTAACTGTATCGCGAATGTATCCTCGTAATAGTGACACGCACGGCGGGCCCCCGTGAACGACGCGAAACAACTTCGAATATCGCGGAGCGTGAAAGTTTGACTGACCAGTGTACGCTGACTTTAATGATCAGCTGAGACCAAAGAGAGAGAGTTTACTCCCACTTCGAGGGTGGCTGTCTCGAACTTTCATCCGCATATACACCTGAACAAGAATCGGAGTCTATATATATATATACACATCGAGAAAACAATTTGCTCCTTTGCTACCTGCGAAAATTGTCATCATGCAAACTTCGTGAATCTTTCTCGTCACGGGATCCCCATGTGCAAATAAAACAAAAGAAAGATGAAGAACTTTCAAAAAAAGAATGGAAAGTGCCGAAACATTTTGGAGCACACGCATGCGTGATTTTTTCTTTTTTTTGAGGAACAGAACGTACAAAATATTTTGTAGTATCAACGAAGACAAAAAATATTTCCAAATATATATCGAACGTATACAAAAGAAATGACAAGTAAATAAAATATATCGAACTTATACAGAAGAAAATTCAATTGGTAAAACAGTAATTGGAAAGTTTTGAAAACGTTTTCAAGCACTCTTGCAACTAAATAGGGGAAAGTATAAAGAAATGATTTTAAATCGTGCCTTTTCGTCTATCCACGTGAACTTTTTCACGGAAGCGTTACATTTATAAATTACTCCGGCGACGTGTAGCACTTGGGCTTCACGAGCTCTGAGCACGGAGAGAACGAATTATTCGATGTACTTCAGCGATAAGATGTAAGTCGGATTTAAATTACATGTAAGAACAATTAGGGAAACGCAGAGGCGCGAGGATTCGTGCGGTCTTTCTCCAGTGGCTACGTCCACAGCTGAACTACGTATGATAAAAACCCCATAGTGGAGAGTCATTGCTAGCTCACTTTCGTTCTTTCCGATGCGTACTTCCGGTTGTCCTTAACGCGGCAAAAAGACGGTCTCACCGACAGTTATCACTTGACCCTCGTTTTCCCCCACTTTGGACTTTAGCTTGTGCCGAAGGGAAATCGCAATGTGGACCGTCGATTTGGAAAGGATCGATCAATGTAATGTCGAAGTCTGGCAATACCTGCATTCGTTTTATAGTTTCATACACTATATTTTATTTATTTTATTTATATCTTTTCATATTTTACATATTTATGTAAAACACAATGCGCGGTCGGTTGAGCTCTGGACTGGCTTTGATTTTTAAAATACGTTTTTCCGCGGGCGTGCTAGTTCGAAAACCAACCTGACAGAATGCACGTTTTAAGGGCTTACCCCCACTTGCGATTTAAAAAAAAACGATTTTTTTTATTGCATTTTTTTGAAGTATAAGTATCTGAGAATATGTCCTGAAAATTTCAAGTCGATCCGAAGAAAATTGACTGAGATATGAGCGTTGGAAGAGAAGAATCCGTTGTGTAAACGACCGGAAATTGAAACTTTAAACGCGTTTTTCTCAAAATGGCATTTCTGAAGTCGGTGACGAAGATTACTCGAACACTAATGAACCGATCTTCTTGAAATTTTGCAGGCTTATTTAATACATAAAAATGTAGTCTTTAATCATTAGATTTTTTTTGTTAATATCGAACCATTAACTTTGACTGTCTGCCATTTTGTGAAAAATGAATATTTTTTAAAATCCTTCGATTAAAGACTAGTTTATACTTATATTTGACTAAATCCATCCGCATTTTTTTTCAGATGATCCACTTCGCTGCAATGTTGGTCACCGCAAATCGTGTATATAAAAACATTATTTCATCGACGGCCATTTGCCACTAAACAATGTAATATTTTTCAATTAAAAAATTACTGAAAGTTCTTCAAGGTGTGTTCTTTAAGATGGTATATTGAGCGATTAAAAAAGTTTTGTAGTTTTCTTTAAAAAATTCACGAAAAAGGCCTTTTTTTGCGCTACAAGTGGGGGTAACGCCTTAAAGTGGGAGATACGTATACACGATAAAAACGTTTGCTGATTTTCATGATTTTTTAAAACAAAGATTTCTTTACCCTTTTTGAGACTTACGGTATATTTTATTACTACTATTAACCGTTAAGGTATTTTTTCAAATTAATCGTTGAGTTTGTCGGAGATATGGCCATTCGACCGATTCTAAGGAAATTTGGTATAAATCTTTCTATCCTTAGTGTCGAAAACACGATCCTGAATGTTTGCGAAAATAGAAAAAAAGTAATATAATAATAATAATTGAGTTTTGTTTGCACAACTTGCTTTACAAGTTTTTTACAAAAAACTTTCCGATTTCTTTATACACATTTTTCTTACATCTATCTTAATTAATAGAAAAAAAGTATTTTCTGTAAAATGTAGCTTTTTTCGGAAAATTCAATCTTTTCGTTTCAAAGTGTACCATTTCATCGATTTTCAACATTTCTCACATTTTCTTGGTTCATATTCTGCGTATGAGAGTTAATGATAAAAAAATCTTCGTTGGTCTTCTTTCAGATTAATCCCGCCAATGCAACGTTACACGCAGTCTGACAACATCCGCCGCAACCCGTTCAGATGACCGTGCCATACCTCCGCCACTTTTAAAGATTAATAAAAAAAAATAGCCAAAAGTCTCAAAAATGATCGAGAAGTCTATTCTTAAGGGGATACACCTAGGTTCTGGAAAAAGGTCATTTTTTCAAGGAAAACTATTTGAAATTTCGGATTGGGGTTTTAATTATCTAAAAGTATATACATTCAAAAAAATGTTTAATTTTCTTTATTTAAAAATATCAAAAATATACAAGGATATTGTGTGATCCTTGGAGCGTCGTAAAAAAATCTGCGTATACGGTACCCACTGGCGTTTCTTCAAAAATCATCTGAAAAAAAAACCAAAAAGATTATTAAATTAGAGACTGCAATCTAGTACTTGTCATAGCCGATTTTGAAAATGCCGATTTATGACAAAATGGCGGACGTTTGAACATAAATAGTGATTTTTGGGCCAAAAATTAGTTATTATTTTGCCTATAAAACAAAAACTAAGTAACGGAAGAAAAATCGAAATTTCGGTGAAAAAACACTCTATTTTCCTTGACATAAACAAAAGTATGCATTGAAAAATAAAAATCCTTCGATTAAGGACTGCCTTTTGATATACAAAAAAATGTCTGTGAAATTTGAAGCAGATCGGTTCAGTTGTTTTTGAGATATTTTGGTCACCAATTCTGAAAAAGTCATTCCGAGAAAAACGCGTTTTAAGTTTTACGTCAGGTACATACGTAGATAAAAACGCTCATAACTCCCCCAATTTTCAACGGACCGACTTGAAATTTTCGGAGGATATTTTTGAAAGGTTATATTATAAAATACCGTCGAAAACGAAAAGTCAATTTTTTCGAGTGAATCACTTTTTCCTACGAAAAAAATTGTTAAATTCGCACATGATTTTATACCCGTTACTGTGGCCTAAGGCCTTAATACTCCGAGGGTGCTAGATGGGCAGACATTTGTTGGGGAGTCCCTAGATCCTACCATTCGATAGGAACGTTGCACATAGGGCGTCCGTATTGGAATCCAAGTGGATTCCGTGCTGTTTCCCGATTGTCATCGTTTAAGAATTTTTTATTTGAAATTATCAGCGGCATTTTCTTGGATCTTCCAAAAAATATTATTTAACGTTACCGTGCACAAATTAATTGGGGAGTACCAAGATGCACCCAGATCTCTAAAAGGAATCTTTAGGGACTTGCACAAATGGAGTCCTTATTGGTATCCAATTGGAATGGTGTTGAAGTTTGCATCGTTGGAACGCAACGAAAGTTTCGTTTTACATTTTATTTTCCATATTTTTATTGTTATAGGTGATCTTTTTGATAGATTCATAACATAGATCGCTAAATAAATAACTTAAAAAATAGTTGAAGAAGTTTTGTCGGTGAAATGTGCCAAATGAAATTAAATTCGTTGCAGTCCAACGATGCAAACTTCAGCATCGTCCAATTGGATTCTACACCGTTCCCCGATGAACGCCATTTGAGAATTCTTACCACGGTCAAATCGAAAATGTGTGAAAAGTAATGAGAAAAACTTTGGTGTGTTAAGGCAGCATATACATTTCCAACTATCAAAAAATCGATTCCTTTTTTCTTCTTTAAACGAATGGTGTGATGACGAAAACGTGTTCTGTGTGGACAGCTAGATGGTACCAATGTGCAGTAACATAAATAACAAATGATAATGAAAGTGCATTTTCAGTGATGTAATTCAAGTCGATTTTCGAGATATACTTTTTAGGGGGCCAGTCAACTTTGAGAATTAAAAAAAATCGAAAGCAAGCACGACTTGAATAAATCGACGATGTTGAGCAATCAGAAGGGATTTTGTACGGTGCAGGAATTGCCGATTGAGTTTAGGTAAGAGTTTTTCATAGTATAAGCTTCAAACGCGTTTTTCTCGAAACAACGTTTTCAAAATCTAGCTCCATTGTATCTCTAAAACTAATAAACCGATTCTCGTCAAATTTAAACTACATATTGTAAGTACGATTCGCACCAAGATGACCCTCGATGGTTCAAAAGTTTTGATTTTTACTCTTTTTTTTGCGAAAAACTGCGAAAATAACGCGTTTTTGAATACTTTTTTCGTTTTTCATCTGCCATCTTTTTATTTTTTGATAAAACTTCATATCCGAGGATCATTTTGTAGCTGATGTCATACTGAATCTAATGGACTTTGATTTTTTGTTTCCGACAAGCCGTTGCCGAGATGTGATGGAGCTACCCAGCCCACCTATTTTTGAGGCGTTTCGTTAAGGGAGAGTTTGTCCTTGCAGTGCCATATTTCAGGTGTTTACATTTTATTTTTTTTAAAGGAAACGAGTAAAGCTTTTCAGTGCGGTTTTTTTCTTGCTTTTATTCATGATATACAGAACGTTAAAAAATTTTTTTTTTTTTTTTTAAACCGAAATGGCGGCCGTTGCAGCTCCGCGAAAACAGGTCATCAAATCGCGGGAGGTGAACGGCTGACATCACTGCCCCCTCTTTGTTGATCTGAAACACAAATTCAAAGCATATTATCAATCTGTGACCCTTTGGTCATGGAATGACGGATGGGTATTTCGTTCAGTACAACTTTCGGAAAATGGCGGCAATTAAAAAAAATCGAATTTTCGCGTTTTTTTCGCATAAAACGATAAATAATAAATGCAAAAATGTATCTATCGAAAAAACGATCCGTCATTCCGTGAAGACATATTTTCTGATTATGCTCTCCAAATTTCAGGTCGATATGTTAATTACAGCGGTCAGGAGAATGTCAGCCATTTTTAAAAACGTGTTTTCGAGAAAAACGCGTTTAAAGTTTTGTAATGTGTTTACACAAATGTGTTTATAATTACCGCTAATCGGCAATGCCTGGTCCATAGAGGCATCCCTCCTCTTCTTCTAGCTGCTCATGTTGAGCCGCTAACATCTCCCGCTAAATTTCAAGGACAAAGTCTTCGTTAAACTATAGTTTTTGCACTTAAAAATGGATAAAAATGAATTAAATTTTATTTAAATGTATTTCAAGTCTTTATTTATCAAGCCCGAAAACTTTTATATTCAGATCTTTTATAAAAACCTAAAAAAATCGCGAAAATAGCCTTTTTCCGTGGCTCCAAAGTGGACTGGCCCCTTCAGCGATTTATACTTTTTAAGATAAGATTTATACGTATGAACACTGTGCCTTTGAATGCACACTTGAAATTTCAACTTTGAATTTCTTCGAATTGAAGCCAGGGCTGCTGCTGCTGCTTTCCCACCTAAAAAAACTAGGTAGTAGTAGGAGAGGCACAAGCATCGCGGCGTCGGGATCCGATAGCCTGCCTATATCTGGTCCCGGGTGCAAATCCTCTCCGTGCCATTGAGGCACCAGTATTCACACGGAGTTAGTGTTTTCATAGGTAAGTACACATTATTTTTTCCATTTGTTTCGTCATTTCTATGTACTTTCGTGACTGAAATAAGGTTATCGTGCAATATTTTCAATTTTTTATCGGTTTTCTGTTTTTTTTTTCACGACCAATTTCTGATTTTTCTCGTTAATTTTTTGTATTTATATTCTAAGAGAAGCTTTATCCTTGCTACGGAGTTTCTAAAAAAGAAATGTGAAGCAGTTGCCATATTATCTACGACAGCGTCCGACCAACATATCCTACGACGTTGCATCCGAGAATGAAGACGATGGGCAGGAAATTGAAACCGAGGTATTAGACGAGCACAGTGCGGATGAGGACCCGGGCTTCGTTGTCCTCCAAGAGGACAACCATATCATGATTCATTATATGGTTGTCATTATAGGGTCATATCATATCCGTACTGAATTTTGTATTTTTTATAATAAAAACTCTTTGCCTTTCAATATTTCAATTCCTGTATTTTTATTGCATGCATAAATCCTATGAAACATTCTCCACTTTCGCGTTTTAAAATAATTCGACTTTTTTTTAGCGAACCTCAATAACTGATTTTTTTCTTAAAAATACATAATCTTAGGTATAAAATCGTAAAAGTACTTTTTTGATATCTTTATTTATTGCAAAGTTATGCATTTTTAACCAAATTGCTGTTATTCCCACATTTATATACAAATTTCAATTCTCTAATGTTCTAGACACTGAGAAGTGACCATGATTTTTTCCCAATTTTTTTTATGCCCGAAACTAGTTGAAAAATTGGAATGCCCCTTAAAGCCCCAGTGTTCACACCGAAGCCCCGAAAAACAAGGGTGCAGGGTAAGATCCATTTATTTTGTATATCTGTATATATTGTTGAGAAAATACAACGTACAGAATACGATGGGATATATCAAGAATTCTATTGGATTCTGTTCGACAATGTGGGCATCATTTAGGATTCAAATTAGATTCGCATATGGGATTCCAATGGGGAATGTGGCAGATGTGGCCAATACGGTGGGTGTGGTAGCACATCCCATCCGAACTGTAACAACTTCTGACGAGTTACCAAAGTTGTATGAGCTCTGGCATCAACAATGGTGAAGCACTAAACTTTCGAATTAGATGTGGATATGTCTGGTAGGAGTTCGAAAAAGCAATTGCCCTTCCGGAACGTGGTGCATCTTCAATAGCAAAAATGCCGGAACGAAATTTTGCGAGCCTGTTTTGACACTGGCGTTCTGTCAACGCATCATCGCTATACACGTCGCCTAATTTTTTTCTCGTTTAAACAGTATTCTTACATTTTCGGTGATAAAAAAGCAAAACATGCCGAAAATGATGCTCATAATTTTCCATATTTATGGGACACCGAAAAAAAGATTGCAATTAAAAATTGCACCAAACAAATTTGTTTAGAAATAATTCTTGCAATATGAGCTATCGAAATATATAACGGCATTACGGTGTGAGATGAAGTTGGCTGGTTGAAAATACGACTACTACCTCCGTTGGGAAAAACAACGAGATTACTTTTCGCACAATCCAATGTTTCTCTAATTCATCATGCTGTAGAAGATGTCTGTTGGAGCTATTTTTTTTTTGGCTGAATCGTGTTGAAATGAGATTCTCTACATCTAGTATATTGCAAATGTAGAGCGAGGAGCTCGAACGAGTTTCGATGTTTCGCAATGCTTCGTTCTCAATTCCCACATCTACTGTATTGTTGATGCAACAAGCGCCACGTGGTCATTGTTCACCGATATTTTTCGCTACAGCGAGGAGGCGGCTAACTTTTCGGGCTTCCCAAGACTTGAAACGGATCTTATCTTTTCTTCGGTTTGCGGCCCGTAACACCTTTGTTCCCCGTCTATTTTAGTCCAGGTAGAAAATCTTAGAATGCTTCATCGACGTGGCTGGAAAAGCTATACAAATATTTGACCGTCATTCGTGGAAGAATAAAATTACTGGGTGTTGAATCGGTGTACAGCGCCAGCGACCGCCCGCGTTTAGGGCATGTGTGCCGTTAACATAACCTCACTAATTTACGAAAAGAATTATCCCATAGATGCTTGAGTTTTTTTTCGAAAAAAACAAAGCATTAGGTTCTGCAGAATCCACTAAACCAGAGCTTGACTACATTCGATTACCCTGAAGATTATTTATCTCTGAGAAACTTCTGTTCGAAAATAGCAGCTATCTCTCGCGCACTCGTATGTAACGTGGCGTAGCTTAGACTTCGCCTTGAAGGGAGGTTACCGTTGAGAGGCATAAAAAATGCGTGAACTTCGGATTTTTTTTTTTCATATAAAATCAATACTTTTACAAATGGGTTTCAACGTATTTTATTCTTCTATCAATGGAGAGTAAATTCCCATTTTTTTTAAAATAAAAAAAAGAATCCAAGATGGCGGCTCCAGCTCTCGTCAAATAAAGCAATGCACGGCGGGTTTTGGTCTGCGCCGCGCACTCCACAGCCTTGCCAGTTCATTTGAAACAGAAACTGGTTACAAATGATTAACCTAGACTAAATTTGGGGAGCCTTATCGTATTTTTTTTTCTAAAGTATCCCTGGATAACAAAATAGCAGCCGTTTCAATAAAAATCCAATTTTTCTGCCCGGTTGTTTTTCCAACAGGCGAAAAAAGACTTCTCAATCAATTTTTAAAAAGAGTCGCTCCCTGATGGGTCTGTTAATTGAATTTCCTTTCAAGCGCAGATATTCGTGTGAAGCGGTTTATTCGTTGAAGCTGTACAGCGCCCCGGGCGCTGAAAAATGTGGTTTCCAGAAAAAAAAACCCATTTAAAGTCTAACGATATAAAAAATCGTATTTAATGTTTGTTTTTGACAACTCAAACAAACAAACCCACGTGTTCTTAATACCTTAAGGATGCAAAGGGGTATATTTTTTTGTTTAATTTAATTTGATAAAAATTAAGTAAAAATAATTTCCATCCAAATTTTTACGGATGGATGACTGGCCTCGCAGTTTTACTGAGTTTCCGATGGCAGCGCACCGGAGTGACATGGGTTTTCCACAGTTTCTCGGTGCCCTCGTGTAAACGTCATACAGGAGTGCATTCGAAAAAAGTGGCCGTGAACAGTTGGGGACATTTTTCGTCTGGTAGTAGTGAAGTGTTGAGGAAACAAATTGGATTCTAAAAAACTCGCTTTCCCGATTCAATTGTAAAATATATGCAAATGAGGGGTCAGGTTAAAATTCCGAACTTTGAATGATCAAAACGCTCAAAACTCCAAAAGAATATTACCCCGAAGGATCAAAACTCTGAAAGAATTTTACCCGAAAGTCCACAACTCCAAAAAACCTGAACGGGACCGGGTTGAAATTCCGAACGTTGAATGATCAGAACGTTCCAAACGCCGAAAAGATACTACCCCGAAAGATGAAAACTCCGAAAGAATTTTACACGAAAAACCAAAACTCCGAAAATCTGAACACTGTCAAAATAATTCGGCTATGGAAGTTTTAAAAGTTTCAAAATTTTCAATAAATCGACGAATTATTTCAAGAATTTGTTTTATTGAGAAGTGGTGTTACGTCAATTTTGAAATTTGTCTAGACAATGTTATACGTTCTACATCATTTACAGTCAACTGTGTAGACTTTCGCTGGCATAATCTTGACTAACCTTGTTGTTTCGGAACATTAAAATTAGGAATTTTAAACCGTCGGCGCATTCAAAGTTCGGAATTTCAACCCGGCCCTCGTGTCAAGATCATGCCAGCGAAAGTCTACACAGTCGACTGTAAATGATGTAGAACGTATAACATTGTCTAGACGAATTTCAAAATTGACGCAAAGTTACGTCTTAATAACAAAAAAAGTTTGAAATAATTCGTCGATTTATTGAAAATTTTGAAACTTTTAAAACTTCCATAGCCGAATTATTTTGACGGTGTTGAGATTTTCGGAGTTTCGGTCTTTCGTGTAAAATTCTTTCGGAGTTTTGATCTTTCGGGGTACTATTCTTTCGGAGTTTTGAGCGTTTTGACCATTTGAAGTTCGGAATTTCAACCCGGCCCCATCTTGAATTTTGGAACATGAAAATTCGGAATTTTAAACATTTGGAGCATTCAAAGTTCGGAATTTCAACCCAGCCCCATAAATGACGATGTGGGTGAATTTACGAATGGCCGTTTGTTTCTATCTATCATCAAATCTTTTCCTTTCGTTGGACGCCTTCGTCTCTTTCATTCTCGAACCACCATGAAAGTTTATTGTCAGAATTCGTTTTATTTTTTTCGGCAAATCGAGAGAAAGTGCTCCGTCGGTGGCCTCAACGCGAGCTGTCATCGGCCTGACCAATAAAATGTCCGATCCATTCGTAGCATTGCAAATTCGCAACAGCGTGGAATTCGTATTCGCGTAGCGTGCTTGCAATTTCGCATGAAGGGCGATTCGTGCATTACGAGATACACGCGAGGTATACGTGTGCGGGATCTGACGCGAAGCTCTCGTCGCGCTAAATAAAAGTAACGCTCGTAAAATTTCGTACTCGACGTGTGCGACGAGCGTTGACTGGCTCGTTTGGGCCGATTCGAATTTGGAACGCATATACTAAATGAGGCTCCTTACCGTGCCCGCTATAGTTGAGGCACGCGAATCGACCGAGCCGAGGCCTTATACGCTAGTGAAATTAGAATTTAGAAATCGCGCGTCACCATCCACATTACACTCTTGTCGTGCCATATTTATTTCATTATTGTCCACCTTTGTATTCCAATGAGCAATGTCAAAAATCGATGTTTAGATTTTTACATCAATAGGATGTAGAATTTCAGCAGTTTTGTTTATTTTAGTGATACATAAATGAGGCATTCCACGTCACTTCAGCCAGTAAAAAAATCCACAAATAATTTTGTAAAATCGAGTTACTTTATTGAAAAATATTCACCGAGTGTCGACATTTCTTAAAAATTTCTGACGTTTTTTCTCGTTGATTACCATTTTTCAATATTTTTCCATTCAAATGGCTGTATCTTTGGCAGGATTAGACGTATTTACATTCGTAAAAAAACGAAAATGTGCGTCTTTTTGTAGCCTTCCAGAAAAAAATGGATTTAGATTTCATTGAGCAAATGGAACGTCCGTTTCAGGGCAAAATATGCAAAAATATTTTTTTTCTCAAGTCAAGGCACTCGTTATTTTATTTTTAAGAATTTCCCCGAATTGTGAATACGAAAAACGGATTTTTGGAATTTTTTATATTATGGGATTCCTAAACACCGTGAAGTAACAGCTATTTTTATAAAAATTTTTTTTCTATTAATATTCGATCGAAGAGTGTGGAGCACTCGCTGTATGTTTACCAGGTTTTTGAAATACATATGACATATATGTCATATGAATTGGAGCCTTGAAGTGCTCCACACTCTTTAATCGAATATCAATTTAAAAAAATTAAAATAGCTGTTACTTCATGGTGTTAGGGATCCCATAATATAAGAATACCAAAAATCCGTTTTTCTCATTCGCAATTCGGGGAAATTAAAAAAAATAAAATAACGTGTGTCTTTCGTTGAGAAAAAAAATATTTTTGCGTATTTTACCCTGAAACGGACGTTCGACTTGCTAAATAAAATCTAAATTAATTTTTTTCTGCAAGGCTAGAAAACGACGCACATTTTCGTTTTTTATGAATGTAAATACGTCAAATCCTGCCAAAGATACAGCCATTTGAATGGAAAAATGTTAAAAAATGGTAATCAACGAGAAAAAACGTCAGAAATTGTTCAAAAATATCGACACTCCGTGAATATTTTTCAATAAAGTAACTCGATTTTTCAAAATTATTTGTGGATTTTTTTTACTGGCTGACGTGACGTGGAATGCCTCAAATAGGATGTAGAATTTCAGCAGTTTGGTTTATTTAGTGAGTTTATTTAGTATTTGGATTTTTTAAAATGTTAAGGTTGCATAAGATATGAAAATATATCGAAATTCGTGGTTCGTGTCTATTCTGTTTAGGACTTTGACAAATCGATTTGTTCCATTGTACGAATCAGAGCCGTATTTGGGGGGCAACGGGGATTGAAGCCCCGGGGCCTCCACAAGAGAGGAGCCTCCGCAATTCAAATCGCGAGGTCAAATTTTTTGACGAATCGTATGCAACGTTTTGTGAAAAAAATATCACTCCGGAGATCTGACAAAGGAAAAAAAGTAGTGACACTTTCATGAAACCCTTTTTCGAAATACCATTTCAAAGCGTATTTCTGTAAAAAATATTAAAAAACTCCAAACATGATGAATTCTCTATAGAAGAATGCATGGACTCTGATTTTTAAAATGTCACGTGTAATGAGCCAACCATTCATTTCTTGAAAAATGGCGGTGTATCTGGAAAAACGAAATATGTGTTTACTCATATTATTTTTCAAAACTGCTAAAAAACGTCAATGAAACTTTCAGTACCGAGCGCCAGACGCTTACACCAGACAGTACACGCTATTTATTTCAAAATACTTTGCTTCAATTGTATGAATGGAAACAGAAAAAAAAATAATTGGCCAGTCCACCTTATGTGTAGTGTATAGTACATAATTACACTATATTACCCTATAAAGTATATAATTACACACTAAAGAAATGAATTTATTCATATGAAAAAACCTGCAAAAAAACATAATTGTAATCGAATTTAGTTGTCAGGAAACATCTCCTTTCTCAACTTCAATAAGCGTACATTCGAGGCCATCTTTTTTCGCAATAAATAATTTAAACACTATAAAAAAATAATTCATCTTGTTTCAAAAATAATTAATGTTCTTTTTCTTCCTTGTCCCAGGGTCTCCACATTCGTTCGGAATTTCAAGAAATAAAAATTATTGAAATAAACGAACGAAACATCTGCATCGTGAGACTTCTCTCAACGATTAGTTTACAATGTCGATCCATGCTTGTTTTCTTTTTCAATTGAATTAAAATTACTAAACTGTGTATGCTTTTCGCTCGTTGCATATATCGCCACTGACTCCAGATCGACACGTCCACAATTTTTCTCACCTGTTAAATATATCAATATGGAATTTGTAATGGCGTATGATGTATCCCGCATTCGGAGTGATCGGTGACATGACACGGAGAAGCTCGAGATCTATAAATGCCTCGCGCGATTTCACTTTCGCCATCGTCCTCAGCTACTTCCATTATAGTGTACCGCGTTATATATGTACATTCATGCATGTAAACGTGTATTATATATATATATATATATATACACACATAACATATGTAGTGCGATACCACAAGACCGTAATTTGTCACATAACTTGGTGAATAGGTGTTACGAATCGGGAATATATAGCTCCTAGAACATACGGGATGGTGAATGCCTTACGTTACGTATATGTGTCTGTGTGCATGTATATATATTTACATGCACACATAAGATAGATACGTATGCGTTCTAAATTACAGTGTATATCGCGCATACTTTTCAACGCTCTAATCACTCGTTGCGATGTTAACGTTAGGTAAAATATGTCGTAATCTATCCGCCTGTGTGCGTATGTATGAGTATGTATATTCGGGTGGCACAATTTTGAGCTCTTTTTCTCACCATCCAATTATCTTGTTTAAAGAAAGGAAAAAAAAGTCGCGGAAGCTGCGAGCGGTGAAAAAATATTTAGCGGTCGCTCAAGCCTACCAAAATGCAAATTTGCTTCAAAACAATCGATTGATTTTTTTTCGATCCTCCCTCCTCGAGCCCTCCTCACCCATGAGTTTTTAAATTTACCTCGCGAAAACTCTAGCTGGTCAATGAATATTTAGTGGTCGCTCAAGAGCTTCGAAATTTCCTATTTTTTTTCTCACTATTCTCACTCAAAAATTTGACGCTTTGTAAAATGTTCAAAATTATTAATCCTTTTTTCTTTAGAAACAGATTTTTCAAAGTTACTTCACACTTCTAACCCAAGAATTATAATCTTTGTGCTCACAAAATAATTCTTTAACCCGTAACCCCCACTTGTAGTGCAATACAGGCCTTTTTCATGAATTTTTTTAAAGAAAACTACAAAACTTTTTTAATCGATCAATATACCATCTTAAAGAACATATCTTGAAGAACTTTCAGTAATTTTTTTATTGAAAAATATTACATTGTTTAGTGGCGAATGGCCGTCAATGAAATAATGTTTTTATATACACGGTTTGCGGTGACCAACATTGGGGCGAAGTGGATCATCTGAAAAAAAAATGCAGATGGATTTAGTCAAATATAAGTATAAACTAGTCTTTAATCGAAGGATTTAAAAGAATATTCATTTTTCACAAAATGGCGGACAGTCAATGTTAATGGTTCGATTTTAACGAAAAAAAAGGCCGTTTTTTGGCTATAAAACGGCCATTTAAAAAAAAATCGAACGATTAAGGACTACATTTTTATGTATTAAATAAGCCTGCAAAATTTCAAGAAGATCGGTTCATTAGTGTTCGAGTAATCTTGGTCATCGACTTCAGAAATGCCATTTTGAGAAAAACGCGTTTGAAGTTTCAATTTTCGGTCGTTTACACAACGGATTCTTCTCTTTCAACGCTCATATCTCAGTCAATTTTGTTCGGATCGACTTGAAATTTTCAGGACATATTCTCAGATACTTATACTTCAAAAAAATGCAATAAAAAAAATCGATTTTCCCAAAATCGCAAGTGGGGGTAACCCCTTAAAGCTCTTACCCGTAAACAAACTTATAGCGTTTTATTCGTAAAACTGAAATGGCAGCGTATTTCCGAGCATCGTAATGCGTCGCATGGTTGGTCTCGTTAGTAAAAATGTGAACACATCGTAGCTGTACTCCGTGACTAGCGACGCCATAATACGACAATACATAATAATACATATCGTCTAATAGGTAATTGTTACAAATGATCGTAATAAATTATTCTGAAAATGTAACACTTCGCTGTTTATTTTGTTTTTATGCTACAAGCACTGTAGTGCATGCGAGATTAATTTTTTTGCGGAAATTCTAAATTTCGAATACCTTGAGCAACCACTAAATATTAATTAGCCGGCCAGAGCTTTCGCGACGTTAATTTAAAAATTATAAAGCGTAAATTCATGGGGCAGAAGTGGAAGAAAAAAAAATCGAGTTTTGAATGAAAATTTGAATTTTTCGGAAGCTTGAGCAACCTCTAAATATTTTTTGACCACTCGCAGCTTCCGCGACAATTTTTTTTCTTCAAAGAAGATAATTGGATGGTAATAAAAAGGCAAAAAAATCGAGCTCAAAATTGTGCCACCCTAATGTAGATATATAAATATAGATATATGCCAAACGGCGTTTTTAAAGTCATTCGGTTTCGAGGGCGGTCGTTTTCAAAGTTAACGATTTTTTTGCAAAAATGGTAAGAACCGTTAATTGCGGTTAATTCAACTAGCTTTGTATACGGCTTTCATTTTTTTTCGGTTATTTTGGGATCGCGTGATTTTCGTTCTTTCGGAAAATTTTCAACACCGACCCCGTGTGTATTCGAGAAGAAATTGCAATTGTCAGGTCGATTTCTAGCCACCGAGCTGGTGCTCCGGGAAGCGATTGGAAAAGGCCATTAATGATGGCTGGGACTTTCGGAGTATCAACGTAGAGCTTGACCGATTGTGCGAATTCTCGCCCCATTTATATATACCCATGTACGTATTGCAAACGGGCTTGGTATTGGCACTGTATTGGTGCCAGAGCTGCCAATACTGGCAGGCACCAAGGGCCAAGCCTTGCCCAAGTCGGATTGCGTATTGAGACAGCGTTGGTTT
Source organism: Ophion obscuratus (assembly GCA_964007375.1). NCBI lineage: Eukaryota > Metazoa > Arthropoda > Insecta > Hymenoptera > Ichneumonidae > Ophion > Ophion obscuratus. Next base: position 6,070,704 of record OZ023319.1, read on the forward strand.
GTTAACACCGGTCCAACTTATGGTGGCGTGAATCGGCCCGACACTGTTTACGGACATTGGCTCAGTATAAGTGCCCAGTTTTGGGCCAGATATCATTGCCAGTCTTGAGACAAACCCTAAATCAGTACTTTGCCGGTACATGCCCGTGTATAGACTGGGGACTTGGCTTAGTCTTGGCTCAGTACTGGTGCCAGAGCTGCTAATACTGGCAGGCTACCAAGGGCCAAGTTTTGCCCAAGTCGGAATCAGTATTGAGACAACGTTGGTTTGTTAACACCGGTCCAAGTTATGGCGGCGTGAATCGGCCCGACACTGTTTACGGGTATTGGCTCAGAATAAGTGCCCAGTTTTGGGCCAGATATTGTAGCCAGTCTTGAGACAAACCGTAAATCAGTACTTTGCCGGTACATGCCCATGTATAGACTGGAAACTTGGCTCAGGCCTGATGCCAGTACTGGCTGGATACTGAATGCCAATATTGGGTTAGATCGTGTAAACAATACTGGCCCAATTCCGAAATTATAACACCGGTCCTACGCTTGGCAAGCGTTGACACAGTATCGGTGACTAGTACCGGCAGCCAATATTGGGCCAGAGTTGCGGCGTGTTCCCGGTCACCGGCATCAGATAAACATCGGCTGGTTGTCGAAAATGTTTTCGCCGCAGTGGTTTTTTTCCCGATCGTATCTAAAAAAAATATCTGGAATCAAAATATTTTATTTCATTGCACCTAGTTCTAAAAATTATATTAGTAGAAATTTGAAAAATATTTACCATTCATGCGTTTGTACGTTATTTTCGCACTGAAGGATTTTTTCGCTATACCCTTCGCGCCTGGTTTCCCCGTGGCCGAGTATTTTTCCTGCACCGCCTTCGATATCAGGCCAGCGATCACATTGGTGATAACATCTTTTCCGTCGGTCGGTGAACCCACCAAGGATCTCTTCACCTCCATCTAAAAAGAATTGAAAAATATAGCCACTTCCAGAGTATTAAGTATGAATTAAGATGCTCTTCTGTAATTTTACTTCAGCATACATAATTTCGGTCAAAGTAAATAACATTGTATTTACCAAAGCGTTTTCTTTCCCCTTGTCCTCCGAGACTCCCTGATCAAATTGAACAAATTCTTCAAAACAAATTATAGAATAAGAGAGAGAGAGAGAGAGAGAGAGAGAGAGAGAGAGAGAGAGAGAGAGAGAGAGAGAGAGAGAGAGAGAGAGAGAGAGAGAGAGAGAGAGAGAGAGAGAGAGAGAGAGAGCGCGCGCAGTCCTACAGCAAGTAACGAACGGAGAGAGAATAAATGAATTATTTATTATGCCTTAACATGCAGTAGAGAAAAAATATAAAATAAAATGAAAAAATAAGTATTGAAAAAAAATTCTTTGTATATCTTACCTGGTTCACCTTATAAAACGTTCGAAATTTTATAGCACACTTAGAGCACTCGAATTCGTTTTAGGACGAGAAAAGTTAATTTAAATAAAAACGAATGTGAATATATAAAAAGCACTTGGGGATTGAAACAAGTTCACACGTAGACGGCACGAGAAAGACTGATGCTCAACGCTGCCAAAGAAATCCTAATTCTTTGTTGACGCTGAGCGTGGATCAGCGTGTGGGTATATAGGTGCATATACCCACACGAAGTGTATACTTGCCGCGGAGGGACAGCATGCGGGAAGAAAACAATCTTCAACCGTGTGCGCCCGACGTAGCGAATGACCACTGATACACACGCGTTGCGTCGAGGCATAACAATGTCTGCCTCGACGCAAGAAGGCGCGAGAGCCCATCGCGGTGTACGTTCAGAACGAACACGCGAAATAGTGTAATAAAATGACATCGTCTACTTAGCCAATTTATGGATATCCGTAAGGATACGGAAGAGTCCAGGGGAGTCTGTAATGGTTCGGGATTCTCTCCAAATTTTATAGCAACTTTACTTTTACAATACTTTATGTAAAAAAATCACCACAGTATCGTGATATATGCAAAAATTAGAGCGGTTTAACATATTTCGAAAGTGTCCAAAATTCATAAAATTTAGACCATTCGACCGATCATTCCTAAATTCAATACCAGCCGTCCTTTCATGATACTCTATTTGATAAAAAAAAATTCTTTTACAATTCTTTTAAAAGAATCTTTTGAAAAATTATTTCTTTTAAAGATTCTTTTAAAAAAATTCTTTTACAAAATTCTGAATTTTTTTGCAAATTAACGTGGTCACAGACATTTTTTTTAATTAAAAAATGCCGTTAAATTTGTAATTTTTTAGTTCTCTCGACAAAATTTGCAGAGAATGAAGAGATTGTATGGATTAACATCTGAGCGAAACAGGAGCCCTTCAACCCAAACCGTTCTCGAGTTACAGACGTTTTAATTTTACAGTGCCATAATGTACACGCGCGCGCATACGCACACACACGCACATGCATGCAGACATTGTTTCTGAATATGATTTTTCGAGGTTTTGGGACATTTTGAGGACGTTGACATTGAAAACTGAGAATAAATGTTTCTATCGTCACAAAGTTTCTCTATGAGGAGGCAAAACTTACATTTTTCATTCAATCCATATTTTTTGGACTGGCGCCGTACTGATAAAATTGTCTGTCAATACTGAGGCAGTACTAAACCGAAGACTCGTTAACCAGGACTGGAATGGTAATGTTGCCACTGCTGGGGCAGCACTTCCAGCCAAGACCCACCCAATCTTGACTGGCACTGTACTAATAAAATTGTTTACTAATACTGGGGCAGTACTTAACCGAAGACTCGGTAATTAAGGCTGGCATGGTACTGTTGCCAATGCCGAGGGAGTACTTCCAGCCGAGACTCAACCAACCTTCGTTACTAAGACTGGCACTGAACTAATAAAATTGTTTACCAATACCGGGGCGGTACTTAACCCAAGACTCGGTGACCAAGGCTGGCATGGTACTGTTGCCAATGCTGGGGCAGCACTTCCAGCCGAGACTGAACCAACCTTCGTTACTAAGACTGGCACTGAACTAATAAAATTGTTTACCAATACCGGGGCGGTACTTGACCCAAGACTCGGTGACCAAGGCTGGCATGGTACTGTTGCCAATGCTGCGGCAGCACTTCCAGCCGAGACTGAACCAACCTTGGTTTCTGAGACTGGCACTGAACTAATAAACTTGTTTACCAATACCTGGGCGGTACTTAACCCAAGACTCGGTGACCAGGGCTGTTATGGTACTGTTGCCAATGCTGGGGCAGCACTTCCAGCCGAGAGGCAACCAACCTTGGTTACCAAGACTGACACTGTACTAATGAAATTGTTTATCAATACTAGGACAGTAATTAACCCAAGAATCGGTTATCGAGACTGGCACGGTACTGATACTTTCAGTTGCCAGTGCTAGGGCAGTACATCCAACCAGCTTTGGTTACCAGGACTGGCACCGCACTGATGAAATTGTTTACCATTACTGGGGCAGTACTTCACCCAAGACTCGGTAGCTAAGACGGTAGGGCTGACTATTGGCGTACACTGATGGAGCCGACCGTGGGCCAATACTGTCTGCCATGAATTGTCTTGCGTTAATTTCTAATCCCGGTCCCCGGTACTGTACCAATGTCGGGCCAGTATCGGCTGTCCCCAGAGAGCCGACTGTTGGGGTGGACTACTGTTCGCCGTTAACCGTTCTACGTTCATATATAATCTCGACACACGACAATATGCCAATGTCGGGACAGTATCGACTTACGACGAAGAGTCGACTGTTGGCGTGGATAGGTCGAGCCGATCACGGACCGGTGACACTCCCCGTTACGTAACATAAACTGCTCGCATGCCGCCATTCGGTGTTGCATCGATGCAGACCACGAACAAACAATGTAGAGTCCATTGTCGCTTTTTCGTGCAATAGAATTTTTTTTCCCTTGTGCTCCTACCGTAGCCTCAATATGAATAAACAAAAGCGCTGTGGTAGACGGAAAAAAGCGCGGAAAATTAAAAAAAAAAAAGAGGGTTTGGAATACACTGTGCCTCGTGCGCGCCATTGGGAGACAAAGACTCAATCACGCGGTCGGCTTTACCGCGTGTAACCTGAAAGCGCACGCGTTCCGATGTATTTTAAAATATAACAATAGCCTATAATAAAGTGACACGATATAACAGAATTTCAAATTCAACCTATAATAAAGTGAAAAAATGTAACAGCGTTTCGAACTTAGCCTATTACGATAACCTATACTAAAGTGACAAAATATAAGAGTATTTCGGATTTCACTTGTAATGATAACCTATCATAAAGTGACAACATATAACATTCTTCGAAATGAATAATATGCGCGAAACCACGTGTTTTTTAATCGTACAATTTGAAGCAAAGCAACGAACGGGAAAACGGTATCGAGTTAGTGCTACAAACATGGGTTTCGACGAAAAACGGAAAAATTGTTTGTCGTTACCCGGACACCACAACTGGATTTAAAAAGATCCGGAAATTAATTCAGAGGAGCTCATCGCCAATGGCAGAATGGACTGAATACCCAGTTGAGGAAGTACTTACTTACGAGTACCAGACTCGTAAGTAAAATAGAACTTCGATTAAGGCGTTATACGTAGTTGCAAGGCCAAAGAAAGTCGTTTTTCACGATTTTTTTCTGGAAAAGGATTTCATTTGGGCAAAACGAAAAGTATTAGGCAGTGTAGTGGCATTTTTTAGCTTCAGATTGGTATTTTTTATTTTCAAAAATATTCATTGACATTGCTCCCGTAGGAAGTCTCCTGGAGGTCCCCGAAAAAAAAGTGTCCGGCGGTGAGCAAAGTATCGCCGGTTTGGATTATCTAAAATGAAAAAACCAAAAAGATTCTTTTAGGGGATAGGTGATTCCAGGTATTGATCGAAGGAATAGTTGAAATTTTAATTTTTGACAAAATGGTGGCTCCGGAAAGAAACAATTTCGACTTTCGACCAAATTTTTTTCGTTAAATCGTGGAAAAAAAATATAAATAATTATCGGAAATCTTATTCCTTCGATCGATACCTGAAGAATATATCTGACAAGGTTGTGGTGAAATTGCCGATCGGGTGAGCCGTTTTTGAGAAATCGTGCTCACCGACTTTGAAAACACCGTTTTGAGAAAAACGACTTTGAAGTTTCTCGGACGCTCGGAGACGCGCTCCGAGCGTCCGTACAAATATGTGTGCATTTCCGAAAATATTCGCTGGATCGATTTGAAATTTTCAGGGAATATACTCACATATTTGTACATTCGGAAAATGCAATGAAAAAAATTATTTTTTGAAATTTCTAACCGCGTATAACCCGTTAATTATCTCATATTTTCATTGACGTAGAGAACCAGTTTTTGGTTATTACACAGGTGACCACGAACAAGGAATACGCCGTCTCAAACGGGCATTGAAGGGAGCAGATTTGATAGCAAGCACCGATACTGAAAGCTGGCATTGTTTCATTTTTATCAGTCGATAGCAAAGCCATAGGAACACGTTCTCTAGTAGCATAATCAAAGGCCAGTCATGAAAAAGACTGCACGACTCTATCCAAAGTAGGGGCACCCACTTTGAAAACCAATTGTAATTATTCAATTATAATGTTTACTGTCACATCTGCGCAATAATTAACCGTCGACAAATATTCTATCATAAAGAAATAAATACTGTTGCTTTGTTTCTGTGCAGTGATGTTCCAATAAACATTTTGTAATTTTGTATCATCATTCGATGCCTAAGTACCTCTTTGGATAGCTAATAATTTGTTGTTGTTTTTTCAAGTATCCACAAGCTAAGTAACTCAGTGAGCTTTTGAATAAAACCTGCATTTTTGTGAAAAAAAAATTACGAAAATTACTGGACTTGCAGAGTTTTGGAGGCGCCTAATTAAAAATCGTTGGCAGATTATTCTTATTTTATTGCTAATAATTCTTTCTTACTGTGTCCTCAAACTACAAATAATAAGAAAGTTTGATTCCATACCACATTTTTATTTTCTTCAATTTTAAAGTTGCCTATCCCTCACTTTATCAAAAAATAATAAAAATAATGATATCTCGAAAATAGTTCACTTTTGCATAAAGCATTACTGGGTTGTGTGATAGTGGAAAACATGTCCTACAACCCTTCTACTGAATCGTGATCCATAACCAGTAGCCCTGCATGGATAAAAATCGATCGAATCTTGGAAGCGAGTAAAATCTATATACGACGACGAAAACCTGATCATTGCAAATTTTGTTTTTGCTGTAAGCTGAGAAACGTGAAATATTTGCGAGTTTATGGGAAAATATTCAATGGATCGGTTGCGAAGAGGAGTAAGGCAGAATTTGACGACGGACTCTACATTTTTCGGGTATATTACGCCACCGTATGACAATTGTCTTGATAATAATTTCAATGCGTGCCCGCAGTATGCGTGAGCACGTGTATTTTGTAATTGAAAAATATATACGAGCATCTCATCAATTAAGGGGTTAACGAAATTTTTCACTTTCCAAAAATTTGCCTAAAAAATCGTCAGATAACTGTTAATAACAAATGTACTGTGCAATATAAAAAAAAAATCCTACGTACTTCCATAGACAATGTATTTTTCAAGATATATTCAACATTTCGAGTGAATCGGTTGAAAATAGTCGGAGTTATGTTTCTGGCCAACTTAAGCAATGCAGTTTTGAGATGAACGCTGCACAGCCGCCATATTGAAATTAATCGCTTCAAAAAAATTATTGTATACAGTCACTGATATGTATGATAAACACCCTTTTTTCGTAATCTCGATTTATTATGTAGTTTTAAAAAAAAGTTCCCAAAAAGTCTATTTTTTCGGCCTCTAGAGTGGCCTAAGGCCTTAAATCAAAAGGTCGAAATAACTTTTCTTTTTGAAATAGGTTTGGGACAAAAGGTCAATCAACGGAAGTGACAAGGGTACGTGTAAAACATTTATTACAATGATACATTATTTTCATTATCGTCCAATGAGTCGCAACACGCGTCGAAAAAGATGTACACGAAAATTATTTCTCTTCCATATTTCACATGACTGATACGCTGTATACATACACGCATTTGTAATTTGTAATTTTTATATATATATATATATATATATATATATATATATATATATATATATATTAGACTGATTCGAAAAAAAAAATTATTTTTTTTTCCTTCTGGATTCTCGTGCTATTGTTGGGCACTAATAAAAGAAAATTTCTCTAAAAAGATGGGCGCGGTCACTCAATTTTTAGAGGTGGCTATCTCGACTTTTTTGTATTTGAATTTTTTTAACGAACGTATTGCATTTAAGCATAGTCATGGCTTCGGATTACGGATAAAAATCACATCCAGCAGCTATTTCGTAACAAAAATAAACTCTAATAATTTGAAAAGATTGCAATATTCACAATTCAAATTCAGGTAGATCAATAATGGCGTCTATACTACTCTCGTTATTCATGTTGATTTATTTATACGCATTAACATTTCGCACTTTTTACGAAAAATTAAATTATAAGCTTTTATTCATAAATCGTATATTTACATTTTCAAAATGCTACACTTATATTATCTTCAAACTCATTTATATTTCTTCCCAGCCACTGTGCATAACGTCGCGTATGCCACTGCGCATACTACTGCGCAAGTCACTGCGCATCCGTGGCGCCATTTTGTATTGGCGCAGCGCATTTGTAAGTGGTGTTGTTTTTTTTTCAATGTGACTCAAGTAAAGACAATTTTAAACAATGGCTCGGAAAAACGAAGACAACACAATTTGGCTAATCGGCAAGAAAAATCCGAAAATAAGTACCCGTCATTTGCCGTCAAATCGGAAAGTTTTGAGTTTGTTCTTTTACAAACATAAGAGAGAAAAACTGACCATACGTCGAAGTGCACACGAAACGATGAAAGAAGTTTTCGAACAATGTAAATGTGCTGAAATTCCAACGCGGAAAAAACTTTTAAAAAATCGGGTTAAAAAGAATTTGCCGTCAGTCTAATATATATATATATACATATACATATATATTCATTGGATACATCTTTGATATGTATGTAAAATATAGAAAAGTATACGCTCCATTAAGGGGTTAGGCCTATTTGCAAAATTCGGAAAAATTTCTGTTTTCAAAACCAATACATTTCGACAGTACTCACGTTATAAATGTTCTCTGAAAATATCAAGGTGATCGGATCACATCGGCTCTCAAATCGATTATAATTAAATATTTTTACACCAAAAATTACAGACTGTTCTTCAGATGATACTTTTTTAAATACCTAATTTTTGTAGACATTTATCCTCGCGATTTTGTAAAAAAAAATCTCAACAATCACTTGTTTTCGACTGTTACAACTAGGCATAACCCATTTATACAAACCTACGCTGGGGCGCAAACGGACGCGATTTAAAACAAGCTAAAAATATCGACAATGTCTTGAAATTATGTACAACGATAAATTTCTCGCATCTGCCTTTTTGATCGGACACCTTGCGTGGGTATATACCTAAAGCTTTGCGCACATCGCATTAACGTCGCAAGTTGGTACAGTGGTATTTCCCTCCGGAAAATTCCACAAAACGATTTGTTTTTATTGTGTTTATCTGCGAAATTTCGAAATGTAATGAAAAGGAGAAATTTTCAATCCTACAGGCTTCGTACGTGCACGAAATTTGGGCAAACGTTCCAAAGTATTTTTCACGATAATGACGAGCTGTGCACACCGTGTACAATGATCACTGGGATCATACGAGAAGAGTATTTCTCAACATCGAAGACACGCGATAATTCGATAAATTTTGTCCAGTGATATTTTGATGACGATGAAAATGGAAAACGTTGAGTCGATGATCTTCCGTGTGACGCTCCGTCTGCCTGGGCCAATATGTGGATGGGTAACCGCATAGTTGCGCACCGGCTTGCTCACCGACGTTTTCCACAGTTGCCCTATGCCCTCGTGCCAACGTTGAGCAGTCGTGCGTCAGAAAAGATTTCCTGTGGACGACACTCCGGTGGGGTGGCTCGCGAACTCAAATTATTGAAGTGACAGTTATCGTCTAAACGAGATATGGCATCGTAAAAGTACGAAAGGACACACAAATGAACGTTGAAAACAAAAAAAGTAATGAAACACCGCAAAGTACGTTAAGATAGTTTTTCAAAATGCAGTCGCCGGTAATTATGCGTAAGTGGGACACCGCCCCAATTTCAATGTCAATATTTTTGTCTTAGCATAAACTGTTTCAATTGGTCGCCGCTAATGATATTCCGGCGGGGGAGGCTGACATTTTTCGTCAATTCCATAAGTTATGGGGTTTTGAAGTTCCCGGAAAGACGTGATAAAATTGGGCATTTTAGAAAATTCCGACGCTTATATTGGTGGTGGGGAGGGGGGGGGGGATTTTTAAAAGAAGCCTTCTTGAATGCAATCATGAAAAAAAATTGCAGTGGTCACTTTCCCCACTCCTCCTGCTACCCAAACAAGCCCAAACCCAAACAAACCCAAACCCAATACCCAACAAACCCAAATCCAAACATTTATCGAACTCAAATGTGCATTTCTAAATGAAGTATTACTTTTTAAAGATTGTTTGAAATTGCACCTTATTAAAATTCTTTTCTTTTCCTTTTTTTATTGTCTATCTTCTGTTGCAGCGCGACGTTAAATTATTTGCGTTTATCGTCGCCAATCTGCCACACTTGGGACTCTTCACTTTTCTATAAATGACGCCGTGATTTTGTAACACCTTCGAACTATGATTTGCGTCCTCATTTCATTTTCTTTATCATAAAACATTTGGCACTTTCTTTCATAAATAATTGTGGTTTATTAATAAATGAAATTGTTGTATAAATAAAGTGATTTTCAACACCATGAATTTTCATTTTCATTTCATGTGGTGACACAATTTTTTTCTATCGGAGTGCCCTATTTTATCACCTATTTCCGGGAACTTCAAAAGCCCATAACTTTTTATGGAATGAAGACGGATGTGATTTCTCTTCGGCATTGTATGCGGGGAGGCTTTTTCTATGAATGCCCCCACCCCTCGTCACAAATATAGACGCTGAAATGTTGACAAATGTTATATATTATCACGTGTTTCCAGAAACTTTGAAACCCCATAACTTATGGAATTAATAGAAAATGTCAACCTGCCCCGACGTAATATCACATACTTTAATGGAATCAACAACTTCATGGCGAAGAAAAATGTTCCCATCGAAATTGGGGCGTTGCCCCACGTGTGCATAATTACCCAGTAGTCCTCTTAGAACTTTCACGATTTTTTGTACGTCGATAATTCTAGAAATCGGAAAGACATCACATGAGCCGATCGAATGCATAACTTTTTCCTTCCAAAAGTAGCTAATGGACACACTCCAGGTAACGGTAGCTTTTGAAACTTCGGCAAGTTCACTCGCACCCACGCAAACTTTCTCTCTCTCTCTCTCTCTCCCTCTCTCCCTCTCTCACGGACACACACAAACGAAAGTTGACACTCTTATCATCAGTGATGATCACTCGCTCGCACATTCTTACGATTGACTTTTTGGGATCGTGAACGAATGTCTCGTAGCCGGAAATGAAATGAGTTCAGGCCATCTCGGGCCTTCTCGTTGTCATCATCCGCGTGGCTTCGCTCGGTCCCGGACGCACGTTCGTATCTCGTATGCCGAATATGTTCTTGAACGAGCGGGGAAACTGTCCATTCAGGCCAGCGTATATTATCGGATTGTAGCAAATTGATGATTTTGCCAAGAGACTCGGCAGCACCGCTCGGCAGCTGGGCGGGTAGTGATATCTGAAAGTTCCCTCATGCCGTTATCTACAGCCCGCGCTACTAGATTCTATTGTTACGAACGTATGCAAAATTGATGCTAGTTGACACGAATTAGCGAACAATCCGGCTGCAGCGATCGAAAATTGTCTTTTTAGCCGCAGGCTCTATATTTACAGGAAAAGTGCCGACATATCAATCGTCAATATATTCACGTCAAAATTCCTGCGCAAGCCACGAGTTTCTATTAAGGGGTCTTCTCACCATAGACTCTAAAAAAGGCTATTTTCATGAATTTTTTTAATAGGTTTATATCCTACATATATATAAAAGTTATTACACTTAATAAATACACTTTCAAAATACATTAAAAGAAAAATTTAACTCTATTTAAGTCACTATTTATAAAGAAAAATGGTAGTTAAAAAAATGTCCTAAATATTGTAAGTCTGTGCTGTTGATGAAATCGCGGAGCTGGATCATCCGAAACAAAAAAATCAAACGGTTTTAGATTCAGTATGTTAATGGCCATAGCACATATACGATTTTTGATATATATAAAAATAACAAAATAGCGGACATTTTTCGAAAAAAAAAACAAAAAAACGTGTTTTTTCACCGTTTTTGACAGAAAAAGTAAATATGAAAATTAAAAAAAAAATCCTTGCTATGCACTATAGCTATAGTTGTGAAGAATATGTGGTTAAAATTTCATAAGGATCGGTTCATTAATTTCGACGATCATATCAACGAGCCGTCGAAAAACGTGGTTTCGAGAAAAACGCGTTTAAAGTTTGTTTGGGTTACATAAATACATACAGTTTTTTAAAAACGCATTTCGAAAGTGTATTCATTAAGTGTACCAACTTTTATATTAATATCTATAATATAGACCTATAAAAAAATTGATGAAAATATATTTTATTAGCGTCTGAAGTGCGAAGACCCCTTAACAAATATGCTAAATTGTTTGGATTATTTTTTTTCTCGATTTTTCAAAAGATATATTTTATTGGACAGATCGGGTCCAAAAAAATTGTATTCATCAACATGCAAATGTCTTGCAACAGAACAAAACCCGAGGAGCAAATAATAATATTTTTTATAAACAATCGGAAACTCCGAGTCGGACTTACATTGAAATATTGGGCTGCTATTGCGAGTCCTGCATACGGAGTCCAGGCAATCAGAAATGCGGTGATCATCAGTGTGACCATTTTCGTAACTTTCGCTTCCCTTCTTCCTCTCGCACCTGCAAAACTCCGGTCCGTCGCCCCTTTTTTCCTTTCTCATAGACCAGGCGATATCCATGTTCAACAAAATCGTTTCGTGTTGGAAAATTGACCTCTTTTTCGTTGGTTGCTATGTGTAGGTTTTTATTTGAAATAGCCAAGCCGAATTTGGTTGGGGTTGAAAACTTAAAAGCCGCCGTATCTCGATAATTAATAGCCCGATGAAAAAATGTTCCATACAAAAGTTGTTTGGAATAATAAAATACGTATAAAGTTATCTGACATCCAATCCTCTATCTTTATATATACATACAGTATGGCATGAATCAGAAAGACTGATTTTTTTTGCTTCCAAAATGGAACGATTAATAAATGTTGATTAGTTAAAAACAATAATTAAAGTTGACTGACTCATATATGTATTGTTTTATTTGAACATGACCTTAGCGTTATCATCTTGCCCCTACTTGTCCTACTTCCGGTATACGTTCGCTCACCTGCCCGCTTCTTGACTCTCTTCAGCGTTAAAATGATGGCGAAGTAGCTCGTGCTGATTACGATTACCGGTACTATGAGGCCAAAGACGAATAGAAATGCGATGTAACTGTCGCTCATCGTCTCGGGATCGTGTACTTCCCACGAGACGCTGCAGGAGACATTTCCGGCTTCGGGACCGTAACTGCCCCATCCTACGAGCGGTGGTACCGACATACATAGGGCGTAAATCCACACGCAACCGGCCATTTGAAGTGCGAATCTACAAAACCAAAAATGTTGCGATCTCTGAGCTCCGCGTAATATTCTTATTCGGGTAAATGTCGTAATATCAATATTTATAATTCTGTAATTTTATAAATGTTTAAAATTATATTTTTTGATATTATAAATCTTTTAAATATTTTTTTACTGTTTAAATATGTAATCATTCAAATGTAAGCCGTAATATTAAAAATATTTATGATATTCGCGCAAATGTATAGATAAAAAAGTCGGGGTAATGTTCATTCAATAAGTTTTTAGGAATAATTCGTACCTGTCAATTTTCAGGACGCGGAAAATTCAACGAAAAATCTCACACAGCTCGTATAATGAATTTTTTTTTCACATTTTCTCGCGGACTGATCGCGTTGTTCGTTATCAACAATAGAAGTTATAGCACAAATTCGATTAATGTGTATGTCGTGGCATTGTTTTACCCTGTTCGTAACTCTCAGTGAGTTTAATTAAAAAGCTTTCCTTCCATCTGATTTTATATTCGGCAAATCCGCTCGAGCAACCTGATGACAAAGATCCCCGGATAATCCGAAACAAATGTAATTAATGAAAGACCGTGCCACTAGTACAAGAAAAAATACCTTTGACATTTATTTTATTGACGATTCGTTAATTTTTTTCTTTAATAGTCCTCCCAACATCCAAATGTGCTGCTAGTCAATAGCAGATGGATATGACAGGCTCAAAGTATCCCTTCCCTATACATACATACATACACACACACACATATATATATATATATATATATATTCCGATGAGAATTTTTTCCACCGGTAAAAAAACGCGGACTTTAATGTTCGTTCGAGTTTTTTCCCCAATATCCCGTAATTGGCGTTCAACGAGTTTGGAAACTGTTAGCCGCGAATGAAAAGATGCGAACAGGAAGTTGAGCGTAGGAAAAAAACATCCCAAATAAAAGTCCCGTGCACGGTCGATATGCTCTCGGGGCGAACGAACATATAGTTGGCAATGAGTCTCAAATCGCTATAGGAAGAATGAAGAATGAGCGAAGCCCGACCGATATCAACCTCAATTTTCCATTTCGATGCACGCGCAAAGAGCGGGGAAGAAGCACGTGGCCCGTATGAATTTCGATTTGCCGTGGCGCGAATTTTGAATATTACACATATCAGTAGCTGCCGATCGAACTTTAATATCACAACGTTTGCTGGGAACATGCAAACGCGGCTCATCTCTATTCATCTATAACATCCAGAAGGGAAAACGAAAGTTTTGAGAGATGCGAGCATCGATGAAAGGATCAAGGAAAAGCGCGGGTATATAGAATCGCGTGGAATATGAAAGTTGGGCGAAACGCTAAGATTGTGGAAAGATTCGACGGACCACATTGTTGAAATTTCTATACGTCATTTGATCGGGTTGTGCAAAGAATTGAGCCTGAAGAAGAACGAAACGCAGCCCGATGTAAGACCCAATAGGCTTACATCATACCTACATGATGTGATTTTATACAAATCTAAACGACAAACGTGTCACGCTATACTTAAATAATGATGCATCATGTTTTTGCAATACTTTATCCAACAACCACGTCGCATAGTCACGTAATTTTTTAAATTATTACTCAATTCTTCTTATTACTAAACTTCGTCAATCGAATTCCAAAATCGACGAATATTCGGTTTCGTTAAAGTATTCCTTCACGAAACCGAATATTTAACGATTAACCGATTATCGTCTCTAATCAAGTGAAAAGACATCTCAGTATACCGATAAAATTTCAAGCCGAGTTACAGAACTTTAAAAAAAAATTACGATTCTAAAAATCGTTTAAAGGGCCAGTCCACTTTGAAAATTTCAAAAACTCGAAAGCAAGCAAGACTTGAAGAAATCGACGATGATGAACGATCAGAAGGGATTTTGTACGGTGCAGGAATTGCCGATTGAGTTTAGGTAAGAGTTTTTCATAGTATACACTTCAAACGCGTTTTTCTCGGAACAACATTTTCAAAATCTAGCTGCATCGTATCTCTAAAACTAATAAGCCGGTTCTCTTGAAATTTGAACCACATATTGTAAACATCATTCGCAACAATAGTACAGTCGTGCTGTATATTGGAATCGGAAAAAATTAGAAGAAGGCTAGTTTTTTGACAGGTTATTTTGTAGGTGCCACGGATGTTAAAACCACGTTTGCCTAAAAATAGGGGTGTAGGGTTTTTTTTAGGGGCTGGGGGTGGATTAATTCCAAACTACAACCCCCACGAGGTCGGCGCCGGGAGACAAGATGTTCCGAAAAATCCGGGTTTTATTTTTGTCCATAGCGCCGAAGTCGTGGAAGTTCATTTTGGGGGTGAAAAAGTGGGGTGAAATTTTGAAAAATCAGTTTTCATTCGATAGCTCTTTAGGACAAATTCATACAATTTTTGTTCAAATGGAAACGTTGTAGCCCTTGAAAAGACGCGTCGATCGAGTATTCGATCAACCCTCTCCAATAATATCTTCACCCCCAAAAGAATTGTTGAAGAATTAACAAAAAAATTGTTTATTGAATAACTCAAAAACAATCCAATTTTCGGGGATGGTTCAAATGTACGAAATGTAGAGAATAATTTTCTCTATATTTTCGTTCCTATGGACAACCCTTGAATTTTGCATTTTCAAACCCCTCTCAGGGGTTGAAAATTCAAAATGAAATTCTGGCGAAACCATTGACCGAAACTAAAGAGACACGAGTTTGGCGCTTTGGACAAAAATGTAGCTGAGGGTTCAAGCTACAAATTCTTCCACGGCGGCGAATTCGTGCGGTCAATAGTTTCCCAGAATTTCATTTTGAATGTTCAACCCCCGAGAGGGGTTGGAAAATCAAAATTCAAGGGTGGTCCATAGCAACGAAAATGTGGAAAAAATTATTCTCTACATTTCGTACATTTGAACCATACCCAAAAAACCGATTGTTTTTGAGTTATTCAATAAACAATTTTTTTTGTTTTTTAACCATTTTTTTGGGGGTGAAGATATTATCGGAGAGTGATGATAAAATACTCGATCGACGCGTCTTTTCAAGTGCTACAACGTTCCCATTTGAACAAAAAGTGTACGATTTTTTTTAAAGAGTTATTGAACTAAAACTCATTTTTCAAAATTTCACCCCACTTTTTCACCCCCAAAATGAACTTTCACAACTTCGGCGCTGTGGACAAAACTAAAGCCCGGATTTTTCTGAACATTTTGTCTCACGGCGCCGACCTCGTAGGGGTTGTAGTTTGGCATTAATCCACCCCCTTCTCCTTTCATCCCCTAAAAAAGAACCCTACATTCCGATTTTCAGGCAAACTTGGATTTAGCACCCGCGGCACCTACAAAAACACCTGCTAAAAAACTAGCCTGCTTCTAATTTTCTCCGATTCCGGGCTTTGTCAGCGACAGCACGACTGTACTACAAGATGACCCTCGATGGTTTGAAAATTTTGATTTGTACTCTTCTTTGCGAAAAACTGCGAAAAAACGCGTTTTTTCTACTTTTTTTCGTTTTTCATTTGCCATTAATTTTATTTTTTGATAGAACTTTATATCCGAGGGTCATTTTGTAGCTGGTGCCATACTGAATCTAAGGGACTTTGATTTTTTCGTTTCAGACAAGCCGTTGCCGAGTTGTGATGGAGCTACCTAGCCCACCTATTTTTGAGGCGCTACGTTAAACTATAGTTTTTTTTTGTTACTTAAAAATGAATAAAAATGTATTAAACTTTTTTTTAAATGTATTTCAAGACTTTATTTATCAAGCCCAACTACTTTTATATTCATATATTTTATAAAATCCTCAAAAAAAATCGCGATAGCCTTTTTCGTGGCTCCAAAGTGGACTGGCTCCTTAAGGCGGGATATACATTTAGACAGGAAGAAAATAAGCAACATTGAGGGATTTTTTAAACTAAGAAATAATTATTCTACAATTATCAAACTTTAGGTATACTTTAATAGTATATTAAACGCATACTTTAATAGTATATTAAACACGCTGGGCACATTTCTATCTAATAACTCCTTTGATGTGTTGTTTGAACGTTTGAAAAAGTGGCAATGATAAAACTTGGAAAAATGTGACTGGCAGAATAATTTTCGTAGCCGCAACTTTTCCGAGAAAATGTAGAAACGGGAAAATCTACTAAATTTGTGAGAAATTTTTTATTCCAGTTTATCGTTGGATATAATCATTCACTTTTTCCTCTGCATCGTTGGCTGTAGCGTAATGGAACATTGATAAACGGCAGATAGCGCCAGGGTAGGGGGTGCGTTAAATGATGCACGCTGGTCTATTTGTCGCCATGACGGTTTTTTAGACGTTTAGAGAACACGCATGGCCGGATTTAGAGGTCTGGAGGCCTTGGGGCAACAAAAAAGTGGAGCCCCCCCCCCCCCCCAATTATTTTCCAAATAAAATGAACAATTCTTTTGCACTCGAGTTTTTCATAAATAATTTATTGTGAAACCAAGTAGATTCTCTTAGCATTTAACAAACATATATAAATATAATCGAAAACGAGAATTATCTGAAATCAAATTTTAGTGTTAACGAACGGAACCTTCCGAGCTTTTTTCGCCGAAAAATCGTTGATGATTTCGCTGAAATCCAGTTCCCGAAGTAAATCACTTTCAATGCTTAGGAACGATAGCTTTGATAGACGGTTTTATCCCATCGTGATTCGCAGCCTATTTTTTATAATTTTCATTTTTGAACATGAGCTCTTTCCACTGCAATTCGACACCATCAAAACTAAATACATTCTCAATGCAATTTCGAGGTTTGGGAATGTAGCTCTGAAATTTCGGTCTTCGAGAATTTGGTAGTAAAATTCGAAAGGATTTACATTTGATGCACAATGTTCGTAAGTTCGTAGCTTCTCAGACGCACGTGAATGTATACAATTCCGGGAATCCCTACTGCAAGCACGCCGCTCAGCGGACACTTGTCAACGCTACGACGGATCGTACAGACAAAAAACGGGGGAAACGGGTATCGACAGGCAAACACAGGGAGTAGGCCGAATAGGCTTGTAAAATCCGCAGAATATACTATAAATTCCTCATCCGAACTGGCAATCTTTATTCTATTGTGGACACACATGGACAGGCAAAGGGCTTTTATAAATAAGTGATTGCAATCGTGTCCATGAACTGAAACATTATTCACATTATTATGAAAATCACTTGAGATTTTCGAATGTATGTCTTCGCTTATTTCGTTTGAAGAATGCATTGACAAGAAATCCTTCATTTAGTTCAAAAAAGAAAGATAACGGTTGAAACGAATTGTAACATTCCATTTTTCGTTTTTTGAATAATTTTAATTATATAAAAACTTGCATGAAACATTCAAAAGAATTTTTTTTTTATCGAAGACAAGAATAACAAGAAAAAGGAAGAAAACTCACACTTGCCGGTTACAACAAACTATACTTTTTGAAAAAATAATAATAAAAGACCAGACAACTACATGAAGACGAAATTACGCACGGAAACTTCAACGGCCACATCCTTTCCTCGATCGTGACTCACGACTCGATTGTTAATAGTAGCATTTGACTCCTCGTCGCGATGATGTGGGTTTTGTATGACAATTGATATTCTTCAATAATTATATAAATAAATCATTATTGATAAACTATGATTTTTTAAAATTTCTTTCATGCAGTAACGGAGTACGGTTCGTGAATAATTGATGACATTCAATTGTGTCATAATACTTTTTTTTGCCTATCAAACTACACACCTTGCTGCATAAAAAAATATGGAAAAAATACCAATTAGTCAATAATAATTGATTTGTTTAAAAATTGAATAACACTAATTGTTCATATATTGTCCCACTGAGCCATTGAGCCATTGGGATACTCGCTCAAGATGGGGCGTAAATTGCAAGAGCTTATCAGGGCCATTTAAGATCTTGATATTTTACTGATTGCCTGATTGAAGTGAACAAATATAGATGAATCGTTTTTTTTTATATTTAAGAACAATATAATCATGTTTGTACAAAGTACTATAGGTGAAGGTAAAACAGCGAAAAAAAATATCAAAGGAAAAGTTGTTTACTAGTGTTTACTAGTTTACTCGTAGGAATTTGAAAGATTTTTTTTTCCGACGTCTCTATTGTGGGGGCCCCGGGGTTGTAGCCTCGGATGCCCTCCCCTAAATCCGGCCCTGAGAACACGAAATCGCTCTTCTTTGTCTACCGGCTTGTTTTTTTTTTTTGAGAGATCGTCACGGGCTAATGGGTCGAAAAATATCTGATTTTTGCGATTTTTTGTTCGATGGTTAAAATACGGTAATCCGTCTGATTTTTTTATGTAAAAACAAAGCACTCATGAAGAACAGAGACTAATTTTTTAACGTTTATTTTTATTTTTTCGAAATTTTTTTAACCGTTGAAATGTCTTCGAACAAAGAGGCTTGACGGTGTGCACGGTTGTAGCCGTAAATATGATCTGAAACAAAATTTGTAAAAAGATTATTAATCAGTATGAAAGCCGCAATCTTGCTATGGAGGTTTGAAAAAAATCAAAATTGACAAAATGGCGGCGGTTCGAAAAAAAGTATATACTTTAGCCTATTTTTTCGACATACTTTCGTTAAAAAAGAAGAAAGTTTAAAAAAAGAGCTTCCATAGCAGGATAAATAATGGCGTGAAGAAGGCTTTGTCAAAATTTGACGCGGATAGCTTGAAAACTCTTCCATTGAGAATGTACACCGTTTTGAAAAACGACATTTCGAGAAAAACGGGTTTAACGTTTCGACTGCGGATTTTTCATATACATTGTCTAATTACGATCAATCGGCGATGCCAGCTCCATGTTTATAACCGTCTATATTATTGAAGAATGCGAAAAAAAAACGATTTTTTCGCATTCAATTGCACACTGCGATGATCCCTTAAATCTCCTCGAGATGATTTTACGATCGATTAAGCTGCCAGCGTGCTTGGATTGTCTCCGAGTCTCGTCTCGTAGCTGGTACATAGTTTTCGGGCTATGCTTTTAACTATGCCAAACGCAAGGTCTTCGTGTAAGTTGACTTTAGTGATATACCACTGGGCATTCGTTATGACTCTCAAAGTTTTTCTTTTTATTGGAATCTTTACAAAATCTCAATGTTGGAGTTGCTGGCCGTTCCCCAAAGTTGGATCCGTAGGTCCAGTTTGGCATAAGTGTCTTCTTGTATAATAGAATTTCGTTGTGCAGAGACAGTTTTGACCTCCTGCCTATGAGTCAGTATTTTTTTTAGCCACAGGTCTACACGGAGAAAACAGGGGCCTCGGAGTTTAGAATTAATACTATGCTGCTAAAAAAATATCATTAAACATCAAAAAGTGTTGAACGGAAGATAAAAATTGTAATTATGGTACAGTTATAAAGAAGAAATTTAAATTTTAACCTACGATATGGCACGTAAACTGATACAAATAATACATTTTATTCGGCATATTGTGATTTTTCTAGGATTCAAAAAATATTCTGCCCACGCGATTGGAACAATTTGTTTCCAGTATTCTACAAAAAGTAAGGTATAAAGAGTCACATTTTACTAATAACTTCGTAATATTTTTTGCTATACGCCGAAGATCTATGCTATCCGTATAGTGAAATCTATACATACACGAAGATTCATGCAATACGTATAGTAAAATCCATATGATAATATAGCATATAGGATTCGCGCCCATGCGAGAATAGTTTCAAATGTAATATGCACGCATTATTTTTACTATACAGTGTGAGAATCATTTTTACACTTCTATAGCAACAAGTCTTAGAATTCCGAATACTAAGTGCGAAATTCGCTAAAACTCTTCTCGAGATTTTAATTGACATCAGAAAAACACTTTCGACGCTAACAGAAGGCTAGTTTCACGGAAGGATATTTATATAAAAGTTGTTACTCTTAATAAATGCACTTTCGAAATACATTTTTTTTTAAATGCATGTATCTAACCCAAACAAACTTTAAACGCGTTTTTCTCGAAACAACGTTTTTCGACGGCTTATTGATAAAATCTTCGAAACTACTGAACCGAGCCTCATGAACTTTTAACCGCATATTCTTTACAACCATAGCTAAAGCGCATATCAACGATTTTTTCGAAATTTTGATATTTACTTTTTCTTTCAAAAGGGCGAAAAAAAACACGTTTTTTGGGTTTTTTTTTCGAAAAAATTTCCGCCATCTTGCTATTTTTGCATATACGAAAAATCGCATGACATGCGCTATAGCCATTATCATACTGAATCTAAAACCGTTTGATTTTTTTGTTTCGGATGATCCATATTCGAGATGTCAGCAACAGCACAGACCTTCTATTTTCGTCTATAAATAGTGACTTAAATAAATAATTTTTTTTTAATGTACTTCGAAAGTGTATTTATTAAGTGTAACTACTCTTATGTCAATGTCTATAATATAAACCTGTCAAAAAAATTCATGAAAATAGCCTTTTTTGCGTCTAAAGTGGGAAGACCCCTTAATGTAAATTATTTGTATTAAAATTTCCCCAGCTATTTTCTCTTGCTACCCAGCAAACCATCTTCCGACAAATTGATATGGATACATGTGGAACTTCAACGTGGAAAATACGATTGTAAAATGGGCCATCTCCAACTGTACATCATATTTCAATAGAGTATCGACTATAAATTCGAAGATGTCAATTTTCTTCGATTTTTATTAAATTTATCTATATACTTCAAGGATGCTCTCACTGCTGAACACATCCCGGAATAACGGTGATAAACTTCATTCGATAGAAGTGAGTTGCCGACGTAAATTAGTTGAACAATAATAACATTGAACAGAAAAAGTTGTTACTATTTTTTGGATGAGGATACCTGCTACCATCCTAATCTGTTTATCACATTTAACGAAGTCCCGATCTTTGAGGACATGAAATTTCATTGAGAGCGATTCTGTGGTGAAAAGAAAGGGGTAGGTATATGTAATTGGTGAATACTCCACACCCTATCAGCAAGACGTAAATAGACCACGATACAATGAAAGAAATTCCACACAAGATCTAATTCCTGTTTAATTGAAATCCGAATCCTGCGGCGGAAATGAAGTGCAAAACAACTCGCTGGACAGTTCGCTAATCTGTTGTGTGACGGTTTTGCGAAAATCGCCAATAACTCATTGGAGCCCTGCCAAGTTTTGGAAGTCGAGTGGTTTGCCTACCTATCGGTATTACCGCCATACGGACTCCGTTTAAGGGACTTTTAGGCGGGGAAATCATTTGCTGGTGTTCATGATTTTTTTTTTAATAATGATTTCTTTACTATTTTTGAAACTTAGGATATGTTTTATTACTACTTTCTTTAAAACTTAGGGTATGTTTTATTACTACTTTCTGTAAATTTAGGGTATGTTTTATTACTACTTTTGGCAATAGCCAAAGTTAAAGTTAAAGATTAAACTTTAACTCCTCAATTGCACACTGGGTCGTTTTGATCCCATTTTTTTTCAACTGACTGAATCGCAAGGGGGAAATCTATTCGCAGTACGGCGCTCGAATATTCTCCCACTCCTACTCTATAGGTGGACACTCCGCCCCCATCCTATATAATGCCCATGTACTGAAGACAGCTGTTGAAAAAGGACCGGGGGTCGAGTCGACCCCATTTATGGAGCAGTACGGTGGAAGGGAAAACATTTTTTTGTGCGAAATTTGGTGTTTTATTACTACATGTAAGTAACGATAGAAATTCTCACAGGTATTTTCCATTTTCCATTACTATAATAAATTATGTATTTAGAATGCCGATCATTAAAAATTAAAAGCAAGTGTCCGTTATGCAGGAGAGCTATGTGCAACGAGCACCGAATGTACTTATGCGTCGATTGTAGTAAATGTCAATAATAATAAGTCATCGAAGTAAAAAAAAAAAAATGCGGAAAATATACGTCTTCAACAACTCATCTGCCGAAGGTCGATTTTATCCATTTTTCACTATCCCAAAAATCCTCAAATTCAAACCTCCAAATAAATATACTTTTTGGAAAGACGGTCGACACGCCTGTCTTTTTTCGTATCTACAAACCTTCCTCTTTAAAAATCTCGAAGGATTTTTTTAAAAATATTTTGAAGAAAAAAAAATTGTGATCTTTTTCATGCAAGCACGTATTTTTCAACGCGTCTACCACTTTGAACGATTGTTTCCTTCTATGTTTTTCTTTAAAAAAAAAAATTTCGGGCCATTACAAAAAAACGTCTCTACAAAAAAAAATATTTACCAAAATACAACGACCTGAAAAAAAGGATTTGTTTTATAATTTAATTTTACTTTAATACTTTAATACTTTAATAGTACGTATTTTTCAACCCATCTCCCACTTTGAACGATTGTACGGGCACTTAATTTTTGTTTTTCTTCAATAATTAATTTTGGTACGTAAAATAAGGATCATTGACTACAAAAAAACGTCTCTACCAAAAAAATGCATATTTACCGAAATACAACGATCTCTAAAACGTTGTACTTCGTCTCTAAAACGTCTCTACAAAAAAATGCATATTTACCGAAATAAAATGATCGGAAAAACGGTCGACCCCATATGCAGTCAGAAGTTCGTGGCGGAAGTGTGCGAATGGTTGAAAATGGCGGAGGTATGGCACGGTCCTCTAAAACTGCATTTTCAAAACTGCCGTGACGTATGCTGAAAAAAAACTAATCAACCGATTCTGACGAAATTCGGTATAAATCTTTCTAACCTTACTGTCTAAACCATGACTAAATGTTTTTGAAAATTAAAAAAAAGAATTTTTCATTGCCAAATGTAGCCATTTTTTCTAAAAATTCAATCTCTTTCTTTCCAAGCACAGCATTTAATGGATTTTAAACATTTCTCACTTTTTCTTGGTTCATATTCTGCGTATGAGTGTTATTGAAAGAACAATTTTCTTGGGCCTTTTTTCAAATCGATCCCGTAGACCCTAAGTGTCACGCCGTGCGACAACATTCGCTGCAACCCATTTAGAAGACCGTGCCATACGTCCGCCATTTTTAAAGATCAATACAAAAATACCACGTAACAGCCAAAAGTAGTAATAAAGCATATCCTGAGTCTCAATAATGGTGAAGAAATCATTCCTTTGCAAAAGAAATCATGAAAATCCGCAACATTTTCCTCGCCTCAGGGTATCTCTTCTCTTAAGGAGGTTCAGTGATTGGAGCGAGTCCAAGATAAAAGCCTGCATTTTTTTTACAGCATTGTCGAAACCTTCGTCCATGCATATGCGGAGTTTCCACGAGATTTACCGTACAGTTTCCGAGTTATTAATTGTCAAAGGTGGTGAATTGGTCACATGTAGACGACAAAGTGTGCCTGTCCTCTCATATATCGATTTTGAATAAAGTGACGGTCGCGTTCGTTGAATCTTCGTGATAAATAAGGCACCTTGAATTGGAAAGCTCACCGTAGAAGTAACCAATAAATTTAGAGATAAAGTCGCGAAAAACCGAAGTATTCGGAGAGCGAGACTTCTCGTGACGTAACGGCAGTCATCTTGCTCGAGGTGTGGCAACGCCGGATACCCGCGAAAATTTGATTCGTCTATCGGATATTCTCAACGCGAATTAAAAATCATTGTGCGAGGCCGTACATTTTTGAATGGATTATAAAGGGCCTTTCGTCGATATTTACTCAAGGGACCATCCACTTTGGAGCCACGAAAAAAGGCTATTTTCGCGATTTTTTAAAGGATTTTATAAAAGATATGAATATAAAAGTTGTTGGGCTTGATAAATAAAGTCTTTAAATACATTTTTTAAAAATTAAATCATTTTTATTCATTTTTAAGTTAAAAAAAACTATAGTTTAACGTAGCGCATCAAAAAAAGGTGGGCTGGGTAGCTCCATCACAACTCGGCAACGGCTTGTCCGAAACAAAAAAATCAAAGTCCATTAGATTCAGTATGACACCAGCTACAAAATTGCCCTCGGATATGAAGTTTAATAAAAAAAAAATTTTAAGTTTTTCGGGAAAAAAAGAGTAAGAATCAAAATTTTAAACCCATCAAGTCATCTTGTTGCGAATCATGCTTACAATATGTGGTTCAAATTTCAAGAGAATCGGCTTATTAGTTTTAGAGATACGATGGAACTAGATTTTGAAAACGTCCTGACGTTCAGGTGGAAAAAAATACTCAGAGAGTTCGGATTTTCATAAAATTTTGACACAACATTTCTGAATATATGTACTTTCGAAAACAGAAACAAAAAATCGATTTTTTGAAATTTCCGAAGTGGACTGGCCCCTTAAAGTTCTTTTATGTATAGCCAAGGCATCTCAATTTTTCTGGCGACATGTATACAACGCATCTCTATATAATTAGAACAACCGTCATATAAAGTGCACGTTCCTTTTTATATCTGCAAATATCGTGAACATTGAGAAAGGGAAAAATAACATAACAATCGATGAAACATGTTTTGACTTTGGACAGATTGGACATTGGACATTAAGGTTAACGTCAACGCGACGTTTGTTACTTGCAATCGCAATATCATCTTTTCATTTTCTAATTATTGTCCAACAGAATCTACCTTTGTCTCTAAACTGGACTTCAGGTACAATCCCGTTGCTCTCCTGATAAACTTGTACAGTATTTTCATTCTCCATGTTTACCGGCTACGAAAAATAATAAGCCGGGCGCGTGAGACCAACGACAGCCATAGAAAATGCGACGATGCTAAACGTCAACGATATGGCGTACTACTAAAGTCGAGCAGTAGATTATTACGTTTGTTTCCATATTATAAAAATAATAGGTAGCTCGAAATTCAATACTTGAAAAATATTTCTCAAAAAATAGGCCATATACATGTGTCTAAGACGTGCCGGTTTGACGACACCGAACCTCCTTAAGGGGTTACGGTGATGATTATACAGTAAAAAATTTCGAAAAATCGATTTTTAAGATTTTTTCGCAATGTAATCTCAAATTTTAACACAATCTTTTCAAGTATATTTTTTTGTAATTAATCGAAGGTTTTTTCTCACCGATAAATATTTTCCATTTTATAAACAATTTGAGGCCTAAATTTTTGTCACAAATCGATTTCTTTTTAGAAGCCGCCATTTTGTTAAAAAATATTATTTTGCTTATTCCTTCGATCAGTTACAAGATAATCCATTATATTAACGGAATATTTTTGGTTTTTTCATTTTAGATTATCCAGTCCAGAGATATCATCGCAAGACGCCTTTTTTTAGAGGAGCTCCCGGAGGTCAGCTATAGCAGCTTTCAAAATGATCATTTTTGCAAATCAAAAATGTTAAAGTACAGTTAAAAGTTACCATAATATGTGTACAAATGTTTACGTTAATGGTCTTAAAGCTCTTCACAAGGAAAATTCTTGAAAAATCGATCTTTTTGGGCCTCCCGACTCTATATAACCCCTTAATCGTGCAAGGCGAATCAGAGCAGTTTTATTTTTACAAGATTTTACGAGTTTTTTTTACGAGAAGCGACATTCCGTCGCTATTTTTTATTTGTCGCCAATTCGCAGTTCACAAATATATTGAATGTTAATACAAACGTAATGTTACGTTTATGCATGCGCATTTGTGTTTACCCACAATCAAATGTTCATACCTGATCGAAAATGAATTCATGGGGACGTGCAACCAGCAGCCATCGCTCAACGGCCATCACTGTAAGATTACCGATGCTCGCCAGACCGATCGTCGACATCAGAAATGCGTACCTTGAAAATTTAATAAATTTTCCACACCACGTTTCAAGTAACCGCTTGCTTTTTTGCAGCAGTTAATCAAGAGACGCGGCAATTACGAGGATTCATTTACCCGTATCCTCTTTGTGCGCTTAATGACCTAAGGGAATGGAGTTTCATGCCGAATAGAAGGAAGAGCATAAAGTTAAGACGACAAAATATGAGAAATAATAGTATCAGACTCACTAAAGCAGCGAGGTTATTCATCATTCAAAACTGTATCGATAAATAACCTAAAAGTTAAAAGCTTCGATTTCATTGAAAAAACAACTCAACTGAAATAATGTTGACGAGAAAACAAACAATATTGTGTGTACCAACGTATCGTAAGAAATACTTTGAAAACTTTGCACTAGACATTCATTGCTTCCAAGTAGAACCAGCACGATTACTCGCAATTCGGAATTTTTGTGAAAAAATTTGACTTTGAAAATTCAGAATGCATAACGTTTCGAGCACCAATAACTTTTAATTAAACTTTAGAAATTGCGCGATTTTCACTATGGCAGAGTTACAAGGGATCGATTTGCCAATAGATACAAGTCATATTGCGGTTTGGAGAATTTCTTTTTTATCCGTGGTCAGCTGTTGTTTTCATGGACCATCTCTACATCGCGCGTCTAGACAGATGGTCCGAGCACAGAGCATATAAAATAAATGAAAGAAAAATCCCATACGATGGATATTTTCGTCTTTACCAAATGCACACCTGGTGACTCCAATACCATCCTTCGTTGACAGCGGAAATAAGGGCGATAGGATTCCCGAGGACAGCCACCAAAGCGTCGCCCAGCTGGAAGAAAGAATTCCTCTCATATCCAATACGATGTCCTCGGTACAGTCTTTCGGTACAACACTTTGATGTTTATGGATGATATGGTACAGTCTGCGGTTTTCCATACACGTGTTTCCATTAACCCCGGAACAGTTCATACACATCACTAAACCAAGAATGACATGAATCTAATTTAAAATTGTGGATGGTAAGCAGCCTAATTGGGCTTTATAAAAAAAATGTCCTGGTGAGATAAATCTCAGAAACAAATATATATATATATATATATATATATATATATAAGATCCTAAATCAATCTTGCAAAATACGTAAACGTTTTCGTAATTCGAAGAAAAGCAGTATAAGACGATATAGTGAAGAGTCAGCTCTATTGGAGAGTATCAAGTGGATTGGAAGCACAACTAATGGAGTGGATTGCGATTGAATCCATAGACCCTATGTTGTTGATCGAGAAAACAAAACCCACCACAAGATTGAGGATTATAACATTGATCGGTGTCCACAGTGTTTTAGAGTCCTTAACGATTATCACTACGACCATAAAATTCATCGTGAATCCAGCGACTCCTATGATCCCTAAAGCGACCGCTATACTCAAATAGCTCGATCGGCTCATCATTGGTTGATCCATGATCAACGAGTAATTCGACATATTGTGAGCGTATTTTTTGTCAGCCGTGACGAAAAAAAAAAACAGTATATTATTCAACCACTTTCACTCGCGGATTAGTTCTCCTCGGAAGGAAAAAAGGAAAAAACAATCATTACACACGAAAGAAAAAATCACAAAACCGATTAGAACCTCGGCACGGATAATCAATCACGTATCATTTTCCTTGGCAATTTTCGATCGATGTTTATCGAAACGTGGAAATGAAAAAATCTAAACTACACGTTATTTTTCTCTTTTCTTTCGTGACGCACTTTTGCGACAGTCGGAAAAGATCGCACGCGGGAATTTGCCAAACATCGAGTGGCGAAGATTCATAGTAAGTTCGGTTATATATAGTCGGCGCAGGGGAGTCACCCCACTATGTGAATTCGGTATAAAAGCAGCATGCGCTTCTTTCGTAAAAATTTTCGTAAAAAATAGCGCCCTTTCGATCCGCAGCACGCCTTGTGCTATCACTCGATAGTGACTTTCGACAAATGCCGAAAGATTAATTCAACCTGAGATATTCGCTTGCGGATTGGCAGCCTGATCATCTTTATGGCATTGTAAAAATAGGCAGGAAAATTGGCCCATTATGGAGAATCAGTGCCATTATTTTTGTGCACATCTTACTTTGCTGCCAACAATGAGTGTCGTTACAAAACATTATTGTTGGGAGAATATTTTGTCGAGAAACATTTTCTTCTCCTGGAATGATTCGCTTCGTATGCTATTTCGTACTATCAAAGGGGATGGAACTATTCACCGATAGATTTTAAAAGGATACTGATTTTTTCAAATGTACATAGGGGACGTAGGGGAAAGCTGATAACGATAAGGTCATGTCCAAATAAAACAATACATATATGCGTCAGTCACCTTTAATTATTTTTTAAACTACTTAACATTTATTAATCTTTTAATTTTGGAAGCAAAAATATCAGTCTTTCTGATTTGTACTATGCAATATATTTATAATTAAACCTTTATTTTTCCCATCTTACTCCGTATGCGAGGCAAAATGAAACCGCGCCGGGAAAATGATGACACGAATTATTGGCATTTTCCGCATATAAAAGTGGTTCCATTCTCAATACCAGCAATTTGATAAGCCAATCGTCTAAGTTCTGTATTCTTGCTTCTATATCATTTTGATAATTTGGTAATTATTTTTCTTTCCCTGGTAGAATCACCGATGAAGAGGAACCAAATGCTTTACTAGTTTAATTTCACCCTTTCTAACGTAAATAGTAGTACTTTGTAAAATATTGCGACTTTGCGATAGCTCGTATTCATCTTGCCCCATTAGACGGTTGAAGGGCTATACCAGAGCTATAAGGTGTGAACGCTGAAAATTTGGGAGATTTTCGGGAATTTTTTGAATGAAAACTACTCAATTAAATGTTTCGGAAAATTAATAATATATTTGGCTATATTTGACCTATATTACATAATTTTTTCATAGAAAAATATTGAGATCCAAGCTACTTATACGCTGCCTTCGGAGGCGCCAAAATAAAAGTTCTTCCACTGCTGACATGATTCCGGCCGATTGAGTAGCTGAAACCGAAAAAGGAAATAAGTCGTTGAACTGGAAGGTATTTCCTGTACAATGACGTAAGATTTTCGAAAAATATCAAAATCTAACAAAATGGCGTAGTTATGAAAAAAGTATGTTTTCTTGCCTATAAAACGGTCGTTTTTTGTTCAATGCCAAATCATCAATTTTCATCCAATCAAAAATATTCTATGTCATTGTAGAGTAAATATATTGAAGAGTACTCAGTTCAAATTTCAAGTCAATCGGATAATTGCTCTTTGAGTTACAATGTCAGCAAATTTGAAAAATCTCATTTCGAGAAAAACGCGTTTAAAGATTTAACTATCGATTTTTGCAAGATAAAATGAAATAAATGATGATGATATTCTTAAAAGTATAAACTGTCGAAAAAGGCCAAAAAATCGATTTTTTTAAAGTGTCACACTGGTATAGCCCCTTAACGAATTACAAAAAAATCATGCAATGACCTTGAAAATTTCTCACAAACCGTTTTTATTATATTAATAATTAGTAATTTCATTGTGTTTACCTACCTATCTCTAATCAATATCAGCAACTCAAATGAACTGAAACGATGTTAAACTTTACGAAAAATTACATCGTTTTGTCAACAAATCGATATTGTTTTCTCACTCGAGAGACGTGCTTTCGCCACAGTTGATACTTTCACACTCATTTACATTACCGCCGCCCCTTCTAACTCCAACGGGAGCACTATGCTCGCACACACCAGTGGCTAGGCTTGTATTCGTCTTGCCCCGAGTACCCCTACGTACAATCAACGGTAAACTATAATGTTTCGCCAAGTTCATCCTGTACTAGATAACAATATTAAAACCTAATCAATTTAGCACCATTTCTTATAAGTGGTAAATTAAGTCTCAAAAATCAGTTTCCTCCAGCATTAAGGGGGGCGAAAACTTTACCACCGTAAAGTTTTCGAAAAATCGTTTTTTTGGACAAACTTTAAAAATGTGAATCTTCACAAATATTATGCATATCGCTATTTATTATGCACATCGCTAATATTATTGAAGTTTCCAAGTGATTTTCGAGCGATTTTTGCGGGGAGTCTCCGAGCGCTGAAAATCGCTTTTGGCGATGTCACGCCGGTAGAAGCAGTTCTCGACTCTTGTAAGCCATTATCTTTGGGGAAAAAGTTAAAGACTAAAAATCGTTTCATTCTCTACCAATCGGTGGCATTAGATGATGGGGAAAAAAAATCATCAGCTGTAGCGCCTATCATTCAACTCAAACTTCAAACACGTGTTTTCTCAAAATCATGTTTTTGAAATCGGCACGCAGCAGAACTCGAATAACTTGCCACCAATCGACTTGCAATTTTGACTGTAGCTTCTTAGATTACTCTAACAGTCAAGTACGAGCGCTTTCTTCGATTAATTGAAAATTGTAAAAAATATATCACGTTTATGTGAAAATTATACTCGAAAAAACAAACTCTTTTTCAAACTCGTCTCTGTGTATTTTTTCAAAATTATTTTTCAATTTCCCCCCCGTACGTGACTGCTAAAACGAATAAAGTTAACGAAAATATTTCACTCTTAGTTCCATCATTAAATTTACGACAGTTCTACTGCGTGCCTCGGAGAGGGTTGGCTGAAAACCAGTAGTGCTACATGGACTCGTGTGCCGCCACTTTCTATTCTTTTGGCAAATACATCTTTTTACACGTTTCAAAATATACCCAATAAAGCCTAAAAGTTCTTTTGACCATGTATTTTATTCCCTTTTTTTTAATTCCTAAGAAAACGGTCAAAAATGGGCAGTTGCAGTAGTGTCCTCCCTTAATTGGCAAAACCTTTAACCATCCTTAAGGAGCGACACCACTGTGGCGAGCCGAAAAGAGTATGGTCTTCTTTCTGAATTTTTTTTGTCTACTAGATTATTTACATCGGATTTATGATTGTGTGTCGGAAAATGTTACGTGTAAAATAATTCGGACAAATACAATGTTTAATTCATCACAATAGCAAGCTACATTATATTCATACAATTGGCGCCCAACAATGCGGTCCGAAAAAGTACGAGATTAAAATTATCAAATAATTAAGTGCTTTTCATCGGGAACCTAAGAAAATATATATGTAGAAAAGAGCGGTTGTTTGTTATTGGTTTGGTGAGCGTATGATGTATGGCGGATAAGAATAACGTATATGTGACAAAAGCGGGACGGAAAGCCAAACAGAAATTTGACAATTATCTTTTTACAGCGAAAGTAAAAAATAAAATTGAAACGATGCCGCTACTCGGTGACGAACGGCAGATACACGGCGAGGACGTGAGGCGCAGGGAAATCGAAGTAGAACAGGAGAAATTGAACAGACAACGAGACGAGCTAGAGAAATTACGGCCGAGACCTCGAGTCGCAACGAGCGCTAATCCTACAACAACAACATCAGCTACAGTCGCCGCTACCGGTGGACGAAAATATCAGAATACAGCGTGATGCAAGGGATGAGGATTTCGCAGCGATTATAAGTAACGTATCTAATTTTCGTATTGATATTCGGATGCCAAAATATAAAGACGAGATCGAGAAAAATCCTATGGAATTCCTTGAAGAGATGGAAATTTTTTTTAAGATTAAAAATATTAAAAATGAAAAGAAAATGTTAGTCGTGGAACACGCGCTAGAGGGACGAGCAAGTCTATGGTATGAGACGAAAGAAGCATTCCATTCATATGAAGCCTTCAAGCCAACTTTTCTGGAAGAATTTTATTCAATACCGAAACAGGTTCAATTTAAAAATACCTGGAATGACCGAAGATATAATGCGCAGAGAGAATCACTCGAAACTTACTATTATCATCAGATAAAGGAAGCCCGATATGTCATTCCGCGGTTTTCGGAATATGAAACTAATTATAGTATCATTCAACAGTACCCGTTATGGGTCAAAGAGAATTTGGTAACTATAAATTATGAGGATAGTAACAAAATTGGCCAAACATTGGCGAGCCTTGATTCGATAAGGAAGGAACGCGAAAAGTATAAGGATAATAGGCCGCCATATCATTCTCAGACACGACATGTGTCGCAAGCGGTGAAGCAGGTGAGATATTACACAAACAATCGGAGCTATAATAGAGAAAAAAACCGAGCTGATACCCGAGACAATGAAGGTTATTCGAATCGATCGACGTATCCCAATAATAACATGAGGTACGCTGAGTATAATTCGCGAAATGTAAGAACCTTGAATTTTCCGGATACGAGGTTTCCACCGCCAATGATAACAAACGTCGCGAACCCACACGGAGGGGACAGGACAAATATAACGCCTAACTCGAATTATTTAAACTCAAGGGCGACGCGCTGTATCAAGGTCCGCCAGCGCGTCAAGATTTTGATTTTGTAGACGACTTATCTAAAGACATCGAAGGAGATAAGGACCTAGTAGAACAAATGTCGACCGACGCGATAACTAATTGTCCCCATGTTAAAATAAATTTTATGGGCCAAGTGAGAACTATACTTTTGGATACTGGTAGTCAAATAACAGCAATCTCGGAGGATTTTTATAGGACAATCGTGAGCCAGAGGAAAGTTGATATTTTGCCAGTTGCGAATACTTTCGTTACAACTGTTATTGGGAAAAAATCCACCCAAGTAAAAAACCAGGTTTACCTAAAAGGAGAGGTTGAAGGGGTTGCGTTTCAACATTTCTTCCTTATCATACCATATCTCACATCAACGGTGATATTGGGAAGTGACTGGATGTCGCGAAACCGTGTTATCCTTAACTATAGGGATCTCACGATAGAAATAGCAGGAAAGCTTCTCTCTCGATCGACGATGGTGTTCGCGCGAAGCCCCGTGGAAACATTGCTGTATTCGCGAAAGGACAACGAAACTCGCGTATTTATACTCAATTATCAAAAAGATTTATTCGATAACAATGACGAAATAGTTGATTTGAGAGATCGGATTGGCGTGGAAGATATAACTGAATCAGTGAGAGGTTTAGAAAACCTACCTGATTCAGTGGGGGGAGTTCGAAGGAAAAGTAAAAAAAGCGAAGAAGGGGTTAAAAATATAGGGAAAATAGAGAAAAAACCGGAAAGTGAGGGTACAACGAGAATTGAGGAAATAGTGAGAGAAGATAACGAGGTAAATATTAACAAGAAGAACACGGATAATGATATTGGTGTGTCGAGCGCAGATGAGGTTTCCGAGGAGTGTCGAGCGATCGCGTGTACACTAACACTGTTGGCCGATTCGGAGAGAAGACAATTTGAAGAGGTATTACAGGAATATAGGTGGTTATTTTCCAATAAGCCGAGATGTGCGAGGGGATACGAGCATAGAGTGAAACTAAAGAGCGACCGTCCGAGTATTAGACATACGTACCCAATCCCTCTGAAATTAAGAGAAGCAACCAAATTGGCCATCGAGAAAATGCTGGAAACGGGAGTGATCGAACGATCAATAAGCCAATATTGTAACCCATTGAGAATAGTGTTAAAAGAAGATGAGACCGTGCGGGTGTGTCTCGATGCACGATTTATTAATAACATCATAGAGGATGATCACGAGTCGCTGCCGCTGATAAATGAGCTGGTGCAAAAATTTCATGGAGCCCGTTGGTTTTCAAAATTGATCTCACTCAAGGTTACTGGCAGGTGCCCCTGCACAGGGAATCGACAAAATTTACAGCGTTTCTCTTTGACTCCAAAATGTATCAATTTTGCCGGATACCTTTCGGTCTAAAAACTGCAGGGAGTGGTTTCATTCGAGCCCTCAGTATGGCCTTGAGAAACGACTTTGCAGAATACGTGTCGTGTTATATTGATTACATTTTAATAGCAACGGATACCGTGGAAGAACACATGCGAGTTTTGACGGGGATTTTTCAAAGATTATCAGACAATAATTTCACGATTAAACCCACGAAATGCGTATTTTTTCAAAAGGAAGTTCCGTTTCTCGGCTTCATCATTTCACGACAGGGCATCTTACCTGAGCCACGCAAACTCGAGGTGATTTTAAATTTCGAGGAACCACGAAATAAGAAGGAGCTGCAACAATTTCTGGGTATCTGCAACTATTATCGGCAGTTTAACGTGCGCCATAGCTACTCAGTTGATCAGTTAAGAGAGATATTGAAAAAAGATAAAGAATGGGAATGGTCGGTCCGACACCAGGAGGCATTTTCATCTCTGAAGAAGGATTTTCGCAACTGCATTCACCTGAGACATGTGATACCAAAGGCACAATTTCGCGTTCAGACTGATGCGAGCGATCGAGGTATTGGTGGAATACTTTATCAGATTGATAGCCAGGGAAATCATTGTGTCATAGATATTGTAAGTCGATGTCTAAATGGCGCGGAAGTTAAATATACAACCACCGAAAAGGAATTATTGGCGGTGGTGTACGCCCTGTTGAAGTTTCGAGTGTATTTGATTCGCGCACAGTTTCTCATTATCACTGATCACCAGTGTTTGACATTTCTACAATCTGTATCATTTCAAAATGCACGTATAACAAGATGGAGTCTGTTAATACAGCAGTATTCGTTTACCATAGAATATTGCCGAGGAATCGATAATGTCGTGGCCGATTTTTTTAGTCGTCACCCACAAGGGAAACTTTTAGAGGAATCTACTGAAAAAATCTTAATTTCACTATTGCATAGAGGTTTGAAGCCAGTAGTAAAAGAAAAGGATGACAGTCCCTTAATGATATTGGCCCTGATGGAAGATGATAAAGAACTGGCCACGGATTTTCGGGAATTGCAAAAATACCAAGCTAGTGATGAAGTGATTCAACGAAGTATAAGTGGAATGGATATGGAGTCCGAGACCTGCCTGTTTTTGAACTACAATGAAATTATTTTTCACCGGGACCAAACCGGATTGGAGTGGCGAATAATGATTCCCGAGAAAATGCAAACGAAACTCATTGATGCCATCCATGATAAATTAGGACACCCGGGAGTATACAAGACTTTAGCGCATTTAAAAAAATTCTATTTTTGGTAAGGGATGTCCAATCAGGTGAAGAAATACGTTCTCTGCTGCGACATGTGTCAGCGAGTAAAATACCTGTCTTTTTCAATGGAAGGCGAGTTTAACTTAATAGCATTGAAGGCCCCGAATGATCTAATTACGGTAGATTTTTATGGTCCCTTACCTTAGGCTAGGGGGGGAGCGCAATATATTTTCGTCACGCTTGACTCGTACACAAAATACGTGAGTCTCTACGTAATGAAAAAGGCAACTGCGCGAGCCACTTTAAACAGAATCATTGAAGAATTCATTCCTAAGTTTGGTAGGCCACAGCGAATTTTATCGGATCATGGAACACAATTTACATCGGGTCAATGGAGGACCACTCTGGAGAAAAACGGGATCAAGGTATTATATAGTTCAATTCGTCATCCTCAGTCAAACCCCACTGAAAGGGTAATGCGCAAAATCGGTCGCCTATTCCGAACCTTGTGTTCCGCTAAGCACACAAAGTGGGTGGAGTTTGTACCCAAGATCGAGAAGGTATTGAATATGGTAGTTCATCAAAGCACAGGTTTATCCCCCCAAGAATTACATTTTGGCTTGCCGGTGCAAGAAGATTTGCATAAGATGATCCAGTTCCCAAGAAAGCATTTTAATTCACACGAGTACCTCATTACAATGGCGGCTTAAAATATAAAACGAAATTTTGAGAAGCGAAAAAAGGCTCAACGAGGAGTTTCTACCGTCGACTTGTTCGTAGGCGATCTCGTTCTTCTACGGGTCCATCATTTATCGAATGCATATGATAAGGTAATTAAGAAATTTTTTCATCTATTCGAAGGACCATACAGGCTAGTACGCAAGTTTGGGGAGAATGCTTTTGTTTTGGCTGATCCAAATAATCATAATAAGGAGTTGGGAACTTATAATCGCGCGAATCTTCGAAAGTATTATGAGAGGAAATAGAATTATATTACGCGTCTCGTTCTCGATGATAAACCCGTGTAGTAACGTCAGTTGCTACAAACTTCACAATATTCAGAGTATTATTTTTTAAATTTCCCTCGGTTGGTGCCCCTCGCTCCGCTCGTGGAGCCCTCTGGTGACGCCATCCGCCCTCATATCGTTTTGTTGTGCGACACAAAACACAGTACTGAGTTATAAAAATCATCAAATAAATAAAGCATTTATGCGAGTTGGAGATCTAAGATGTCAAAAGAAAAGAAGAGGAAAAGGTTGCGATCCACATCTCACGAAAGAAGAGGAAGTGAGAAAGAGAAAGTTTGATCGACTGTTAGCGTAGCTTTCATCGTACACTTTGGGTTCTCTGTGGACGGATCAGCTCTGGCGAATATATATATATATATATATATATATATATATATATATATATATATATATATTGTGACGGAAAATCCAAATTTCACCCTTCGCGTCACAAAAGGTCGTCGCGCCTCCGCCCGGCGATTTTTCCCGGGGCGCCAGCCGCGTTAGCGGCCCGCCGAGCGGTAGGTCGTGACGACCGATTTGTCCGACTAGCACTGGTTTTCCTAAGGTAGAGAGGCGGGGTCAGGGGCTCACACTTATAAAACAACAAAAATAAATAAATAAACACTTGCAAACACCTCTGGAGAGAGAGCACACTTTATTAACTCCGAGCTGTTCCTCGGCGGATGACTCGATATAAAAATTATATAATGCCGCCGGCCGGCCTATCTCTTTTCTCTCTCACTCTTTCACAACGGAATAACAATAAACACCGACACGAAAAATACGCTAGGGACCCGCCACGTTCCTCCCTACACCGCGACCCGAACAATGCACACGCGAATGACGGAGACATTTCTTTAACAGTAGATGTACTAGAGCGGTTCTAACGCAGGGATCTCAGGGGGGAGCGGGGCGGGGGCGTCGAGCGCGGGGAGGCCGGGGAATGCATGGCGGAGGGGGGAGGGGGGTATCCTGCATGCGGCAGCCGAGTGCGGGGTTGCGGCGGGGGGAAAGGGGGGGGGAGGAGTGTTAGAGAGTGGGGAGGCTAGTTTTTGGTGACGATGTCTTCCAGGCGATAGCTGGACCCGCTGGCGAGAGGGGGAAGCCGCTGTCGACTCTGCGGGGGAGGAGGGCATCGTAGAGTCGCGGGTCCTTGAAAACCCATAAAATCTGATATTTTACTATCAACATTATAGATGTAAGCGGAGCACTTTTGATCTCAGGGGGGAGCGGGGTGGGGGGCTCCAGCGCGGGGAAGCTTAGTGCGGCGGTCGCCGGGCGCGTGTGACGTCACAGAGGGGCCGCTGTGGAGGGGCGGCCATGTGGTCCGTGAAGCGCTTGGCGGGAGGGGAAAGCCGGCGTCGATGGATGTTGTGTGTGTGTGTGTGGGTGTGTGTGTGTATGTGTGTGTGCGTGCATGTATGTGTGCGTGCGTGCGTGCAGGCGCGCGCGCATGTGTGTGTGTGTGTGTGTGTGTGTGTGTTTGTGTGGAAGGAAGGGGGAGGGGGCAAAAAGAATGGTTCGAATTAAATGACAATAAAACAATAGTTTATTAATAATTAAATTGAACAATGACCTTCCATAGTACATATTGTACATAACATCTTTGGTGTGTGTGCGTGTTTGCCTGTTTTTTCATTGCTTAAAATTATTTTATTTTGAATATCCGCAGCGGATCCGTTATGCTCGAACATAACAAATCATGCATCTTATTAACCTGTCAAACATAATCATATTTTGAATCATCCTAAAGATAATACGAACCATCGACCCAGTATAAGTTCAGTCAGGTGGGGCACGTGTCGCGCATTGAAACTTGGTGGGTCGGCCCGCCGCAGTTGGTACAAAATATCCCCTGGATGTTGTTAAACCGTTCGCTGAAGTGGCCACATCTTTGAATTAGTTGATCGACCGCGCCCTGCATATCAAATAGCATAACACGCAAAATTTCGCCCGATCATTTTCGGTGAGATATTCGTAGATCACACAGCCCATGATTCCCTGGTTCAACCGATTCATTTGCTGCTGGTCCACTATGATTTCGCGCTCATAATGGACTCCCTTATCTGAGGCATCACCCAATCCACTATCAAATGATTCCGTATCACTGTCCATCTCGGCCAGTTCCAAGTCATCATGTGCAAGCACTTCAATGTCCGCCCACTCATCATCGTCATCATTGACGATATCAATAACATCTTCGTCTACCCCAACTTCCACTTCGTCGTCATCGGCGATATTCACAACAACCTCCATCTCATCATCGACGAGATCGCTCACTTCTATTTGGTTCGACATTTTTCTTAACTGATTTTCCGTTCTCCGCCTCTTCCACAATGACACCTTGCAGTTTGAAGACTGGAATGGCGAAAACTGCTGTTCCGATCCTTCTTCGGATTTCAATTTTTGGATCCTCATAGGCTTATAGTGGGGTGGGGGATGACCAACAGGATGTGTAAATAGTTTTCAACATTAGTTGGCACTTGTAGAAAAAAAAACCTTGCAAGATGGTGCATCCTGGCCAGGGGATGAAAGAAAAGTTTTTTTTTCTTTAACTATCCTTGTGGGGGTAGGCATCTGCTGTCCAGAAAAGTGTGCACTTGTGGAGGTGAAAGCTGGCCAGGCTTGCCAATCA
The DNA here is from genome assembly GCA_964007375.1 of Ophion obscuratus. NCBI lineage: Eukaryota > Metazoa > Arthropoda > Insecta > Hymenoptera > Ichneumonidae > Ophion > Ophion obscuratus. The sequence continues at coordinate 6,109,848 of OZ023319.1, forward strand.
TTGACTATCGCGATCTCTACAGAACAGCGTCTACTTCATAGAGACTGAACTGGCGTATTATAAAGAGCATCTTGGAGTTTTTATTTTCTATTGCCACGTATTCCAGTATGTATGAAGTCCAGCCTGTCACGAATCATAGGGCTCTTCGCAGAGCATCATCAAACCTATACAAGTGACACTTCAGGCTATACAGTTCTTACCGAATCAGCCATATACTTAAGGCAATTTTTTCTTTGTTCTTCGACGTTCGAAGCCACCCTCCGAGCATAGGGAACATTTTGAAAAAATAACATTCCGCTCAAGTAATGTCTTGGCTATCCAAAACACATATACGAAAACGAGGTATTTATTACAACTTATATTTTTTTGCATTTTATTTTTAATCCTATTCTTTTTAATTATTTTTATTTTTTGCTCTCGTTAAACCCCGACCGGCTCGTTCTGTGTATGTATTTATTTTTCATGCTTTCCACGATAAAAGATATCAACGTGATATTAAAAAAAAACTCTGGTGGAGATGATTCTATTACATTTTCCGAGCTAGGAGGGAACGACAAAAATATTTTCTGATGGGAGACCATTTTTAGTCATCGACAGCGCTCAAAAGTGGCCACACTTTGAATGAAGCAGTGAGTTCACATATCTCTCTGGCAAGACTTTTCAACTCGTTAATATGGAGAACAACAATAAACCATCAGAAGAAATCTTGCACAACCCAGCCACGCTCTTAAGTTCGATCGATGACTTTGCTGTGTGGGAGATTCTGATCGTCAAGTCCATCGAACTACTGAAGACGCAAAGCCGAATTAAGCGCCAACGATTATCAACTAAACATCAATAGTCATCGATAGGCCAAATACCGCATCTGGAAGGATTGAAGTATTCCATGTACAGGCATTTTATATGCATCGGTGCAGGACACAGCGGTGATGGGTTAATGTGGCGAGAACTCGACTTGAACGCGTGATGGTCTATACTCTAACCCCTGCTCGATGAATTTCAACAACGTGGAAGCTTTGCGAACAATACGTAATCTTACAATAAATGTAAATAAGTATAAATCAATACGCGTTGAATGTTATATCTCATTGCCACGGGAAATAATAATTATGAGGGCTACGATTAATGTGCAATCAAGAGATAATACACGTTTCGCATGGGTGACAGTCACAGCTTTATACCCAGCTGAACGAAACGGTGACCACGGATCTTCTTACATGCATTATTCAATAGTATTGAATATATCGAATATTGGATTCCCCATAACTATAGGGCAAATTAAAAAAAAATGGTGCTTCAAAACAATTTATCCATTAATGTGTGTACCACCGAAGAAGACATTGCTCCGATACGCGTGGCTCAGCATAAGAAGAAGAAAATCATATCAATTTGCTATACATACAAGATACCGAAGATAACAATGTATGACATATTACATAGATAAAGAACCTGTCAAGCCTCGTGAGCGCAGAACAGAGGCAACCACTAAAAAATATATATGCCATCAGTGTGTGAAGTTGACATAATTACTATATCGTTATATGCGCTATACGAATTAAAAAACAATCCATTATTTCGCAGGTGTCTGCATTACTTTAGATCAAAGGAATAACTGCAATCACATGAGAGCGATTGTGGAGCACTAAAGCACTGCCCCATCCGACTAACAAATAATACCAATAAGTGGCACCAAATCATCAACTCCGGTCGGAAAGTACAACATCCATTCATTGAAAATGCCTATTTGGAGTGTTTTTGACTAATCATAGGGAGAAGATGAGAGTGTGCAAAGACTGACGAGAAGAACGTAGCAGAGGATCTGTATAAATATCATGAAGTATGTAGTATTGATAACCACATGTGCTTTTCATATGAAATCGCTATCATAGTATCAATCACATCAGAGCGCTGATTCCATGTCATGGTTTGTGGTAGAACTGGAAAAACTAGTGCTGTGCATAAAATACATTTCCTACGAAAATTAATGCTCATCATGAGTTAATTCCAATACGTTCACGCTATGGCAATAATTGTACATTCAGCCATCATCAACCAATAGAGGTAGAAGTTGAATTACTCAAGATACAATGGCGTATGCCCCACACAATATTAGATGAGATCAATAAATTATCATTACTTTGAACATTGAAAAGAGTTTTAACTCTTGGAATCTATACGAATGTCCACCGCTTCAAAGCACAACGAAGCATTCATGGACCGTAAAAGCTGCCCCCCAACTAGAGAAACCAATATATGTAATTGGTGCGGCACAGACTGGTAAAAAAAGATAATCTATGGCAAAGGACATTATATTATTGACCGACTGCAAACTCACAAGTGTTAAACTTTATCTCAATTCAGCATTCTTTTCTCAGGAGGACTCGCATTTGGACTTCAAAAAAGTTTCGGCATTTTGTTCAATATGTACTCTCGATTTCGTAAATACCATTACGATTGCAATAGTGATCGTTCTTTACTAACCATCGCCAAGTCTTAATGTAACGGCCCTCTCGCGGATAATGATTGATTGCATCAGAACGAGCCTGTAAAAAATGCTGCCGTAGATGTGTGAATAGAGTTTAAATGCAAAGAAGATTCACCACCGAATACGACTGCTTATTGTTTTAATCTTACACGATCGCGTTGTTGGATATTGTTCATTGACCGATATTATGGGTAAAATTGTATAGATCAGCAAAATTCGGAGAGATACGAAGCATCGTGGTTGATTTGCAATGGTCTAAAGTGGACCTATGGAAACGTTCCATATCGCGTGACTGAAGGTTTAATAACAGCTGCAGTTGAAGATTCAACGGGAGACGACATGTGTCCAATCGTATATTTTAAGGGATATGAAAAACGAAAATGGATAGCTAATATACTAAATATGAAAAATGAGCTATTTATTGAGTCGTTGAATATGGACTTTGACGATATGGATGTCTCAAGTAAATTAGATGGAAGTTCTACTCTACGATGTGAAAAGCATACAAACAATTGTGCCCTACAAAATGTATCTAAAATCTTTAATTGGTGGTTGAATCATAAAGATTCGTGCAAATAAAAGAAATGTAACATTATGTACTTTTTATTCTCCTCACCCCGTACTTAGTTAGGTCAGCATCATCGGACATCGGATTGTGCACATGAATAAAATATTATTTTCGAATGTGAAACTCATTTTTTTTGTATGGAATTTGATTGAAAATAAAGTAATATAATCGCGCAATGATGATCGAATACATTCATCGGTATACGTTCGATAGATGTTCGTGAGCCGTTTGTTGGAAGTTTGCCAGGCATTTGAAAGTTTTCAACAGTCGTTCGTGAGACGTGAAATAAGACGTTCGAAGACATTCAAGAGACGTTCGAAAACATTCATAACACGTTGAAGACATGCATAAGGGGTTCAAAGAGTTTGAAAAGATTTCCACGACGTTCATGAGACGCTTGAAGGCGTTCGTGAGACGTTCAAGAGACTTGCGAAAACGTTCATAAGACGTTTGAAGACATTCATGAGAGGTTCGAAGACGTTCAAGAGATCTGTGACAATATCCATAATATGTTTGAAGACATCGATGAGGGGTTCGAAGACTTTTAAGAGACTTTCAAAGACATTCACGGGTGATTTGAAGACGTTCAAAAAACTTTCGAATTCGTTTAAGAGAGTTTTGACGACATTCATAATACGTTTCAAGACATTCATGAGGTGTTCGAAGACGCTTGGGAGAGACTTTCAAAGACATTCACGAGCAGTTTGTCCGAAGACATTCATAAGACGTTTGACAACAGTCAAGAGACGTTCGAAAACATTCATAAGGTGTTTGAAGACATGCATGAGGGGTTCGAAGAGTTTCAAGAGACTTTCTACGACGCTCATGAGACGTTTGAAGATGTTCGTCAGACATTCAAGATACTTTCGAATACGTTCATAAGACGTTTGAAGACATTCATGAGAGGTGCGAAGACCTTCAGAGACATTCGAAGACATTCAAGAGATCTTTGACGATATTCATAATACGTTTGAAGACATCGATGGGTGGTTCGATGACATTTTAGAGACCTTCAAAAACATTCACGAGGGGTTTGAAGACGTTCAAGAAACTTTCGAATATGTTCAAGAGACTTTCGACGATATTCATAATACGTTTGAATACATTCATGAGGGGTTCGAAGACGTTTCAGAGACTTTCGACGGCATTCATAATACGTTTAAAGACATTCATGAAGGGTTCGAAGACGCTTAAGAGACTTTCAAAGGCATTCACGAGAGGTGCGAAGACGTTCAGAGACTTGCGAAGACATTCAAGAGATCTTTGACAATATTCGTATTACGTTTGAAGACATCGACAAGGGGTTCGATGACGTTTTAGAGACTTTCAAAGACATTCACGAGGGGTTTGAAGACGTTTAAGAAAATTCGAATATGTTCAAGAAAGTTTCGAATATGTTCAAGAGACTTTCGACGACATTCATAATACGTTTGAAGACATTCGTGAAGGGTTCGAAGACGCTTAAGAGACTTTCAAAGGCATTCACGAGAGGTGCGAAGACGTTCAGAGACTTTCGAAGACATTCAAGAGATCTTTGACAATATTCATATTACGTTTGAAGACATCGACGAGGGGTTCGATGACGTTTTAGAGACTTTCAAAGACATTCACGAGGGGTTTAAAGACGTTCAAGAAAATTCGAATATTTTCAAGAAACTTTCGAATATGTTCAAGAGACTTTCGACGACATTCATAATACGTTTGAAGACATTCATGAAGGGTTCGAAGACGCTTAAGAGAATTTGAAAGGCATTCACGAGAGGTGTGAAGACGTTCAGAGACTTGCGAAGACATTCATGAGGGGTTCGAAGATACTTCAGAGACTTTCAAAGACATTCACGAGGGGCTCGAAGACGTTCAAGAGACTTTCGACGACATTCATAATACGTTTGAAGACATTCATGAGGGATTTGAGGACGCTTAAGAAACTTCCGAAGATATTCGCAAGAGAATTGAAGACGTTCAAGAGGCTTTCGAAGACGTTCAGAGTTCTTCGACGACATTCATAATACGATCTCCGGCGACATCCATAAACCGAACACTTTCACGGCGTTTAAGTTTCGCTGGAATTATTTGGGTTTGTTTGGCATTTCCAGAGTGGTGAAATTGTTTGGGTTTTTTGTCATTTTCAGCGCCTCGCGCCCGTCTCGGGCCCGCCGAGTAGGAGGGAGCCGAGCCGCTCAAGCAGCGAGACGGAGGGAATTGCGGGGGGGAAGGATGGACGCGCCAGAGGGCGCGACGACCCATTAACAGAAGGCAGCGAACACCAGAGGCAATAGGAGAGAACGAGTGGCACTGGGAAGCGCGGAAGAGAGCGAAAAGAAAGCGCAACATTAATGTAAAGGGGATTAATACGGGTAAGAACGTGGGGAGAATGGCGCGGGAAATAGGCCAAATAATAAGGGAGAAAACGGGAATCTCGCCAAAGATTGTGAGGGTCATGCGTACAGGGGCAGGCACAGTTGTAACGCTGGCCTCAATTGAGAATAAAATCAGTGTTATGGGAAGGAGAGGGGGGCTAAGGGGTACAGAAGTGTGGATAGGGGATGACCTCACCGCCCAAGAGGTCGAAGTAACGGAATATTTAAGAAGGGAAGTGAACTCGAAGAGGCGAGAGGGGAAAATAGCAAGTCTAGGATACTTGAAAATGCGCGTAAACGGCATCTGGTGGTACTGGGTAGAGAGGGAAGGGAAAATGGAGAGGGTGCCATTTCGAAACGAGCGGGGGCGATAGCACAACAGAGGCGAAACGACAAAAGTGGTAACATGGAACGTGGCAGGGGCAGGGAAACTGTGGGAAGTGCGTGACTTTATCGGGCAATGGGACATCGTATTGGCGCAAGAAACATGGATGGAAAGTAAAAACGAGAAGAGGATCACGCAATGTTTGGACAAGGCGTTCAAGTGGTGGGCGAAAGCGGCGGTACGCGACAAATCAAGGGGAAAAGCGGCAGGCGGGCATTTAATAGGAATTAAAAAGAATATATGTGAAAAATGTAGAGTGGTGGAGTGGAAGCATGGAATGATCGTCAAAATGAAGAGGGAAAGTATCGGCAAGGAATTGTGGATAATAGGAGCGTACATAAACGGAGGCTTCAAGAGAGCGGAAGAGGCGCTACGACAGTGTGTGGAGGAAGCGGCGGAAAAAGGGGTGGCGGTCGTAATTGCGGGCGATCTCAACACAAGAATAGGGGAGGAACAAGGAATCATTGACAGCGAGAGGGATGGGGGGAGGAAGGATTAAGGCGCTCACAGGATAAGGTAGTAAATGCAGAGGGAAGGAAGCTCCTCGGCTTTTGTGAAAGCCAAGGGTTGGTAGTACTAAATGGGAGAACGAAAGGGGACGAAGAGGGGAGAATAACGTACGTGGGAGGAGGAGGGACATGCTCAGTCCTGGACCTAATTATCAGGCTAGAAGATGAGGAGGAGGGGATCGTCAGAAAAATAGAGGTGAGGCCGAGGACGGAGTCGGATCACTTACCAGTGGTACTCGAACTCGCGGGCGGGGAGGGGAGAAGGAGGAGGGGGGAAGGGCGAGGAAAAGACGCGGCGAAGGAGACGAGGTTGGCATGGAAGGTGGAGGGGGCAGAAGAGTTTGGAAAAGAACTGGAGAAAGTATGGCAAATAGACAAAGACAAGGGGGGGAACCCTGAAAAAGGCCATTTGGACTGCGGCGGGGAACGCGGGAATGGTAAAGATGGAAGGAAGGGGCGGGACGGAAAGGAGCTGGTATGATAAGGAGTGCAAGGAACAAAAATCGCGGCTATGGGAAGCACTCAGGAAACTGCTTATCAGCAAGGAAAGGGGAAAGAGGACGGGTGACTCAAGCGAAACGGAAAAAGGCAAACTAGCGAAGGAAAGGAAAAAGATGAAGGAACTCTGCCTCAGGAAAAAAAGGGAATGGTTCGAGGAGAGATGAAAAAACGTGAGAGAAAATAAAAACATGGAGCAGTGGTGGGCTGCGGTCGGGAAATTTCGAATTAGAAGAAAAAGGGCGGGGGGAGGTGTCGCCAAAGAGCAGTGGGTCACACATTTTGAAAAACTCCTGGGGGGGAAAGGGGGTGAGGGAAACGCGGACAGGCAAGCCGAGCAGGTGAGGGTAGGAGGGGGGGGGGGAGGAAGAAGTGGACGCGAAACTGGAGGAGGATATAGGTAGGTTAGAATTGAGAAAGGCGATAAAGGCATTGAAAAACAAGAAAGCAGCGGGCGAGGACGGAGTAACGGCGGAATTCATTAAGGGAATCTGGGGAAAGGGGGAAGAGGGGCTGAGAGATATACTGAACAGGATTTGGAACGAGGGGAAGATACCGGAGGGGTGGGACTTAGCGAGAATATACCCAATCCACAAGGCGGGCGATGAGGAGGTAGCGAGCAATTACAGAGAGGTATCGTTACTCGACGTTGGATACAAACTATTAGCGAGTATCACGGCTAAGCGGTTGAATGGGTGGGTCGAAAGACGGGAGATACTCAGGGAAAGCCAGGCGGGGTTTCGAGCGGGAAGAGGCACCAGGGATCATGTATTCGTACTGAATTCTCTGATAAACCATAGGTTGAGAATCAAAGGAGGAAAGCTGTATGTAGCGTTTGTCGACTTCAGGGCGGCATTCGATATGGTCAACCGGGACATGCTGTTCGAGAAAGTACAAAAAAGGGGGTGGGGGGAAAATGCTAAGAATGCTGAGAGGAATCTACAGGAGGACACGGAATCGGGTGATCACGGAAAATGGGGTGACGGAGAACTTCGAAACGGGAAAGGGGGTGAGACAGGGCTGCCCGCTCAGCCCGACTCCATTTAACATTGCGCTGGATGACGTGGACAACGTGTGGGAAAGTGAAGGAGTGGGAGGAACGGTTATGGGTGGAGTAAAGTTCTACGCGCTGAAATATGCGGACGACATTGCGATACTCGCGGAGGAAGCGGAAGGTTTAAGGAAAATGATAGGGCGACTGGAGAAATTTGTGGAGGGAGCAAAGATGGAGGTAAATGCGAAAAAGACAAAAATCATGGTGTTTAGGAATGGTGGCGGGAGGAAAAAAGGGGAGGAATGGAGTTACAGGGGGGAAAAGATTGAAGTGGTCAGCGAGTTTAAATACCTCGGGTATGTGTTTTCGACGCGAAACACGGGAGGCGTACATATAAGAATGTTGGTGGCAGGAGGGCAAAAAGCGGCGAATACGGTATGGGGGGTAATGAAAAGGGCAAAGGTACATGGCTTAAAGGAACGGCTACAGCTGTTTGACTCACTGGTCAAAGCGGGAGCGCTATATGGAGTCGAGATTTGGGGATGGAAGAGAAGGGAAGAGATAGAGAAACTGCAGGGAAAACTGGTGAAAATGGCGCTGGGAGTGGCAAAAAATACGCCCAGCTATCTCTGGAAGCTGGAAGCAGGCAGGAGGAGCGTGGAAGTGGAGGCACGGAGAAGGGCGGGAGATTATTTGATCCAAATTTTGAAAATGAAAGACGGGAGGTGGCCAAAGATTTGCCTCAGAGAGGAAATGAGGAATGTCCTGAATGGGCACCCATCAACGTGGGGGAACGAGCTGAAGAAGGCGATGGGGGAGGTGGGAGATAAAAGGGTGATAACGGGATATGGTCAAGCGCAGGAAGCTGGGAAAGGATAGGGAAATGGCTAAAGGAGGGGACAGAAAGGAAAAGGGAACAGGACATGCAGGGAGACTGGGTTAAAGCGGATTGTTCCTCCTTCTGCCCATGGTACAAGGAGATAAAGGTGGGGGGCGAGCGAGCGGAGTATTGGAATGATAAAGAAACGGGGGGAGAAGTGAAGGAGCAGTGGGCAAGACTGAGATGCGGAAATGTGGGGAAAGTTGGAAAAAGAGGGTTCGGTAACTGGACCTGTGAAATATGCTTGGAGGAGGAGGAAGGTCTGGAACATATCTGGAAGTGTGAAACAGCGAGAAACGGGATGAAGAAAGTCTGGGTGAGGGGGGTGGATGATTGGAGGGGTGGGAGAGAGGGCGAGGAGTTGGAGCAATGGACAAAGGATACGCTGAGGAGAAAACCGAGAACGGTACTCTGCGAATACCTTAGGGCATTCGCAAAATTAAAAAAGGCAAAAGCCGATGAGCACCGAGAAGGGGAGGAAGGGGACAGTGAGGAGGTGACGTGCGAGGAATAAGGGAAAGGAGAAGAACGTAGCAGAGTTAATATATCGCGTAGCCTTTAGGGTTAGGTTAAGTTTAAGTTTAAGAATTGTGATTTAGATATAAGAATTAAAAGATAAGGAGAGAGTCGGGAGGATGTAAAAAAGCAAAAGCTGTACAAGAGGAATAAACTACTACTACTACTTACATGAGTTTTTACAAATTGTATGAACTAAGAATTGTTACATTAAACATGCCGTTGCAGTAATTATGACGAGACACATTATTTTTACTCGAATTTACAATTGCATTTTTATTTACACATTTTAGATCAAACAACTATGGTATCTTGAATTTTGGAACATGAAAATTCGGAATTTTAAACAGTTGGAGCATTCGAAGTTCGGAATTACAACCCAGCCTCATAAATGACGATGTGGGTGAATTTACGAATGGCCGTTTGTTTCTATCTATCATCCAATCTTTTCCTTTCGTTGGACGCCTTCGTCTCTTTCATTCTCGAACCACCATGAAAGTTTATTGTCAGAATTCGTTTTATTTTTTTCGGCAAATCGAGAGAAAGTGCTCCGTCGATGGCCTCAACGCGAGCTGTCATCGGCCTGACCAATAAAATGTCCGATCCATTCGTAGCATTGCAAATTCGCAACAGCGTGGAATTCGTATTCGCGTAGCGTGCTTGCAATTTCGCATGAAGGGCGATTCGTGCATTACGAGATACACGCGAGGTATACTTGTGCGGGATCTGACGCGAAGCTCTCATCGCGCTAAATAAAAGTAACGCTCGTAGAATTTCGTACTCGACGTGTGCGACGAGCGTTGACTGGCTCGTTTGGGCCGATTCGAATTTGGAACGCATATACTAAATGAGGCTCCTTACCGTGCCCGCTATAGTTGAGGCACGCGAATCGACCGAGCCGAGGCCTTATACGCTAGTGAAATTAGAATTTAGAAATCGCGCGTCACCATCCACATTACACTCTTGTCGTGCCATATTTATTTCATTATTGTCCACCTTTGTATTCCAATGAGCAATGTCAAAAATCGATGTTTAAATTTTTACATCAATAGGATGTAGAATTTCAGCAGTTTTGTTTATTTTAGTGATCATAAATGTTTATTTTAGTGATACATAAATGAGGCATTCCACGTCACTTCAGCCAGTAAAAAAAATCCACAAATAATTTTGTAAAATCGAGTTACTTTATTGAAAAATATTCACCGAGTGTCGACATTTTTTAAAAATTTCTGACGTTTTTTCTCGTTGATTACCATTTTTCAATATTTTTCCATTCAAATGGCTGTATCTTTGGCAGGATTAGACGTATTTACATTCGTAAAAAACGAAAATGTGCGTCTTTTTGTAGCCTTCCAGAAAAAAATGGATTTAGATTTCATTGAGCAAGTGGAACGTCCGTTTCAGGGCAAAATATGCAAAAATATTTTTTTTTCTCAAGGAAAGGCACTCGTTATTTTATTTTTAAGAATTTCCCCGAATTGTGAATACGAAAAACGGATTTTTGGTATTTTTTATATTATGGGATTCCTAAACACCGTGAAGTAACAGCTATTTTTATTAAATAAAATTTGTTATTAATATTCGATCGAAGAGTGTGGAGCACTCGCTGTATGTTTACCAGGTTTTTGAAAAACATATGATACATATGACATATATGTCATATGTATTGGAGCCTTGGAGTGCTCTACACTCTTTAATCGAATATCAATTTTAAAAAATTAAAATAGCTGTTACGTCATGGTGTTAGGGATCCCATAATATAAGAATATCAAAAATCCGTTTTTCTCATTCACAATTCGGGGAAATTTAAAAAAATAAAATAACGTGTGTCTTTCGTTGAGAAAAAAAATATTTTTGCGTATTTTCCCCTGAAACGGACGTTCGACTTGCTAAATAAAATCTAAATTAATTTTTTTCTGGAAGGCTACAAAAAGACGCACATTTTCGTTTTTTATGAATGTAAATACGTCAAATCCGGCCAAAGATACAGCCATTTGAATGGAAAAATATTAAAATATGGTAATCAACGAGAAAAAACGTCAGAAATTTTTCAAAAATATCGACACTCGGTGAATATTTTTCAATAAAGTAACTCGATTTTTCAAAATTATTTGTGGATTTTTTTTTACTGGCTGACGTGACGTGGAATGCCTCAAATAGGATGTAGAATTTCAGCAGTTTGGTTTATTTAGTGAGTTTATTTAGTATTTGGATTTTTTTAAATGTTAAGGTTGCATAAGATATGAAAATATAATGAAATTCGTGGTTCGTGTCTATTCTGTTTAGGACTTTGACAAATCGATTTGTTCCATTGTAGGAATCAGAGCCGTATTTGGGGGGCAACGGGGATTGAAGCCCCGGGGCCTCCACAAGAGAGGAGCCTCCGCAATTCAAATCGTGAGGTCAAATTTTTTTACGAATCCTATGCAACGCTTTGTGAAAAAAATATCACTCCGGAGATCTGACAAAGGAAAAAAAGTAGTGACACTTTCATGAAACCCTTTTTTCGAAATACCATTTCAAAGCGTATTTCTGTAAAAAATATTGAAAAACTCCAAACATGATGAATTCTCTATAGAAGAATGCATGGACTCTGATTTTTAAAATGTCACGTGTAATGAGCCAACCATTCATTTCTTGAAAAATGGCGGTGTATCTGGAAAAAAAAATATGTGTTTACTCATATTATTTTTCAAAACTGCTAAAAAACGTCAATGAAACTTTCAGTACCGAGCGCCAGACGCTTACACCCGACAGTACACGCTATTTATTTCAAAATACTTTACTTTAATTGTATGAATGGAAACAGAAAAAAATTAATTGGCCAGTCCACCTTATGTGTAGTGTATAGTACATAATTACACTATATTACCCTATAAAGTATATAATTACACACTAAAGAAATGAATTTATTCATATGAAAAAACCTTGCAAAATAACATAATTGTAATCGAATTTAGCTGTCAGGAAACATCTCCCTTCTCAACTTCAATAAGCGTACATTCGAGGCCATCTCTTTTCGCAATAAATAATTTAAACACTATAAAAAAATAATTCATCTTGTTTCAAAAATAATTCATGTTCTTTTTCTTCCTTGTCCCAGGGTCTCCACATTCGTTCGGAATGTCAAGAAATAAAAATCATTGAAATAAACGAACGAAACATCTGCATCGTGGAACTTCTCTCAACAATTAGTTTACAATGTTGATCCATGCTTGTTTTCTTTTTCAATTGAATTAAAATTACTAAACCGTGTATGCTTTTCGCTCGTTGCATATATCGCCACTGACTCCAGATCGACACGTCCACAATTTTTCTCACCTGTTAAATATATTAATATGGAATTTGTAATGGCGTATGATGTATCCCGCATTCGGAGTGATCGGTGACATGACACGGAGAAGCTCGAGATCTATAAATGCCTCGCGCGATTTCACTTTCGCCATCGTCCTCAGCTACTTCCATTATAGTGTACCGCGTTATATACGTACATTCATACATGTAAACGTGTATTATATATATATATATATATATATATATATATATATACACACACACACACACACATAACATATGTAGTGCGATACCACAAGACCGTAATTTGTCACATAACTTGGTGAATAGGTGTTACGAATCGGGAATATATAGCTCCTAGAACATACGGGATTGTGAATGCCTTTCGTTACGTATATGTGGCTGTGTGCATGTATATATATTTATATGCACACATAAGATAGATACGTATGCGTTCTAAATTACAGTGTATAACGCGCATACTTTTCAACGCTCTAATCACTCGTTGCGATGTTAACGTTAGGTAAAATATGTCGTAATCTATCCGCCTGTGTGCGTATGTATGAGTATGTATATTCGGGTGGCACAATTTTGAGCTCTTTTTCTCACCATCCAATTATCTTGTTTAAAGAAAGGAAAAAAAAAGTCGCGGAAGCTGCGAGCGGTGAAAAAATATTTAGCGGTCGCTCAAGCCTACCAAAATGCAAATTTGCTTCAAAACAATCGATTGATTTTTTTTCGATCCTCCCTCCTCGAGCCCTCCTCACCCATGAGTTTTTAAATTTACCTCGCGAAAACTCTAGCTGGTCAATGAATATTTAGTGGTCGCTCAAGAGCTTCGAAATTTCCTATTTTTTTTCTCACTATTCTCACTCAAAAATTTGACGCTTTGTAAAATGTTCAAACCTATTAATCCTTTTTTCTTAAGAAACAGATTTTTTAAGGTTACTTCACACTTCTAACCCAAGAATTATAATCTTTGTGCTCACAAAATAATTCTTTAAGCCGTTACCCCCACTTGTAGCGCAAAAAAGGCCTTTTTCATGAATTTTTTTAAAGAAAACTACAAAACTTTTTTAATCGATCAATATACCATCTTAAAGAACACATCTTGAAGAACTTTCAGTAATTTTTTTTATTGAAAAATATTACATTGTTTAGTGGCGAATGGCCGTCAATGAAATAATGTTTTTATATACACGGTTTGCGGTGACCAACATAGGGGCGAAGTGGATCATCTGAAAAAAAAAATGCAGATGGATTTAGTCAAATATAAGTATAAACTAGTCTTTAATCGAAGGATTTTAAAACATATTCATTTTTCACAAAATGGCGGACAGTCAAAGTTAATGGTTCGATTTTAACGAAAAAAAACGGCCGTTTTTTGGCTATAAAACGGCCATTTAAAAAAAAAATCGAACGATTAAAGATTACATTTTTATGTATTAAATAAGCCTGCAAAATTTCAAGAAGATCGGTTCATTAGTGTTCGAGTAATCTTGGTCACAGACTTCAGAAATGCCATTTTGAGAAAAACGCGTTTAAAGTTTCAATTTCCGGTCGTTTACACAACGGATTCTTCTCTTTCAACGCTCATATCTCAGTCAATTTTGTTCGGATCGACTTGAAATTTTCAGGACATATTCTCAGATACTTATACTTCAAAAAAATGCAATTCAAAAAATCGATTTTTTCAAAATCGCAAGTGGGGGTAACCCCTTAAAGCTCTTACCCGTAAACGAACTTATAGGTCGGTTTATTCGTAAAACTGAAATGGCAGCGTATTTCCGCGCATCGTAATGCGTCGCATGGTTGGTCTCGTTAGTAAAAATGTGAACAAATCTTAGCTGTACTCCGTGACTAGCGACGCCATAATACGACAATACATAATAATACATATCGTCTAATAGGTAATTGTTACAAATGATCGTAATAAATTATTCTGAAAATGTAACACTTCGCTGTTTATTTTGTTTTTATACTACAAGCACTGTAGTGCATGCGAGATTAATTTTTTTGCGGAAATTCTAAATTTCGAATACCTTGAGCAACCACTAAATATTAATTAGCCGGCCAGAGCTTTCGCGACGTTAATTTAAAAATTATAAAGCGTAAAATTCATGGGGCAGAAGTGGAAGAAAAAAAGATCGAGTTTTGAATGAAAATTTGAATTTTTCGGAAGCTTGAGCAACCTCTAAATATTTTTTGACCGCTCGCAGCTTCCGCGACAATTTTTTTTCTTTAAAGAAGATAATTGGATGGTAATAAAAAGGCAAAAAAATCGAGCTCAAAATTGTGCCACCCTAATGTAGATATATAAATATAGATATATGCCAAACGGCGTTTTTAAAGTCATTCGCCTTCGAGGGCGGTCGTTTTCAAAGTTAACGATTTTTTTGCAAAAATGGTAAGAACCGTTAATTGCGGTTAATTCAACTAGCTTTGTATACGGCTTTCATTTTTTTCGGTTATTTTGGGATCGCGTGATTTTCGTTCTTTCGGAAAATTTTCAACACCGACCCCGTGTGTATTCGAGAAGAAATTGCAATTGTCAGGTCGATTTCTAGCCACCGAGCTGGTGCTCCGGGAAGCGATTGGAAAAAGCCATTAATGATGGCTGGGACTTTCGGAGTATCAACGTAGAGCTGGACCGATTGTGCGAACTCTCGCCCCATTTATATATATATATATATATATATATATATATATCTGTTTGCGTGTGTGTGTGTTTGTGGAGGTATACCCACGTTTTCACCAAGGTATATTGGTGATTGGTCGCGATCCCTTGAATGGGTTGTACATGTTTTCTGCGAGCAAATAACCCAGCAATGCATTATTCAAAAGTCAGCGATTTTCGACATATTATTATTCTTATTATTTTGTTTTTAATTGAGGGGTAGGCGACTTCAAAAATGAATTCTATTTATTATTTGTTCAATCAAACTATTTATTATTTGTTCAACCAAACTATTTGTTATTTGTTTTAATTTGTGTAATTAATTTTTGTTAAACTGTGGTATGGTGTCAAACTATTTATTATTTGTAGTTTGAGAATACAGTAACAAAGAATTATCAACAATAACATAAGAATAATCTGCAAACATTTTTGAATTCGGAGTCCACAACTACCCATGAAAAAATTGCCGACACGAACAGCACGGCCGATGTCGGGCCCAGTACAGACTAACCGATTGTTGGCAATCAATGTTGGCCCAGCATTGAACGACCGGTTCTGCCATTTTTCAGCCGATCCTCTTCTTAATGGGACATGTAGGGACAGTACCGGTTAACGACCTAGGGCTGACTATTGGCGTACACTGATGGAGCCGAGCGTGGGCCAATACTGTCTGCCATGAATTGTCTTGCATTAATTTCTAATCCCGGTCCCCGGTACTGTACCAATGTCGGGCCAGTATCGGCTGTCCCCAGAGAGCCGACTGTTGGGGTGGACTACTGTTCGCCATTAACCGTTCTACGTTCATATATAATCTCGACACACGACAAAATGCCAATGTCGGGACAGTATCGACTTACGACGAAGAGCCGACTGTTGGCGTGGATAGGTCGAGCCGATCACGGACCGGTGACACTCCCCGGTACGTAACATAAACTGCTCGCGAGCCGCCATTCGGTGTTGCATCGATGCAGACCACGAACAAACAATGTAGAGTCCATCGTCGCTTTTTCGTGCAATAGTAATTTTTTTCCCTTATGCTCCTACCGTAGCCTCAATATGAATAAACAAAAGCGCTGTGGTAGACGGGAAAAAGCGCGGAAAATTAAAAAAAAAAGGGTTTGGAATACACTGTGCCTCGTGCGCGCCATTGGGAGACAAAGACTCAATCACGCGGTCGGCTTTACCGCGTGTCGCCCGAGTGTAACCTGAAAGCGCACGCGTTCCGATGTATTTTAAAATATAACAATAGCCTATAATAAAGTGACACGATATAACAGTATTTCAAATTCAACCTATAATAAAGTGAAAAAATGTAACAGCGTTTCGAACTTAGCCTATTACGATAACCTATACTAAAGTGACAAAATATAACAGTACTTCGTATTTAACTTGTAATGATAACCTATCATAAAGTGACAAAATATAACATTCTTCGAAATGAATAATATGCGCGAAACCACGTGTTTTTTAATCGTACAATTTAAAGTAAAGCAACGAACGGGAAAACGGTATCGAGTGAGTGCTACACACATGGGCTTCGACGAAAAACGGAAAAATTGTTTGTCGTTACCCGGACACCACAACTGGATTTAAAAAGATCCGGAAATTAATTCAGAGGAGCTAATCGCCAATGGCAGAATGGACTGAATACCCAGTTGAGGAAATATTTACTTACGAGTACCAGACTCGTAAGTAAAATAAAACTTCGATTAAGGCGTTATACGTAGTTGCAAGGCCAAAAAAAGTCGTTTTTCACGATTTTTTTCTGGAAAAGGATTTCATTTGGGCAAAACGAAAAGTATTAGGCAGTGTAGTGGCATTTTTTAGCTTCAGATTGGCATTTTTTATTTTCAAAAATATTCATTAACATTGCTTCCGTAGGAAGTCTCCTGGAGGTTCCCGAAAAAAAAGTGTCCGGCGGTGAGCAAAGTATCGCCGGTTTGGATTATCTAAAATGAAAAAACCAACAAGATTCTTTTAGGGGATAGATGATTCCAGGTATTGATCGGAGGAATAGTTGAAGTTTTAATTTTTGACAAAATGGTGGCTCCGGAAAGAAACAATTTCGATTTTCGACCAAATTTTTTTCGTTAAATCGTGGAAAAAAAATATAAATAATTATCGGAAATCTTATTCCTTCGATCGATACCTGAAAAATATATCTGACAAGGTTGTGGTGAAATTGCCGATCGGGTGAGCCGTTTTTGAGAAATCGTGCTCACCGACATTGAAAACACCGTTTTGAGAAAAACGCCTTTGAAGTTTCTCGGACGCTCGGAGCGCGTCTCCGAGCGTCCGAGAAACTTCAAAGGCGTTTTTCTACAAATATGTTTGCATTTCCGAAAATATTCGCTGGATCGATTTGAAATTTTCAGGGAATATACTCACATATTTGTACATTCGGAAAATGCAATGAAAAAATTAATTTTTTGAAATTTCTAACCGCGTATAACCCGTTAAGTATCTCATATTTTCATTGACTTAGAGAACCAGTTTTTGGTTGTTACACAGGTGACCACGAACATGGAATACGCCGTCTCAAACGCGCATTGAAAGGAGCAGATTTGATAGCAAGCACCGATACTGAAAGCTGGCATTGTTTCATTTTTATCAGTCGATAGCAAAGCCATAGGAACACGTTCCCTAGTAGCATAATCAAAGGCCAGTCAAGAAAAAGACTGCACGTCTCTATCCAAAGTAGGGGCACCCACTTTGAAAACCAATTGTAATTATTCAATTATAATGTTTACTGTCACATCTGCGCAATAATTAACCGTCGACAAATATTCTATCATAAAGAAATAAATACTGTTGCTTTGTTTCTGTGCAGTGATGTTCCAATAAACATTTTGTAATTTTGTATCATCATTCGATGCCTAAGTACCTCTTTGGATAGCTAATAATTTGTTGTTGTTTTTTCAAGTATCCACAAGCTAAGTAACTCAGTGAGCTTTTGAATAAAACCTACATTTTTGTGAAAAAAAAATTACGAAAATTACTGGACTTGCAGAGTTTTGGAGACGACTAATTAAAAAATGTTGGCAGATTATTCTTATTTTATTGTTAATAATTCTTTCTCACTGTGTCCTCAAACTACAAATAATAAGAAAGTTTGATTCCATACCACATTTTTCTTTTTTTTCAATTTTAAAGTTGCCTATCCCTCACTTTATCAAAAAATAATAAAAATAATGATATCTCGAAAATAGTTCACTTTTGCATAAAGCATTACTGGGTTGTGTGATAGTGGAAAACATGTCCTACAACCCTTCTACTGAATCGTGATCAATAACCAGTAGCCCTGCATGGATAAAAATCGATCGAATCTTGGAAGCGAGTAAAATCTATATACGACGACGAAAACCTGATCACTGAAAATTTTGTTTATGCTGTAAGCTGAGAAACGTGAAATATTTGCGAGTTTATGGGAAAATATTCAATCGATCGGTTGCGAAGAGGAGTAAGGCAGAATTTGACAACCGACTCTACATGTTTCGGGTATATTACGCCACCGTATGACAATTGTCTTGATAATAATTTCAATGCGTGCCCGCAGTATGTGTGAGCACGTGTATTTTGTAATTGAAAAATATATACGAGGATCTCATCAATTAAGGGGTTAACGAAATTTTTCACTTTCCAAAAATTTGCCTAAAAATCGTCAGATAACTGTTAATAACAAATGTACTATGCAATATAAAAAAAAATCCTACGTACTTCCATAGACAATGTATTTTTCAAGATATATTCAACATTTCAAGTGAATCGGTTGAAAATTGTCTGAGTTATGTTTCCGGCCGACTTAAGGTATTACGAGCGCGCAATCTTGTTTTCTATAGATTTTGTTCAAATTTTAACCAGACATTCTTCATATCATTATGCATGTTTGAGTGAAATTTCAGAACAGTTGACTATCTAGATTGGAAGATAATGGGTTTTGAAATTGCAACTTTTAACACTGCAGGGTCTGCATTGAAATTTAGACAGAATAATTTTCCGTAAAAACATATTTGTCCCCTATAATAAGAAGACATATCCCAACACCACAATATTATTGTTCAATATTTTGAGAAAAAAATAATTATCGTGTTCCTAAAGTTAAAAATGTCATAAAAAATATTTGCATTGGAAATATTAATATTTTATATTGTTTATGTTATCTTCATTAACAAATAAAAGTGTTGGTTCATTCGTAACTAATTAAAAACTTTGTTCGATTAAAAATTACTTTCAAATAAAAATGTATGTTGCAGTATTATTTTAAATATGCCGCGCAAAGTCACGTGATTGGATACGTGGAATGATGCTGTGTTGCCATACGTCTTCTTATTGTAGGGGACAAATATATTTTACGAAAAATTATTCTGTCTAAATTTCAATGCAGACCCTGCAGTGTTAAATGTAGCAATTTCAAAACCCATTATCTCCCAATCTGAATAGTCGACTGTTCTGAAATTTCACTCAAACATGCATAATGGTATGAACAATTTCTTATTAAAATTTGAACAAAATCTATAGAAATCAAGATTGCGCGCTCGTACTACCTTAAACAATGCAGTTTTGAGATAAGCCGCCATTTTAAAATTAATCGCTTCAAAAGAATTATTGTATACAGTCACTGATATGTATGATAAACACCCTTTTTTGTAATCTCGATTTATTATGTAGTTTTCCAAAAAAAAAGTCCCCAAAAAGCCTATTTTTTCGGCCTCTAGAGTGGCCCAAGGCCTTAAATCAAAAGGTCGAAGTAACTTTTGTTTTCGAAATAGGTTTGGGACAAAAGGTTAATAAACGCAAGTGACAAGGGTACTTGTAAAACATTTATTACAATGATACATTATTTTCATTATTGTCCAATGAGTCGCAACACGCGTCGAAAAAGATGTACACGAAAATTATTTTTCTTCCATATTCCACATGACTGATACGCTATATACATATATATATATATATATATATATATATATATATATATTCATTGGATACATCTTTGATATGTATGTAAAACATAGAAAAGTATACGCTCCATTAAGGGGTTAGGCCTATGTGCAAAATTCGAAAAATTTCTGTTTTCAAAACCAATACATTTCGACAGTACTCATGTTCTTTGAAAATGTGATCAAGATGATCGGATCACATCGGCTCTCAAATCTTTTTTTTTCTGTAGTCTGTAATTTTTACACAAATAATTACAGACCGTTCTTCAGATGATACTTTGTTAAATACCTAATTTTTGTAGACATTTATCCTGGCGATTTTCTAAAAAAAATCTCAACAATCACTTGTTTTCGACTGTTACAACCAGGCACAACCCATTTATCGGCGGGGTAAAGTTAATTCAGCGAAAAAAGGCATGTTGTAATGGTCGCGAGCGGATGATTGAGGATTGCGTGAATTGGTCAAGACAGAACTAAGACGACTGAGATCTGGGCCTTTTGTTCTTTATTCAATTTGGCGAGGGAGTGCACTTAGGTGTTCGAGGGTTTAGGATGGACTAATCGCTCTCGGTCCAGCAGGAGGAAGCGTGGCTGAGTGGAGGGGCCTTAGGAAGGTGGAGGGGATGTCGCGCGCGAGAAGCGCGTGGGCTCGGGAACAATGGGACTCAGGTGAGAGAGGAGGTCGAGGATTGCTGATGAGGATTTCTAGGAAGGAGGATTTGGTTTCTGCTAAGGGTTTCTAGGAAGAAAGATTAGTTTTAGGTGAGAGCTGTGGGAAGCGGTTGATATGAGGCTGTGAGACTGGGTTTGGGAATCGGAGTCGTGTGGGACCGTGACACTCCCCCTCTTACAAGAACGATGCTCCGCATCGTGGGTTACAAAGCTTTTTTTTTTATTGATTCTATATAATAAAATAAAAGTGTGTGTGGTGTGTATGCGTGTATTTATTTAAGAATGTGTGTGTGTGTGTGGCGTGTATTTGTGTACTTATGTAGTGTAACGTGGGTGTCCCGAAATATGTGCGTTTGTTAGGGGTGTGGTTCAATTGCGCTGTAAGCGCAATTCGGGCCGCAGTTTAGTCGGACGGAACAGTTCGAATATGCTCAGTCGGGATGAGATGTGTTCCGTGTGATAATTTTGTTCCGTGTAGTAGTTTTTGTTCCGTGTGGCAATTTTGTTTGGTGTAGTAATTATAGTAAAAGTAAGGTTGTTCCTGCTAAAGTCATTTTTTAATTTGGTATGTTGGAGTTATGGCCGTGGATCTGGAACTGACTATAAGATTAGTTTAGATGAGTTAGTAGAGATTGTTTTTGGTTATGAAAGGACGGGTGTGTGTGTGTGGTTGGTAATTCCGTATGCATCTGTATATATATGTAAAAAGAGAAGAAGAAGAAGAACCCCAAATTTTTGCTCCTTCGTTGACGATAGTCTTTGCCTTTGTTTCCTTTATAGTTTGCCGTGATTTACTTTTTGGCATGGTTCCTCTTTTTCTAGATTCGTTGTTTGCCGAGATGCATACATATATTCCTTTCTTTTGGTTGCTCCTGAAACAGTCTGGATTCTGATTAATTTGGGTGTTAGTGGGTATAGGTTTGTTATTCAGGATTCGGTTGGTCCTCGTTGGTCAGTGACGAATGAGAGATACACTTTTTCCGTCGTTTGCAGAAATTCTTTCTTTTATTATTATCATTTTTGTTGCTTTGTTGTTGTTGTTTCTTTTTTTTTATAAGGTGAAGATGACAAAGAAAGAAAGAAAGAAAGAAAGAATGAAGAAGAGAAAAAAAACATGAAAATAAAGTAAATATGTATTGTGCTTATGCCTATTTGTATAATCTAACGCATCTCTTTCGTTGTTATATTCTGTTTATTTTTGTGCTTTTATGTTTTGTGTTTTTTTTTTCCTTTTTTTCCTAGTGTACTTATATCGAAAGCTTATGCTATTTGATTATTTTAAATGTGTGTATATGTGCGATTAGATGTGTTTATAACTAATTGGAGCCCTGAGCCTGCGTATAGGCTGCCGCCTAATCTGTCGGTGAGTGTCCCGTCGCTGCGGTTCCTGCGTCGAGTCTGTCTGCTATTAATTCTTCTAGCAAGTTTCGTTGTTGTCTGAGTATGTTTAAGGGCTGTCCTCTGTACCAGTCTGTCAGGTTTTTCTCCATTATAATTTTTCCTGTCGTCCGTCTGTGTTTCTTTCGATTTGTGTGTCGTCGTTGTCGGTGGCTTTTGCGTCTTTCTCAGTTTGTCCCACAAGTCCGTGGAGTCGTCGGTATTTGCGTGACGGGTCGCTGTCTTTGGAATTGCTCCTTGTTTCTTCCATTTGTCCTTATTGTCGTCGTCTTTGTTTGTATCGTCGTCAGTGTCGTCATTGTCGCTCCTTGAGTATATCGTAGTGCCGGTTGCATCGCTGTCTGTTTCGTCGTTGTTTGTTGTTATCGGTTGACATCGCTTTTGCGTGGTCTGCCAGGTCCACGTCTGGCAGTTATCGATGTTTGTTGTTGATTGACATCGTTTTTGCGTGGTCTGCCAGGTCCACGTCTGGCAGTTATCGATGTTTGTTGTTGATTGACCTTTTTACGTGGTCTACCAGGTCCACGTTTGGCGGTGGGCATTGCCTCTTTGTCAATCAGGCTTTTTCGCGGTCTGCCACGTCCGCGTTTAACCGTAAGCGTTGGTCGTTGGGTGGTCTGACTTTTCCGTGGTCTCCCACGTTTGCGTTTAATACCGCCTGTCTCCTGATTTAATTCCTCACGGGCATTATGCGATAGTGTTGGTAGGTTGGGCCCGATCTGCGCCTTGGATGGTTCTGCGCAGATTTCTTCTTCTTCCGTGCTACTTATCGTTGTGCTGGAAGTTGTATCCTTTCTTTCTCCTACGGGAGTCGTTGCAGGCTCCTTTCCGTTATCCGTGGTTATCGCCTGTTCGTCGTTTGTTGTATCGTTGCTGGTAGGCTTCGGCCCGCCGAAGTGTCTACCCGCGTTGATGGGAATCCTAGGTGGCAGCGCGGAGCTTGCTTCTTTTTCCTTATTCCTACTTTGCCGCGTCCGGCTACTTTTTTGGCCTTTTCCTTCTTCGTTTGCGCCTATTTTATTTCTTTCTTTTTTATTTATTTCTTCTTTGTTTGCGCTTATTTCATTTTTCTTTTCTTTATTTATTTCTTCTGTATTTGCGCTTATTTTGTTCCTTTCTTCTTTATTTATTTCTTCTGTATTTGCGCTTATTTCGTTTCTTTCTTCTTTATTTATTTCTTCTGTATTTGCGCTTATGTCGTTTCTTTCTTCTTTATTTATTTCTTCTGTATTTGCGCTTATTTCGTTTCTTTCTTCTTTATTTATTTCTTCTGTATTTGCGCTTATTTCGTTTCTTTCTTCTTTATTTATTTCTTCTTCGTTTGCGCTTATTTTGTTTTTTTTTTCTTTATTTATTTCTTCTGTATTTGCGCTTATTTCTTCGTTAAATATCGTCGTCGTTTTCCCTTTTTTCGTCGGCACGGCTGTTTCGTGCCCTACTACTTCGTCCTCGGACGTGTCGCGATCACGTTTGCGAGGCGTTTTCCTATACATTAGTTTGTCATTAGAATTGTTCCTTTTCGTAAGCTGTGGTCGTCCTTGTTCGAATCCGATGAGTTCCATCTCCTCTGTTGACGTTTCTGAGTCGTAGTTGTTGTCGTCGATTGTTTTATCGATTTTTGGGCGTGCACTCCCTCCAATTTCTTCTTTGTTTTCGGCGTTGCTTATTTCCATGTTTGTATCTTCAAGTTCTTGAAGTTCTTTTTCTGGCAAAATTATCACTTTGTCCGGTGCTGGGTTTCCGGAGGATTCGTCTGATGTTGACAAATTTCGTTTGTCACCCTGTTGAGAGATTCTCGATTTCTTGATGTCATGGAGCTTTTCGTCAGATGATGATGATTCCCTTGGTCTGATCGGGAGGATGTTGATTGGGTTTCTTGACAGAGCGTCAGCGACTGAGTTGAGTTTTCCAGGCTTGTGTTGAATTTCGTAATCGTAGTCGTTGAGAGCCGCTTGCCATCTTAGTAGTTGTTGCGGTGGATTCGGTTTCTTCACTAGATATGTGAGTGCTCGGTTATCTGTCACTAACATGAAGTGGTGTCCATAGAGATAGGGCCTGAAGTGTTCGATCGCTTTTACTATTGCCAGAAGTTCTTTACGCATCGTGTCGTAAGCTAATTCCGCTTTTGCGAGAGTGCGTGAATAGAAGGCAACGGGGTGATCAAAATTTTCGTGCTGTTGACTGAGAACTGCGCCGATTGCGTAGTCTGAAGCATCCGTTGTCAACTTGAACTCTTTCTGGTAATCCGGATAGCGTAGGATTGGTTGGCTCGTTAATTTTTTCTTCAAATAGTCGAACGCCTGTTGACACTCATTGGTCCACTCAAATTTTTGGCAGGCTTTTAACTGTCTTGTTAGTGGTAGAGCGATTTTTGCAAAATCTTTTATGAATCGTCTATAGTAATTAACCAAGGCATGAAACTGTATGATGGTCTTCTTATTTTCCGGTGTCGGAAACTCCTGAATCGATTTTATTAGCTCCGGTCTTGGTTGTGAGCCGTTTTCGCTGATGACATGGCCTAAATATTCGACTTTCTTTTGCAGAAACAGGCATTTGTCGGTTTGCAGTGTGAGACCAACGTATGTCAATCTTTTCGCCAGCCTGCTAAATTTGTGTTCGTGTTCCTTTAGGTCGATGGCATAGATGACAATGTCGTCTAAATACACGAACAGGTCAGTGCCTTGTAATCCCGACAACACGACATCCATTAACCTTTGGAAGGTTGCTGGTGCGTTTTTCAAACCAAACGGCATTCGATTAAACTCGTAATGACCGTTCGGAGTCGAAAAGGCTGTTTTTGCTTTGTCGCGTGGATGCATCTCGATTTGGTGGAAACCGGACGCTAAGTCCAGTACCGAGAAGTAACGGGACCTACCCAGCTGGTCTAGGATGTCAGTGATGTTTGGCAATGGGTACGCATCGGGTGTTGTTTTTTCGTTCAGTTTCCTGAAATCGATTACCATGCGCCAGCGTTTCTTTCCTTCACGGTCTGCTTTTTTCGGGACAATCCAAACAGGCGAGTTGAATGGTGATAGTGACGGTTGTATTATGCATTTCTGCAATAATTCGTCAACCTGTTTGTGGATTTCCTGTTTATGCACTTGTGGAAAGCGATATTGTTTTGTATTTATCGGTTTCTCATCGGTTGTGAAAATTTCATGTTTCACAAGCGTTGTGCATCCTAGTTGTTCATCGGGCAGACTGAAAAGGTGTGAGTACTGTGAGGCCAGTTTGAGCACGTGTGCCGTCTCTCTTTCCTCGAGATTCTCGAGGTGTAGGAGAGGTTTTAATTGCTCGAATCTGTCCTCCTTTGTCGACATCAACCCGATTACCGCACGTAGATCGGTAACAATGTCGTTTGGATCATTTTGGGTTTTGTCGAATATTCGCAGTTCCTCAATTGGTTGTAATTCCAATATTGGAACTTGCAGGTGTATTGTGTACTCATTAGTGTTAATCGCTGTTAAATACGCTGTTCCATCACGATTTGTGACAATTGCGTTACCAATGTACAATCCTTCACCAGCATGTATTTGCGGGATGTAGCCTTCTGAAAGGTCTGTATTCTTTATCCTGACGTGGATTACGGATTTTGATCTAGCCGGAATTGAAATTCTTTCGCGTGTTTCGAAAGGTATTTGATGGCCACCAAAAGATATGCACGACTGGGTGTATAGAATGTCGGCCGGTGTTTCTTTGAAAAACTCGTCGCCCAAAACGGCGTCTTGGGTGACTGGAATATCGTTCTTCACTATATAGAATTCAACGGAAAGGCCCTTAATCCTTATGATGCACATGCCGGAAGTGAAAATTGTGTCGCTCGTGATTCCTGATAGTTCGTAAATGATGTATGCGTCAATTTCGACGTGTGCTCCTATTGCTTCTGATTTAATTAGGTTGATTTGGGCTCCTGTATCTATGAGAAATTTCGTGTCTTTTTCTTTTAGGTCGTCTGAATTGATTATGACTGTTGGTGGCTTCCGTCTTTTCGTGATTCCTAGCGATATTGTGGCTTTCTTTACTGTTACCGTTTTCTTTTCTAGTGACTTGACGACGAGCGCTCTTGCGATTTGCTTCGCGTCACGCTGTCCCGCGAAGTTGCATTTAAGTTTTTTTGTATCATTTCTGTTACTATTTTTGCGAGTTCCTGAAGGTTTTCGTTACTCATTCTCCGCGACTTTCGTTCGTTGTCATCGGGTTTTCGATCGTGCGAATTGTCGCGAGATCTGGGCTGCGAGTAACTGCGTTGTCTATCGTTTGGACTATCCTGTGAGCTACTGAGGTATGTATCGTATCGACTGTTTTGTCTGTAGTAATTCGGGAATTGATCTCTTCGTTGGTAGTTGTTTTGTGAGCCTTGTTGCCTATTGTGGTGGTAGTTTTGGTAACCATTCCGTGAGTTTTGCTGTCCTCTTGAGTAATTATTTTGGTAACTGCCGCGTGTGTTTTGTTGTTTGTACTCGTAGCTGTTTTTATAATCGTTTTGGAAATTCCGTCCATTTTGATATCTATCGTATGAGTTGCTTCTGTAGTTATCGCGTCTGTTCGGTGATGCGTTCCCAAATCTATGACTACTGAATCTCCTATTTTGTTCTCCCCTTAAGTGTCTTAATGTGTAGCAGTTGATGGTGGAGTGACCAGGCGATCGGTGGTATTCGCAAAACATTCGCGGGGGTGAATTTTGGGTTTCCGCGAACTGAACTTTAGCTGTTTCTGTTTGTTTTTCGCTTGAGTTCCCGTGACTTGTTCGGTTCTGGTTGATCGTTTGGCGTGCTTTTAATTCTCTCTCGATATTGCCTGCCTCGCGTATCGCTTCATCGAGATTTTGGATACCCTGTTGCATCAGTATAGTGCCGATTTTATCGAAAAGTCCGCGAATAAAAGCCCTAGTTACTGATTTCTTAACCTCCGTTTTTCTGTTCACGAGGTATTGTTGGTCTTCGTTGCGTATATAACATTCTTCTAATCTATCCATAATTCGCTTCATTATTGTACGTGTTCGGGTCGCGTATTCCGCAGTAGGTTCGTTATATTTTTGTGCAATTTCTTTGAGTTCTAATTCGAGATCTAAAAGTTCGATCGGTGTGCTAAAATTGTGCCTCAGGTCTATGAGGAGTTCTTCTAGATTTTCATAATTTTTTGTTTCGGCCAAATCATGCGCTGTTCCTCCTAATTTGTATTGCACCATTACTAGAAGCCTGGCATGTTCGTTTGGTGGTATAATTTTTGCCGCTTTTTTACAGGCACTTATAAAACTTTCGACGGGGATGTTGCTGCCGTCAAAAGCAGGGATTGGTTGGTAAACATCACGAAATGTTAAACCTCCGTACGCCATATCGCGAATAGCTTCGTTTTCGTTTTCGGGTTCTAAGTTAAAAAATGATGGGCTTAAATTTTGGCGCGCGTTTCGGCGCCGTGGTGGCCTAGCGGGCTCAATTTTGTTCTGTTCAGTTCGTGTATTTTTAAAGAAGTGGGGCAAAACAAACAAAAATTAATTAAATTATTTTTCAAAACTATCTTCTCCGAATGTTTGTAAGGTTTTTATCGTTGACTATGAAAAGCTTGAAATGTTTGCACAAAAGAGTTTATAGTATGTTAAAAAAAAATGTCAGTTTTGAAATATCTAAAGCTTATAAAAAAAAAATCAAATATTGCGAGTTCGAAAGGTTTTCGATTTCCGTTTTCTTCTCCTTTTCCTCAAATATTTATTTTAGCGTTCGTACCATCTCATTTTTCCGGTTGTACGGTTTAAGACCTTTTCAATTTTCTTTTCTCTTCAAATATTTATAATGTATAAAATGTTGTTTCCTTCTAGGTATTTGAAATTTATAAAAGTTATTTTGCAATTGTTAGAAGTTCGAAAGGTTTTCCAATTTCTATTTTCTAAATATTTGTAATGTACGAAATTTTTATTTTTCTTGAAATATTTGACGTTTATGAAATTTCGTTTTTCGGGAATTGCAAGTTTGATAAGTTTTCAATTTTGATTTTCTTTCTCTTTTCCCTATAGTGTATAAGTAAATTTTATTTTTCGGGCTTTATGGATTCGAGATGTTTTTTTTTTGTTTTTTTTTTTTTTTTTTAATATTTCTAACGTGTCGAAATTTTTGTTCCGTTCAAAGTATTTCGAGTTTGGAGACGTTTTCTTCGAAAGATTTATAATTTACAAAATATAACTCCTTTACAAATTATTTCCTATCCAAGTTTTAATTTTCTTACGAGAGTTAGGTGGCGAGGGAGACGCAGAGGTGACGAAGTTTCGTTACACGTGTGTTTGTGCGAGCGCGATAGCGGTAGAAAGCGAGAAAGAAAGAATGAACAGAGCGTTGCGTTCTCAATACATACGTAAGGAGCCTTGTCGATGTGAGTAGGCTAGCAGTATACGCTCATGCGTCACATGGGCTCTCGAGGTTGGATGCTTTCACACACTTTAACGTGTGGAGAGAAGCGTCTTTCGTTGCCACTCGTAGGAGAGGGCTTGAAAATATTAGAGAAAGAAAAAGTGAATTTCGAAATTACTTACATTGCCGTGATGAGAAGAAGAACAAGTTTCATAGGAGCGCCTTTGGTCCGTTAATTCCCTTCCTTCCTTCTATATATAATGGATTGATTCCGTTTTTGTGTTTGTAAATGGGTTCCTTTTTCCCTCGTCTCGTCCGTGTATATGTGTATTTTATCCCGGTCTTGTCTCCGAGACCAAGTTCCCGCAAATGGTCGATTTGCGCTCCGGTGAAACGATGAATGTGTGTGTGAGCGCCTGATGTATTTCTTCTTTTTTTTTTTTTATATATATAAAACTGAGCGGGGTGTACGGGCCCGCTAAATTTTATTTCACTTTTTCGCAATCTTTTGAGACACGAGTGGGACGTTTCGCGAATCCCACTTCTGACACCAATTTGTAATGGTCGCGAGCGGATGATTGAGGATTGCGTGAATTGGTCAAGACAGAACTAAGACGACTGAGATCTGGGCCTTTTGTTCTTTATTCAATTTGGCGAGGGAGTGCACTTAGGTGTTCGAGGGTTTAGGATGGACTAATCGCTCTCGGTCCAGCAGGAGGAAGCGTGGCTGAGTGGAGGGGCCTTAGGAAGGTGGAGGGGATGTCGCGCGCGAGAAGCGCGTGGGCTCGGGAACAATGGGACTCAGGTGAGAGAGGAGGTCGAGGATTGCTGATGAGGATTTCTAGGAAGGAGGATTTGGTTTCTGCTAAGGGTTTCTAGGAAGAAAGATTAGTTTTAGGTGAGAGCTGTGGGAAGCGGTTGATATGAGGCTGTGAGACTGGGTTTGGGAATAGGAGTCGTGTGGGACCGTGACATGTTTTTAAGATTTTTTTTTGGCGTAACGAATAGTGTTCGTTTATTGAAAAATTTACATATAATAAAGTAACATTTGAACAACATTCTCCTAAATTTGCATTGCAAAACATTCAAAATTGAGCGAGTGAAAATTAAACCCCGGAGGCGCCTCGAAAAAAAGTTGGTTTGCGGTGTGCACCATAACTCGCAACAGAATCATTTGAAACAAAAAAATCAAAATGCATTTGTTAAAGGAGATGTTTCTCGAGGTAATGACGGGAGGATTTTTTTTTTTTTCGATTTTTCGATTTTTCGTAGCACTTGGGAGCCAAAAACCCGATTTTCGCTAAAAAAATCGGCTAATTTGTTGTTGAAAAATTAGTAATTATTTAAAAAAACAAAAAAGCTCTCGACGATACCTGGTGAATTATGTGAAGAAGTACTGTGCAAAATTTCAAAGCGATTGGTCCAGTAGATTTTGAGTTATCGTGCACACGGACTTCAAATATGACAAGTCTCAGAAAAACGGTTTGAAAAACGCAGAAGAGAAGAGAACGGCATGGAGCAATAGACGCTCAAATACTCATTAATTCGTCAATTTTACTCCGATCGACTTGAAATTTTAACATAATATTCTTGATGTATTATGCATTCATTTAAAAAATTAAACAAAAATGAAAAGAAAACATTTTAATACTTTACCCCGCCCTTATACAAACCTACGCTCGGGCGCAAACGGACGCGATTTAAAACAAGCTAAAAATATCGACAATGTCTTGAAATTATGTACAACGATAAATTTCTCGCATCTGCCTTTTTCATCGACCACATTGCGTAGGTATATACCTAAAGCTTTGCGCACATCTCATTAACGTCGCAAGTTGGTACAGTGGGATTTCCCTCCGAAAATTCCACAAAACGATTTGTTTTTATTGTGTTTATCTGCGAAATTTCGAAATATAAAGAAAAGGAAAAATTTTCAATCCTACAGGCTTCGAACATGCGCGAAATTTGGGCAAACGTTCCAAAGTATTTTTCACGATAATGACGAGCTGTGCACACGGTGTACAATGATCACTGACATCATACGAGAAGAGTATTTCTCAACATCGAAGACACGCGACAATTCGATAAATTTTGTCGAGTGATGTTTTGATGACGATGAAAATGGAAACCGTTGAGTCGATGATGTTCCGTGTGACGCTCCGTCTGCCTGGGCCAATATGTGGTTGGGTGACCGCATAGTTGCGCACTGGCTTGCTCACCGATGTTTTCCACAGTTGCCCTATGCCCTCGTGCCAACGTTGGACAGTCGTGCGTCAGAAAAGATTTCCCGTGGGCGACACTCCGGTGGGGTGGCTCGCGAAGTGAAATTAGTGAAGTGACACTTATCGTGTAAACGAGATATGGCATCGTAAAAGTACGAAAGGGCATACAAATGAACGTTGAAAACAAAAGAAAGTAATGAAACACCGCAAAGTACGTTAAGACAGTTTTTCAAAATGCAGTTGCCGGTAATTATGCGTAAGTGGGACACCACCCCAATTTCAATGTCAATATTTTTTTCTTAGCATAAACTGTTTCAATTGGGCATTTTCGAAAATTCCGACGCTTATATTGGGGGTGGGGGGATTGTTGAGGGGTTACCCCCAATTGCGATTTTGAAAAAATCGATTTTTTTTTATTGCATTTTTTTTTAAGTATAAGTATCTGAGAATATGTCCTGAAAATTTCAAGTCGATCCGAACAAAATTGACTGAGATTTGAGCGTTGAAAGAGAAGAATCCGTTGTATAAACGACCGGCTAATTGAAACTTAAAACGCGTTTTTCTCGAAATGGCATTTCTGAAGTCGGTGACCAAGATTACTCGAACACTAATGAACCGATTTTCTTGAAATTTTGCAGGCTTATTTAATACATAAAAATCTAGTCTTTAATCGTTCGATTTTTTTTTCGAAAAAAATGGCCGTTTTATAGCCAAAAAACGGCCGTTTTTTTTCGTTAAAATCGAACCATTAACTTTGACTGTCCACCATTTCGTGAAAAATGAATATTTTTTAAAATCCTTCGATTAAAGACTAGTTTATACTTATATTTGACTGAATCCATCCGCATTTTTTTTCAGATGATCCACTTCGCAGCAATGTTGGTCACCGCAAACCGTGTATATAAAAACATTATTCCATTGACGGCCATTTGCCACTAAACAATGTAATATTTTTCATTAAAAAAATTACTGAAAGTTCTTCAAGATGGGTTCTTTAAGACGGTATATTGATCGATTAAAATTTTTTTTAGTTTTCTTTAAAAAAAATCATGAAAAAGGCCTTTTTTGCGCTACAAGTGGGGGTAACGCCTTAAGGGGTAAGGCCACTGTACATTTTTTGAAAAATCGATTTTTTTTATTGGCTTAAAAAATAGTTTAAATCCTCTAGTTTAAAAATAGTTTAAATCCTTTTAACTTCTTTTTTTAATTTTTTCCAATAAAAAACTATTCGCAAAACTTTAAACGCGTTTTTCTCGAAACATGGTTTTTCAAAATGGCACGCAGCATAACTCGAACAATTTTCATTTTTTTTACTTGAAATTTTAACCAGATGTGAACATTTACATTATCTTGAGAATGTCGATCGGAATTTTCAAGAACTTTATTTATTGATTTTTTATTAACAAAAAACTTGCCGTTTTTTTCGTCAAAAATCAATTTTTTTTTCAAACGCACGCCAAATCCACAAAAATTGATACTTTTTAAAATCCGATCGACATTCTCTAGCTATAGCCCTCTAGATTAATGGTTTTTTTTTTATCTAGATTCAAAAGTGCACCAGTGGTGCTGCGTGCCGCGGAGCCCTGGAAGCAAAACATGTCCCGGGAAGATAGCTGTGGAACCGCCATTTTGTTTTTTTTTACTGTAAAAAAATTTTATAATAAAGTTTAATGTATGCCCGATAACACCATTAAAAGTTTTTTTTTCAAATACCTTCAATTTCGGGAGCAAAAAATTAGTGAAAAAACCTTTTTTTTTGGGCCGTTACAGTGGCCTTACCCCTTAAAAGAAGCCTTGTTGAATGCAATAATGAAAAAAATTGCAGTGGTAACTTTCTCCACTCCTCCTGCTACCCAAACAAGCCCAAATCCAAACATTTATCGAACTCAAATGTGCATTTCTAAATCAAGTATTACTTTTTAAAGATTGTTTGAAATTGCACCTTATTAAAATTATTTTCTTTTCCTTTTTTATACTCTATTTTCTGTTGCAACGCCACGTTAAATTATTCGCGTTTATCGTCGCCAATCTGCCACACTTGGGACTCTTCACTTCTCTACAAATGACGTCGTAATTTTGTAACACCTTCAAACTATGATTTGCGTTCTCATTTGATTTTCTTTATCATAAAACTTTTGGCACTTTCTTTCATAAATAATTGTGGCTTATTAATTCATGAAATTTTTGTATAAATAAAGTGACTTTCAACACCGTGAATTTTCATTTTCATTTCATATGGTAACACAATTTTTTTCTATCGGAGTGCCCTATTTTATCACGTATTTCCGGGAACTTCAAAAACCCATAACTTTTTATGGAAGGATGACGGATGTGATTTCTCTTCGGCATTGTATGCGGGGAGGCTTTTTCTATGAATGCCCCCACCCCTCATCACAAATATAGACGCTGAAATGTTGAAAAATGTTCTATCTTATCACGTGTTTCCAGAAACTTTGAAACCCCATAACTTATAGAATTAATAGAAAATGTCAGCCTGCCCCGACGTAATATCATTTACTTTAATGGAATCAACAACTTCATGGCGAAGAAAAATGTTCCCATCGAAATTGGGACGGTGTCCCACGTGTGCGTAATTACCCATTAGTCCTCTTCGAACTTTTACGATTTTTTGTACGTTGATAATTCTAGAAATCGGAAAGACATCACATCAGCCGATCGAATGCATAACTTTTACCTTCCAATAGTAGCCAATGTACACACTCCAGGTAACGATAGCTTTTGAAACTTCGGCAAGTTCACTCGCACCCACGCAAACTTTCTCTCTCTCTCTCTCTCTCTCTTTCTCTCTCTCTCTCTCACGGACACACACAAACGAAAGTTGACACTCTTATCATCAGTGATGATCACTCGCTCGCACATTCTTACGATTGACTTTTTGGGATCGTGAACGAACGTCTCGTAGCCGGAAATGAAATTGAGTTCAGGCCGTCTCGGCCCTGCTCGTTGTCATCATCCCCGTGGCTTCGCTCTGTCCCGGACGCACGTTCGTATCTCGTATGCCGAATATTTTCTTGAACGAGCGGGGAAACTGTCCATTCAGACCAGCGTATATTATCGGATTGTAGCAAATTGATGATTTTGCCAAGAGACTCGGCAGCACCGCTATATGGGCGGGTAGTGATATCTGAAAGTTCCCTCATGCCGTTATCTACAGTCCGCGCTACTAGACTCTATTGTTACGAACGTATGCAAAATTGATGCTAGTTGACACGAATTAGCGAACAATCCGGCTGCAGCGATCGAAAATTGTTCATTTAGCCGTAGGCTCTATATTTACAGGAAGAGTGCCGACATATCAATCGTCAATATATTCACGTCAAAATTCCTGCGCAAGCCACAAGTTCATAAGGGGTCTTCTCACTTTAGACTCTAAAAAAGGCTATTTTCATGATTTTTTTTATAGGTTTATATAATAGATATTGATATAAAAGTGATTACACTTAATAAATACACTTTCGAAATACATTTTTTTATATTTAACTCTATTTAAGTCATTATTTGTAAAGAAAAATGGTAGTTAAAAAAATGTGCTAAAAAATTGTAACTCTGTGCTGTTGATGAAATCGCGGAGATGGATCATCCGAAACAAAAAAATCAAACGGTTTTAGATTCAGCATGTTAATGGCTATAGCACATATCATACGATTTTTGATATATGTAAAAATAACAAAATAGCGGACATTTTTCGAAAAAACAAAAAACGTGTTTTTTCGCCGTTTTTGGCAGAAACAGTAAATATGAAAATTTAAAAAAATCCTTGGTATGCACTATAGCTATAGTTGTACGCTATAGCTATAGTTGTACAAAAAATTGTAAGTCTGTGCTGTTGATGAAATCGCGGAGTTGGATCATCCGAAACAAAAAGATCGAACGGTTTTAGATTCAGTATGTTAATGGCTATAGCACATATCATACGATTTTTGATATATGTAAAAATAACAAAATGGCGGACATTTTTCAAAGAAACACGTGTTTTTTCACCGTTTTTGGCAAAACAAGTAAATATGAAAATTTAAAAAAAATCCTTAATATGCACTATAGCTATTGTTGTGAAGTGGTGTGAATGTGTGATATGCACTATAGCTATAGTTGTGGTTAAAATTTCATAAGGATCGGTTCAGTAGTTTCGCCGATTTTATCAACGAGCCATCGAAAAACGTGGTCTCGAGAAAAACGCGTTTAAGGGGTTACCCCCACTTGCGATTTTGAAAAAATCGATTTTTTTTATTCCATTTTTTTGAAGTATAAGTATCTGAGAATATGTCCTGAAAATTTCAAGTCGATCCGAACAAAATTGACCGAGATACGAGCGTTGAAAGAGAAGAATCCGTTGTGTAAACGATCGGAAATTGAAACTTTAAACGCGTTTTTCTCAAAATGGCATTTCTGAAGTCGGTGACCAAGATTACTCGAACACTAATGAACCGATCTTCTTGAAATTTTGCAGGCTTATTTAATACATAAAAATGTAGTCTTTAATCGTTCGATTTTTTTTTTCGTTAAAATCGAACCATTAACTTTGACTGTCCGCCATTTTGTGACAAAATGAATATTTTTTAAAATCCTTCGATTAAAGACTAGTTTATACTTATATTTGACTAAATCCATCCGCATTTTTTTTTTCAGATGATCCACTTCACCGTAATGTTGGTCACCGCAAACCGTGTATATAAAAACATTATTTCATCGACGGCCATTTGTCACTGAACAATGTAATATTTTTCAATAAAAAAATTACTGAAATTTCTTCAAGATGTATTCTTTAAGATGGTATATTGATCGATTAAAAAAGTTTTGTAGTTTTCTTTAAAAAAATTCATGAAAAAGGCCTTTTTTGCATAAATACATACATTTTTTTTCATGCATTTCGAAAGTGTATTCATCAAGTGTACCAACTTTTATATTAATATATATATAATATAGACCTATGAAAAAATTGATGAAAATAGCTTTTATTAGCGTCTAAAGTGCGAAGACCCGTTAAGAAATATGCTAAATTGTTTGGATTAATTTTGTTTCTCGACTTTTCAAAAGATATATTTTCTTGGACACATCGGGTCCAAAAAAATTATATTCATCAACATGCAAATGTCTTGCGATAGAACAAAACCCGAGAAGCAAAGATAATCATATTTTTTACAAACAATCGGAAACTCCGAGTCAGACTTACATTGAAATATTGGGCTGCTATTGCGAGTCCTGCATACGGAGTCCAGGCAACCAGAAATGCGGTGATCATCAATGTGACCATTTTCGTAACTTTCGCTTCCCTTCTTCCTCTCGCACCTGCAAAACTCCGGCCCGTCACCCCTTTTTTCCTTTCTCATAGACGAGGCGATATCCATGTTCAACAAAATCGTTTCGTGTTGGAAAATTGACCTCTTTTTGTAGGTTTTTATTCAAAACAGCCAAGCCGAATTTGGTTCGTGGTGAAAAAATATATTAGTTAGAACTCGGGGCAAGACGGATACGCGGGGTAAGATGAATCATAACCGCCTGAGGCGGAGAGGTGAATGAGTGTGAAAGTATCAACTGTGTAGGGGGCCGTCCATATATTACGTCATTCTAAATTTGGGGAGGGGAGGTTCGTCTGCGGATGACGGTAAATGATGGATTTGGGGGGGGGGGGGGCGTTTCGAAATTGACGTCATTCTTGTGATACCAGTTACTTCAAAATGTACAATAGTATATTGTACAACTAGAGTGGTTTCCCCGCATGAGTGATGAAAAATATTTTGCAACTACCTAATGGTATTAATTATTGAACTCATTATTTATTTATTTATTACATAAGGTTTGTCTACATTATATTCGAGAACTTCAAATAACAGCGTACCTATGAACATAGTTCGATCGAGCCAAAATGAATATGGGGAGGATACGGAGATATTACCCGTGATCCAGGATTTGCAAGAATGGGTGAAAACTCCGTGGGAGCTATCCAAAGAAAACTAAAGAATAGGGAAGAATAATATTATTATATTAATGAAAATTGCCAAAGTACAAAATAATAAAAGATGATTCTATAACAAAATGTGGGAGCTATCCAAAGAAAACTAAAGAATAGGGAAGAATAATATTATTATATTAATAAACATTGCCAAAGTACAAAATAATAAAAGATGATTCTATAACAAAATGTTTTAATATTACCCAATTTTTCTCAAATCCGCAAATCTTTTAATTTTGCCAAACTGGTAATGACGTCAATTTTTTGAGAGGGGGGGGGGTCATTAGGCAATGACGATAGGATGATTTTGGGGGGGGGGGGGTCGAAAATCAGCAAAAATCGATGACGTAATATATGGACGGCCCCTGTGTGGAATAATAAAATACGTATAAAGTTATTTGACATCCAATCCTCTATCTTTATATACATATACAGTATGGCATGAATCAGAAAGACTGATTTTTTTTGCTTCCAAAATGGAACGATTAATGAGTGTTGATTAGTTAAAAAAATAATTAAAGTTGACTGACTCATATATGTATTGTTTTATTTGAACATGACCTTAGCGTTGTCATCTTGCCCCTACTTGTCCTACTTCCGGTATTATGTCCTACTTGTCCTACTCACCTGCCCGCTTCTTGACTCTCTTCAGCGTTAAAATGATGGCGAAGTAGCTCGTGCTGATTACGATTACCGGTATTATGAGGCCAAAGACGAATAGAAATGCGATGTAACTGTCGCTCATCGTCTCGGGATCGTGTACTTCCCACGAGACGCTGCATGAGACATTTCCGGCTTCGGGACCGTAACTGCCCCATCCTACGAGCGGTGGTACCGACATACACAGGGCATAAATCCACACGCAACCGGCCAATCGAAGTGCGAATCTACAAAACCAAAAATGTTGCGTTCTCTGAGCTCCGCGTAATATTATTATTCGGGTAAATGCCGTCATGTCAATATTTGTAATTCTGTTATTTTACGAATGTTTAAAATTATATTTTCCGATATTATAAATCTTTTAAATAATTTTTTACTATTTCAATATTTAATCATTCAAATTTAAGCCGTAATATTAAAAATATTTATAATATTCGCGAAAATGTATAGACAAAGAAGTCGGGGTATTGTTCATTCAATAAGTTTTTAGGAATAAGTCGTACCTGTCAATTTTCAGGACGCGGAAAGTTCAACGAAAAATCTCACACAGCTCGTATAATGAATATTTTTTTTTCACATTTTCTCGCGGACTGATCGCG
This sequence comes from Ophion obscuratus, assembly GCA_964007375.1. Taxonomy (NCBI): domain Eukaryota; kingdom Metazoa; phylum Arthropoda; class Insecta; order Hymenoptera; family Ichneumonidae; genus Ophion; species Ophion obscuratus. Next base: position 6,147,814 of record OZ023319.1, read on the forward strand.
TTGTTCGTTATCAACAATGGAAGTTATAGCACAAATTCGATTAATGTGTATGTCGTGGCATTGTTTTACCCTGTTCGTAACTCTCAGTGAGTTTAATTAAAAAGCTTTCCCTCTATCCGATTCTATATTCGGTAAATCCGCTCGAGCAACCCGATGACAAAGATCCCCGGATAATCCGAAACAAATGTAATTATTGAAAGACCGTGCCACCAGTACAAAAAAATATCTTTGGCATTTATTTCATTGACGATTCGTTAATTTTTTTCTTTAATAGTCCTCCCAACATCCAAATGTGCTGCTAGTCAATAGCAGATGGATATGACAGGCTCGAAGTATCCCTTCCCTATATATATATATATATATATATATATATATATATATATATATATATATATATATATATATTAGCCTGATTCAAAAAAAAAACATGATTTTTTTTTCTTCGGGATTCTCGTGCTATTGTTGGGCACTAATAAAAGAAAATTTCTCTAAAAAGATGGGCGCGGTCACTCAATTTTTAGAGGTGGCTATCTCGACTTTTTTGTATTTGAATTTTTTTAACGAACGTATTGCATTTAAGCATAGTCACGACTTCGGGTTCCGGATAAAAATCACATCCAGCAGCTATTTCGTAACAAAAATAAACTCTAACAATTTGAAAAGATTGCAATATTCACAATTGAAATCCAGGTAGATCAATAATGGCGTCTATACTACTCTCTTTATTCATGTAGATTTATTTTTACGCATTAACATTTCGCACTTTTTACGAAAAATTAAATTATAAGCTTTTATTCATAAATCGTATATTTACATTTTCAAAATGCTACACTTATATTATCTTCAAACTCATTTATATTTCTTCCCAGCCACTGTACATAAAATCGCGCATACCACTGCGAAAGTCACTGCGCATCCGTGGCGCCATTTTGTATTGGCGCAGCGCATTTGTAAGTGGTGTTGTTTTTTTTTTCAATGTGGCTCAAGTAAAGACAATTTTAAACAATGGCTCGGAAAAACGAAGACAACATAATTTGGCTAATCGGCAAGGAAATTCCGAAAATAAGTACCCGTCATTTACCGTCAAATCGGAAAGTTTTCAGTTTGTTCTTTTACAAACATAAGAGAGAAAAACTGACCATACGTCGAAGTGCACACGAAACAATGAAAGAAGTTTTCGAACAATGGAAATGTGCTGAAAATCCAACGCGTAGATTGAATAACGCAATCGTGAAATTAATAAAACTCCATTAAGTCTGGAAAAAACTTTAAAAAAATCGGGTTAAAAAGAATTTGCCCTCACAAATATTGAAGGAGAGTAAATTTAAGAGAGATTTGAACAAACTGTTCAACGTTGCACATTTTCGTTCTGCCCAAAATGTTAACGAACTTGGGCGGTTATTTTTGCTATCACACGTTTCGATTATTTCTCCATTGTGACGGCAACTTCTTTTAAACCCGATTTTTAAAAGTTTTTTCCAGACTAGATGGAGTTTTATTAATTTCAAGATTGCGTTATCCAATCGACGTGTTGGAATTTCAGCACATTTCCATTGTTCGAAAACTTCATTCATCGTTTCGTGTGCACTTCGACGTATGGTCAGTTTTTCTCTGTTATGTTTGTAAAAGAACAAACTCAAAACTTTCCGATTTGACGGTAAATGGCGGGTACTTATTTTCGGAATTTCCTTGCCGATTAGCCAAATTGTCTTGTCTTCATTTTTCCGAGCCATTGTTTAAAATTGTCTTTAATTGAGTCACATTGAAAAAACAACAACACCACGATGCGCGATGTTATGCACAGTGGCTGGGAAGAAATATAAATGAGTTTGAAGATAATATAAGTGTAGCATTTTGAAAATGTAAATACATGATTTATGAATAAAAGCTTATAATTTAATTTTTCGTAAAAAGTGCGAAATGTTAATGCGTATAAATAAATCTACATGAATAAAGAGAGTAGTATAGACGCCATTATTGATCTACCTGGATTTGAATTGTGAATATTGCAATCTTTTCCAATTGTTAGAGTTTATTTTTGTTACGAAATTGCTGCTGGATGTGATTTTTATCCGTAACCCGAAGCCGTGACTATGCTTAAATGCAATACGTTCGTTAAAAAAAATTCAAATACAAAAAAGTCGAGATAGCCACCTCTAAAAATTGAGTGACCGCGCCCATTTTTTTAGAGAAATTTTCTTTTATTAGTGCCCAACAATAGCACGAGAATCCCGAAGGAAAAAAAATCATGTTTTTTTTTTGAATCAGTCTAATATATATATATTTATATATATAGGTTATGTTAGAAAAATATATAGCATGTTATTCGATAAAACTCTTTAATTATCACAATGATATTAACTAATTGATATAGTTTATGTAATACAGCAAATAATTATAGGAATTCATTTGGTCTCTTAGCCATATCTGCAACTAAGGTGATACAAGCACTCGGTAGCATAGGGACAGCGTGCTTAGGTATGAGTAGGTAGGTTTTAGGTATTTCTTCGATAGAAATCATCTCAAAAGGCCAGGAAATGACGAATCACGATACAAAATCGTTGTCGTAGAACTCTCAATTAAGTATTTCATTTTATTTTGGATTTATGAAATATTTTATGTATAAGGTAAATGTCCCAATTATTGAGGAGCTAAGGATCTGGGGGATTGAATTCGGTGAGAAAAAAATATAAAATCAAGAAAAAACCATCGCTTTCGTGTTCAAATGATACTTTGATATTTTTACTTTCGAAAAATCACCCTTTAAATTATTCCTCAATGATTTCAAATGAAAAAAAAAGAATAAAAATGTGAAGCATGCAAATGTCCCAATTATTGAACACTGTAAGTGCCTATGCCCCTAATATTGAACAGGCATGTCCCAGTTATTGAACACTCTCGAGAATTCTTTTTCCGTTCTGAAAATATTATTTTGGGTACAATATTAAGAAATAAAAGCAAAATCAAACACTTAAAAAATCTTTTATTAATCATGTAAAAAAACTAAAATATATATTTAGTCTTTTTTGACAAGTTTTTGGTTCATTCGCATTTGGCTTATTTTTGCTTTTCAACTCAAGCTTTATTTTATATTTCTTTTCAGCTTCCTCGTTTTTATGTTCTGTTTTTGTTTGATTTTGTCGCTTGGCTCCTTGAAATATCGGAGAGCAAAAAATATTGATCATTACATTCGTATTTTTAGGTTACATTTAGGTTATATTTTCTTTTTACTATTCTTTTTATGTTTATTGCACGAAAATACAAATAAAAAATACATATGACGATCTTAGAGTTATTATTAAAAGAATAAAGATAAGTTTATTCAGGAAATTACAGTTTTTGTTTGAATAAATCCGATTCACACGATCTGTCACACTTTAACTGTCCCGATGTTTTGATGGGTTTAATTACGCCATCTTGGAGAATTCGAGTGTTCAATAATTGGGACACACTGCATTTTCTATGACCCAATTATCGAACACCGTATTTTTTAACAAATAATTAATTTCAAAAAAAAACTTTAATTGTTATTTGTAAGACATTTTCTGAGGAACCTGAAACGCCTTCACTTTTTGAGATGCGACAGTTTTTGAATGTTTTATGCTCTTACGCATGAAGCGGCGCGTCTTAGCAAAAACGATAAGCAGTTACCACGAGACGTCAAATCGGGTCACCGTTGCTGATTAAATAATTTTTTTCTCTATTAATTTAAGCTCTTTTTGCACAAGTAAGGTAACATTTCGATATCTAAAAGTTCCATATATGTAATGAAATTTTTAGAAATAAGTAAATGCATGCAGGTGAATGAGAAATAATAAAAATACAAGATAGTGTTCAGTAATTGGGACCTGTTCAATAATTGGGACATTTACCTTATAGTACACTCATATTTACAGTGTACATTGTAAGCAAATAGAGATTTAGTTGAATCGAATTTTTCTTTCATTCAATTTGTATATATTCAATATTTCAAAAGAATAGCTGAAACAAATAAAAAATATCTTAAAAACAAATAAGATCGTAGTAGGCCGTGAGCCAAGGAAAAAACCTATTTGATTTAAATAGATTCTATTCAAATTAAATATTTTTTTTGGCAGTGTAGCACACGTGGAAGATCGAAAATAAAACTCCCTTTTTACCTTTAGGGGCCGTACGCAAACTACGTAACGCAATTGGGGGGGGGGGGTCAAGGTTTGCGTTACGTCACGATTTCAAAACCGCCAGAAGTAGCAACATTTCTGCATGTTCAAGTTTTTTATTTAAACTGCGCGTGCAATTTTACCGTGGACAGTGCACAGCTTTCTGTGCGCAATGTCCGTTAAGGGGTGAGATGCAGTCAGAATTCTCAAAAAATCGATTTTTTCTTACATTTTCTCGAAGTATGTTTCGAAAATATTCCCTGAACATTTCAAGTCAATCCGATGAATAGTTTCCGGGATATCCCACAATTAGTGGAGGGGCGTCGGGTCCCCATGGCAGGCAGCGGCTGACAAACGCGCAAACGATAATACCCCGGAAGGCAGAATGCTTCGAAGACAACAACAAATTGATATTTTGGAAGCTTCCGCATCGGCAGAAGTCCTATTGTATGGGCCAGGAATTGATGATTCGATGTAAGTAATTTTTTTAATTAGTATTTCTATACATAAATCAAGTGTAAAATTGAATAACTCTTTGAGAAATTTTCAAAAATTTATTACTCAAAAACTATGAACTTAAGCGAAATTTTATAAAGAACACTTTCGTTTTAAAATTGCCCAAAATGTGGTTAAAAAAATTCATCCCGAAAAACTTTAATTTTTTGAAAAATTGTTTTAACAATTGGCTATAAACAATTGGATGCTCGATTTTTCGGCAAAAATTGTAATATTCGGATTCAGCGGATAAAAATATATTAAAAAAGTTTAGCTTCATCCATGGAGCTCAAAATTTTACGAACATATAATACCGTATCCACATCGAAAAACTTTAAACGCGTTTTTCTCGAAACTATACTTTTCAAGTCGGTGACCACTATAATTCAAAAACCACTCGATGGATTTTGATGAAATTTGGTGTGCTTATTGATAGCATTCAAAACTAGTCCTTAATCGAAGGATTTCAATTTTTGTTGAAAATTTATATTTTTTTTAACAATAAACGAGCGATTTTTTGTTCGAAAATCAAAAGTTATCTGTCGGAAGCCGCCATTTTGTTAATTTTTGAAAAAAAAAATCTTCGATTAAGGACTAGATTTATTATAAAATTATTTTTTTTTTGTTTTATGATTTCAGGTGATCCAGTAAAATTTTATGATGGTCACCGCAAAGCACTACATGCCGAAGGAGGTTCGACAAAGATGGCGATATTGTTATAAATAATCAATATTTTTCTTTGAAAATTTGTACAAGTCAAGTTGAAATATAACATAAAAAGTCTGTATAACCACTTTTGTAAAACAAACTTAATTAATATAAAAAAAATTATTGAAAATGCTCGTTTTTTCACGCCTCTGACTGCATCTCACTCCTTAAGGGGGGAAGTCACTGTGCAAGAACTTGCACAGTGACACTGTGCAAGAACTTGCACAGTGACTTTTTATTCCAACAACCAGGCAACATTTTTATTCCAAAAATTGACGGAGTTATAGTCACTTTAGTGAGAACAGGTAGGACGACCGGTTAGTGCCCTCAGTTCCTACAGATGAGGCATCATTTACAATAAATAAAGTACAGGCTCTTATTACTTTATGAACTATCATGAAGATGAAGAACCGTCACATCGCCCACGACTAGATACTTCAATGTAAGTATCAATATTCTAGAAAAAAACATAACTTCATATCAAGAAACACGAAACGGAAACTTTGAACGCGTTTCTCTCGAAACTGGTTTTTTCGACCTTGCCCGAGCGAATACTTAAAAACTTGTCAACCGATTTTCAATTTTTTTAAAAGCATTTTTGTAATCGCAGTGACAAAGGTTGAACGTTTCCACGTTTTCAACATTTGATAATTACTATTTTTAAAGACTACACTAAGCTTGAATACAGAAAAACGGCCTTGAACATAGAAAAAATGTCCAAACTGTCGGCATTTTGTAAAAAAAAACCAAATTAAAAAAACGGCTACGCATAACGATAGCTACGTTTGTATAGATGTCGATAAATTGTTGACTTTTAATTTACAGATAACCTTTCATAAAGATATCGATGGGACAATGAAGAGAATCTTTTTTTTTTCGTCGTCAAATTAAGACATATATCTCGGTTAATTTTCAAAATGTTCTCATAAAAATTGGTATAAAACTAGATGAATATATACTTCGTAAAATGGGTATAAACCCGATCCTTTCATAATTAGTTATGTCTATGAAAGAAAATAACAATTATTGACGACAAAGCCCCCGTTACGGGTAACGCTTTGTCCACGTAACGGGACCGTAACGCTTGCGTTACGGATCGTAACGCAAGCGTTACGGTCAGGTCAAAAATGGGGAATTTTTGCGTTACGTAATTTGTGTACGCCCCCTTTTCTCGTTTTTGCGTTTGAGTTTGCGTGGCTTTTTTTATTCTCGCCACTCCGCTTTCTCCGATCTACTTGCTTCTGACTCTCTCACCTTGCTTCTGATTTTTTTATTCGTCGTGAATTCCCCAACGACGCCCTAGAGTTCAATTTTCCGAGATTCACTTTCGCTTTGCACTTCGGCACATTTCTTTTTTCCCTCTGCTGACGCCTCTGCTAATTCTTTGCTTCTCCTCTACTTCGCCTCCTCATGAGTGGCACGGTCGACGCGTTGCGGCTCGACTAAAGAAGCTTCTTGTTGAATATGAAGAATTTCTTCGCCTTCATGATTGGGCTTCTCCGTCATCGCTTTCCACCTGAAAACACGTTGTTTTTCAAGTTGCTTTTCGTTTTTCAATGGTCAGAGGGATGTTTATTGACTGGATCGTTGTATCAGGACTCAAGTGAATGGAGAACATTGGGTCATGTGACAAAACATCACATATAGATATGTAGAGGAAAGGTGTACGAGTTGATTAGACGAGGCAAGATCAAGACGAGTACTCGAGTTTTACGAGTACTCGTCTCACATCGGGTACTCGATAAGCCCGTGTTGTCGGAACAAAATTTCAAATTTCTTTTCACAGTAGATAGCGCCATGGAAATGTACCAAAGCGGACACAATAGACTCCAGCTTTAATTCTTCAGCAACCTTCGCCGATAGGTTGGCGATCATAAGAAATACAAATAATTGATTTAATAATTTTAATATTTTTATTATGTGTATATTTACAATTTTTGCCGGCAAACTTCTTTTAAGACACTTGCATTTCAGGAATTATCGAGATATTTGAATGACGAAAAACTGAATAACAGCAAGATTCTTTGTCGAATTTTCATTAATTCTGTCGAGTGCTAACTGGTAGTTTCGGCGATGCATTCTTCTTAATTTAATTTTGTGTCATTTTTCAATTGTCACCAAGAAAAAAACTTTTTCTCCAAACGCTTATATCTCTGAAACAAATCAAGATATTTTCAATTTTAAAACGTCAAATCGAAGCTACATTCTTCTCGCTTCGATTAAACGCAGGGCGTTGAATCTTGCTCTTTTTGGGGTTTTTCTTAATTTAAAACCCACGTTGAAAAATTCAAAACTTTAAGGCGTTTGCCGGAACAGAGGATATTTACTGTTCATTTTTTCCTTTCGCACATTTTTTAGTGATGCCAAAACGCAACTTTTCCGCGCCTATACGATACGGTCCGCCAAAGTTGACCGTTTTTCACTCCGCCCTAACAGACACACACACACGTACGTACACACACACACATGCACACAGAATAGAAAAGTGAAACGGAACAAGTTTTTTACAGTATTATCATTTATTCGTTTTATCGCCTTCTTCGATTTTTCGTTTTCTCCCATTACGTGATCGATACACCTAGATAAAAAATAAATATAAATATAAATAACAGATACGGATCTCCGAGCCGTTTACGAATATTCGAAGTTTACGAATACCCGAAGTTTAGTGCTCAACGTTTAGGAGTACCCAAAATTTGAGAGTACCCGATGACCAAATTCGGGTACCCGATAGTGGCGGGTAATGCAAACACGTAACCCATCGGGTATCCGACCCGAGCCGAACATCGGGTACCCGAGTGAATCGCATACCCGCACACCCCTAAATAAAAGCTTGTATTTTCAAAAAAGAAAAATTAAATATAAATTCTTTTCTACTTTTTAGTCTTTAATTGATTTGACTAGTTAGTTTTATACTAGTAGTTTACTATTTTACGAGTTTGTACGTTAGGAATATGGAGTGCTTGTAAAAAATTACAAAGGCTGTAGTTGCGTTTGAACTTACGACTAATTGCTGCATATAAACTTTTCAGTCGGCTACGAATTTGTTTCTATGTTTTAGTGAGATTTTGTATAGATGATTAGATATCGCTAATTTTACATGAAAAGTTTTCAAGGTGCATCATGCAGTGTCACCTTTTAAGGGGTTAGGCCACAGTAACGAGTATAAAATCATGTGCGAATTTAACAATTTTTTTTCTTATGAAAAAGTGATTCACTCATAAAATTGATTACACGTCTCTTTAGTATGAATATCGAGCTGTTAGAAAATGTATATTTTTCTTTTTTTGATGTACAAAATGGCCGACTACTAATATTTTCTTTTGTTATCTTTTTTTAGGCCCTCCGCGGCGTGACATTTTGCATCCACAATCTTTTACCTACAACAAGAAACAAAAATTCCCGTCAATCTACATTAGGATGCCTAGAGAAGTGTGTACGAAATTTAAAAAATATTGTTTTATTCGAAAGTTGTATTTGAATTGAGCTGGAGGTATTTGAATGGATTTCCAGTGAAAAATTTCGTATAAAACTGCGCATAGAATGAATGGTTTTCGATTAATCAGAAATTCCCTACTTCTCTGCGAAATGCAATTAGGACCATAACTTTTAAATTTGAAGTAGATCGAGTGAAAATTGTTGAAGTTATTTGCCACGCCAATTGGAAAAAAGCTGTTTCGAGAAATGGCTGTGCCGAAGGTGGGCTTACGTTACACGTTCAAAATCGGTAAAAAAAAATCTTGCTATAAATCGAATAGTAACTTATTCTTTTGAATTCGATTTTTTGAAAATTCTACTGTGGCCTTACTCCTCAAATGCATGTTTGCAAAATTTCAAAGTAGTCAGTAGTCGGAAAAATAAATAAAATTAAAACTAAACGCTTATAATAAAAATGGAGAAAAAGGAAATGAAAAAGGATGTCCGTCGCATTCCAACGATGTCGAGCCACTTAAACACTTTTTATACAGAACATTCTTTTACAAACATTTAAAACCGCGAAATTTAACAGGAAAAAATATATTGATTTTAAAATGTGATAATTTGTTTTTTCCAAATTAATAAAATTGTCTCGACTGACTGTAACTGTAACGTTATTTTACATGAATCTTTTTGTTTGGCTTGCAACGATGCAAACATCAACACAATCATTTTAGCCAGAGTTGGGAGATAACGATATTTTTTATCATCCTCCTAGGGGACGCAATGTCCCGTTGTAAACAAAAGTAGCAACCGAAAACATAGAATTATTTTAAATGTACTTAAACCAATATTAGGATAAGTTAGAGAATTTTTTTTATTTTCTGAAGCCATTTAATATTGTATGAGAGCCAATGACCATTTCTGCTTCCCATCAAGAACGCGGTTGCCTATCACGGCAACGAGACCGCCGCCCATTCATAATTTCTCGACGATAAACCTTGGTAAACAAGTATGCATGTGTGTCCGACCAGTGGAGAATGACGTGTACGAGCGTTGGGTCGACACTCACGCCGTTTTTTTTTCTCCTTCTCTTATATCTGACACGAGCGCCTCGATTATAGACAGGGAGGCGAGTTTGCCTCCGATCCGAAATTTCTCGAGCGTGGGAAAAGCGTTATATTCGTATATTCGATGACTCGACATTGAATGGACAAAAAAACGTTGATTTTCAGTTTCGTAAAAAAAAAAAAAAAAAAATCGTGAGAGAGAGAATGGATCGTTGGAATGCAACGAAAATTCTTCTTTGCTCTTTTTTTTCACTCTTTATTCTTTTTTTCGACTCTTTCTGCAATTTATTTTTATTTCTTCATCGCCCAAGGTCTTGAACCTGCATAGTTTGGCTGTAGATGTCTAATGAGGATTGTAAAAAAACGATTGAGTGATTTTCACCGCCGAAAGTTGCCAAAAAAGGAAGGTTTGGGCTTCTGAAATTTCGTTGCGTCCCATTGATGCAAACTTCAAAATCATGAGAACCGTGGATCATTAAGGCCTTAGGCCACAGTAACGTGTATAAAATCATGTACGAATTTAACAATTTTTTTTCGTACGAAAAATTTATTCACTCGTCAAATTAATTACACATCTATTTAGTATGAATATCAAGCTGTTAGAAAATATATATATATATATATATATATATATATATATATATATATATATATTCGATGTACAAAATGGCCGACTATTCGAAATTTCTCGAAACAGCTTTTTCCCAATTGACGTGACAAATAACGTCAACAATTTTCACTCGATTGACTTCAAATTTAAAAGTTATGTTCCTAATTTTACTTCGCAGAGAAGTGCGTACGGAATATCTGATTAATCGAAAACTTTCCATTTTATGAGCAGTTTATGAGCATTTATAACGAAATTTTTCACTGAAAATTTATTTCTTAAGTTCAAATACGTACAACTTTCGAATAAAACATTATTTTTTAATTCCTTACGCACTTCTCTAGGTATTCTAATGTAAATTGACAAGAATTTTTATTTTTCGTTCTAGGTAAAAAGTTGTGGATGCTAAATGTCACGCCGCGGAGTGCCCAAAAAAATGATAGCGAACGAAAATATTAGTAGTCGGTCAGTTTGTACATCGAAAAAAAATAATATATTTCCTAACAGATTGATATTCATACTAAATAGATGTCTAATTAATTTTGAGTGAATCACTTTTTCATACAAAAAAAATTGTTAAATTCGCACATGATTTTATATTTAAGGAGGTTGGAGCGGTCCAGTTGGGTCAAATGGCGATATATGAAGGTGCTGAAGTTTGCATCGTTAAAACGCAATGAAATTGATTTTTCAGATTGCCAAAGCATTCTTTTGACGGATTTGGGCTACAATCTAAGTAAAAAAATCTTTAAAAAAAACAAGCTTTTATTTAATGTACTAAAAAGGAGATAATCATTTTTTTACCACGTCACCTACATGTGGCTATAAATAAAAAATGGAGCGCTCCACTTTTGAATGTTCAATAAATTTTATCAATTCAGTTTCATTAATCGTATTTAATTTGGCACAATAGTAAGCAGAGAAATTATTATCACACGTTTATACTCAGTTTAGGGATTTTTATTTAAGACATCTAAGGTTGTTTTACAGTAGATTAAATACAGTTGATATGTTAACGGATTTATGTAAATTAAAGATTACATGTCTAAATTTTGAGCGCCCCAAGCTTTTATTTATAGTCACATATAGGTAACTTGGACGATGCTGATGTTTGCATCGTTGGTCTGCAGCGAATTTAATTTCTTTCGGCCTATTTCGCCTACAAAAGTCCTTCAACCATTTTTAAAGATTTTTATTTAGCGATTTTTTGTATAAATCTATAAAAAAAATATCACTTATAATAACAAAAATATGGAAAATAAAATATAAAACCGAACTTTCGTTGCGTTCCAACGATGTAAACTTCAACACCACGTAACTTGGTGAAAAAAAAATATTTTCTACATTTTAGTATATTAAATAAAGGCTTGTCTTTTTAAATATTTTTTTTTACATATAAATTATTTTCTTCTTTTTAGTCTTTAATTGATTTGACTAGTTACTTATTACTAGTAGTTTACTAGTTTACGACTTTATACGTTAGGAACACGGAATGCTTCTGAAGAATAACAAAGATTGTAATTGGGCTTGAACTTACGACTACTTGCTGCATATAAACATTTCACATGCAAACACAGTCGGCTACGAATTTGTTTGTATGTGTTAGTGAGATTTTATATGATTAGACATCGCTAATTTTACATGAAAAGTTGACGATCTCTAAAAGTTGAAAGCTTTAAGTAGTCGGGAAGTATCGATTCTCCAATTTGCATCTGACAGAAAGTCACGTTAAATAAAAGCTTGCAAAAAGCACACAAAAGTTTTTCAGAATCCTTCTTAAAAATCTCCAACATGAATTGGCAAGAAAATATTTTCGATAATAATGAAAAGAAAGAAGAAAAAAGAATTTTCGTTGCATTTCAACGTTGCAAACTTCAACACTGTGGGTTATGATTTTCTTTCCTTCAATAAACGCCGAAAAAATTAATACGAGGTATAGATTTATTCTGTAGATGTTAAATTTTCCATTTTTATATTTTTATTACGTAAATAATAAAAACGTTTGCGTTACTACCAACTTTCAAAAACTACAACGTTATCGATGATTATTATGAATAAAACCTGCTCCAGCGATTGTTTTATACAACCCAGGATGATATTTTGAGTGATTCATAATTATGCCTGTTGATATTTATGTCACGAGATTATTTATTATTACAATTAATTGATATTAAGTTTTGCCGAAATACGGCACTTCGCGGACATTGAGATTACTAGCAATGCTCTTCATTCGCCAGCCAAGATGCGTAATCTTTCATCAATCCTCGATGGTTCCATATTGAATATATACGACGTTGAAGTTTGCATCGTTGGAATGCAACGAAAAATCATTTCTATTCTTTTATTGCCTTGTTTCCATTATCATCCAAAAATGTTTCTTACATATCTGGGCTTCCGATCATTAATAAGGGCCCTGAAAAAAGTTTGAGTGTTTTTGGAGGCCCGAATTTGCAAAAAAAAATTTGGCTACGGAATTTTCGTTGCGTTCCAACGATGCAAACTTCAGTATCGTGAATATATACGGTTTACGATGGGCCATCTAATCGCACGAAACGTTACATACATTAAAAAAAAATTTAATCAGGTGTTTTGTGATGAAAAAAATTCAAAAAATTCGCAAATGTGCAGTAAAGCGTAGACAACATAGATATATTTTTTAAGGGAAACTTTGTCCCGGATTGAGCAGCGGGAGATGTTAGCGGCTCAACATGAGCAGCTAGAAGAAGAGGAGGGGGATGCCTCTATGGACCAGGCATTGCCGATTAGCGGTAATTATAAACACATTTGTGTAAACACATAACAAAACTTTAAACGCGTTTTTCTCGAAAACACGTTTTTAAAAATGGCTGACATTCTCCTGACCGCTGTAATTAACATATCGACCTGAAATTTGGAGAGCATACTCAGAAAATATGTCTTCACGGAATGACGGATCGTTTTTTCGATAGATACGTTTTTGCATTTATTATTTATCTTTTTATGAGAAAAAAACGCGAAAATTCGATTTTTTTTTTAAATGCCGCCATTTTCCGAAATTTGTACTAAACGAAAAACCCATCCGTCATTCCATGACCAAAGGGTCACAGATTGATAATATGCTTAGAATTTGTGTTTCAGATCAACAAAGAGGGGGCAATGATGTCAGCCGTTTACCTCCCGCGATTTGAGGACCTGTTTTCGCGGAGCTGCAACGGCCGCCATTTTGGTTTTTTTTTTTTTAAAAAAATTTTTTTAACGTTCTGTATATCATGAATAAAAGCAAGAAAAAAAACCGCACTCAAAAAGCTTTACTCGTTTCCTTTAAAAAAAATAAAATGTAATCACCTGAAATATGGCACTCCAAGGGCAAAGTCTCCCTTAAATTAAATCTCGTATTGTGACTAACGCTCCAAGCGCCTCAGTGTCTTTCGTATGAACCTTCGGATCCCTACGATAGCTCGCAATCCCTTAAGGGTTTACTTGCGAATCCCCACTTGCGAATTTGAAAAAATCGATTTTTTTCATTGGATTTTTTTGAAGTATAAATATCTAAGAATATGTCCTGAAAATTTCAAGTCGATCCGAACAAAATTGACTGAGATATGAGCGTTGAAAGAGAAGAATCCGTTGTGTAAACGAACGGAAATTGAAACTTCAAACGCGTTTTTCTCAAAATGGCATTTCTGAAGTCGGTGACCAAGATTACTCGAACACTAATGAACCGATCTTCTTGAAATTTTGCAGGCTTATTTAATACATAAAAATGTAGTCTTTAAGCGTTCGATTTTTTTTTCGAAAAAAATGGCCGTTTTATAGCCAAGAAACGGCCGTTTTTTTCGTTAAAATCGAACCATTAACTTTGACTGTCCGCCATTTTGTGAAAAATGAATATTTTTTAAAATCCTTCGATTAAAGACTAGATTATACTTATATTTGACTAAATCCATCCGCATTTTTTTTTCAGATGATCCACTTCGCCGCAATGTTGGTCACCGCAAACCGTGTATATAAAAACATTATTTCATTGACGGCCATTTGCCACTAAACAATGTAATATTTTTCAATAAAAAAAATACTGAAAGTTCTTCAAGATGTGTTCTTTAAGATGGTATATTGATCGATTAAAAAAGTTTTGTAGTTTACTTTAAAAAAATTCATGAAAAAGGCCTTTTTTGCGCTACAAGTGGGGGTAACGCCTTAAGTATTTCAACCGGGGAACATTGCGGCTGTGATTCACGGGCGAGTCGAAATGTCTCGTTCTCGTAATACGAAAAATGTTATCGCTATTTTCGTATGCGGGGACCCGCTTGAATGTTACAAACAACAATCGGGAAAAACACGATCGGGGGAAAAAGAAGAAAAAAAGGTCGGAAATACTTGTGTAATATGCGCGGGTGGGTACACGTGTCACTAGAGTGTGCTAAAAATGAATTTCATAATTCGAGAAAAATCGACAATGCTATGGGGACGCAAATTTGGCACGAGGTTTGAATGGACGTTCGTCATCGTTGTTCGAGTCTTTCAATGCAATTATTCAGGAAATTAGAATTCTTAAGAGATCCCCCCCTCCTCTTTCCTGCCTTTCCTAAGTTTCCGTATCTTTAAGGGATTAGGCCACTCCAGAGGCCGAAAAAATAGGCTTTTTGGGGATTTTTTTTCAGCAAAACTACAAAATAAATCGAGATTTCAAAAAAGGGTGTTTACCATACATATCAGTGACTGTATACCATCAGTTTTTTTAAGCGATTAATTTCAAAATGGCGGCTGTGGAGCGTCTATCTGAAAACTGCATTTTTTATGTTGGCCGGAAACAAAACTCAGACAATTTTCAACCGATTCACTTGAAATGTTGAATATATCTTGAAAAATACATTGTCTATGGAAGTACGTAGGATTTTTTTTATATTGCGTAATTAATTTTTTTGGAATGAATAATTTAGTCCGGATTGTAATTTAATACGAAGAACTTTTATTCAACCCATGATGGGAGTACTCGTTTATCGGACGACGATCTCTGATCTTCTGCCCATTTCGCTCGCTTTCTTCTCTCTTCTCCCCACTCACACGTCGCTCATTCCCCTTCCATTCGCACTCGTTTCCTTCGTTCTCTCCGCACGAAATTTTCAAATCAAAATATGCCCACAATTTGGTATTAACGATTATCTGACGATTTTTCGGGCAAATTTTTGGAAAGTGAAAAATTTCGTCACATCATTGTTGATAACAAATGAATTATGCAATATAAAAAAAATCCTACGTACTTCCATGGACAATGTATTTTTCAAGATGTATTCAACATTTCAAGGGAATCGGTGGAAAATTGTCTGAGTTATGTTTCCGGCCAGCTTAAAAAATGCAGTTTTGAGATAAACGCTGCACAGCCGCCATTTTGAAATTAATCGCTTCAAAAAAATTACTGTATATAGTCACTGATATGTGTGATAAACACTCTTTTTTGTAGTCTCGACTTATTTTGTAGTTTTTCTGAAAAAAAAATCCCCAAAAAGCCTATTTTTTCGGCCTCTAGAGTGGCCTAACCCCTTAAAGATGCGGAAACATAGGAAAGGCAGGAAAGAGGAGGGGGGCGAATTCGAAAAAAATTAAGATTGCGTGTTTTTCTGAAGGAATTCCGAGACGACATAAAAAAAAACCAATTTCCGATCGCTACATAAGTGTATATAACAGTGGGAATCCGTCAAATTCTTAAAAATAATCAGATTTACATACTTAACACTTGTAGTAATCCAATGCTCTGCAGAAAAAATTACGCTTATTGACCTAATTTTTATGTAATATCAAGTTTAATTTGGACTTCCGGTATTGGATTTATTACCACTTGCTACGATAAAGAGACGTGACAGCAAGGCAACAGCTGACTGTAGTCCTAACCTCATCTCACTCATTCGAATTTCCACACATTGTTCATTTATAACCGACATATTTCGCCGACACAAATTTTCCACGCTTTTTACCAGTCGTGGCCCGAATACAATGCTTTATATTTCCCGCACCTGACATTGCTTTGACAGATCGACGTTGAAAAGCATGGAGGTTAAACTCGCCTGGTCGAGTAAGAAGAGACGGAGACAGACTCAATGTTGCCAAATATCAAACCTAGAAATACTGTGCGAATCGTTGGACTAACTATTTTTTCATTTTTCCAATCAAATGTAAAAATTCATTAAACAGTTTAGTTATAACAAATTATTTTTTTTTGCATATGTTAAAAATCTAAATTGTCCAAGTCTGAAGTGTGACCAGCGGTATGACTAGTGTGAAACGATAGGACTACCTTAGGGGACCCACCTCCTACCCGCGCAGTTTGAGCGAAAACATTGGGTCCCGATTTGCGTCCTTCCCTTGTCAGTGAAATCGAAGAGGGCTATAAAAGTAGGGATTTTTTCGCGACTGAAACAGCTTTCGGAATGGTCGATATGGCAGGTTTCGTTACCGACCGAGCGAGACAGACATCATCGTAATTTGAAACTTTGTCTTCGGAGCCATCGTACACGCATATTTACGACCGGTGTCTTATGTGTAAAGCCGTCGCGTGCGCGCATTCCGCAGGCTTCGAAAATTGTCGTACATTATTTTCTCTCGCCGCTCGCTACACCCGGGCTGCTTCAACGCACGGGGGATAGATCGCGTCATGCGACCGCAAGCGTGTACGGCAGTTTACAGAAGCGAGAGTCAAAGAGAACGCGAGAGAGAGGGGGGGAGAGAGAGAGAGAGGCCCCAGCGATAGTAACGAATAGAAGAGAGGGAAACGAGGATTTTCCAGGAAGCGAGAGCGTTCTTCATAAACAAAGAGTGGTGGAGGGGGAGGGAGGGCAGCTTAGTTGGAGGCGCTGCTACGAGCGAGCCGCGACGGGAAAAGGAGGGGGGCGCGTACGGCGCTAAGAAACAGCGCCACTAGCGAGTAACGAAGAGACGGATGCTTGAGTGCGTGTGGATTGCATCGGGGCCATGGGAATCGGAGCGATTAGAATTAGACTCGCGCGCGTCGCGACGTCGCGGAATGTGTCGAGTCACCCGTGAACGCATCACGGATATACACATATATATATATATATATATATATATATATATATATATATATATATATATATATATATATAAACATGAGTATACGAGTGTGTTACCGTTTTAGTCGAGATTGATATTGGAATTACATTTGTCACGGAACAAAACACTGCAGAGCGTCCTAAGGGAAATATAACGTGAGAATAAAGTTGCCGAAGCAGAGGGAGAGAGAGGGTGTGATGAGGATGCGAATAGCTCCACGGATTCATTGAAAATCTATTGATGACAAACGTAGATACTCTATAAACACTGCCGAGAATCAATGGCGTCCGCCATTTTGGATTTGATTTAAGGGGTAAGGCCACTGTAAATTTTTTGAAAAATCGATTTTTTTTTATTGGCTTAAAAAATAGTTTAAACCCTCTAGAATAAGAAAAAAAAGGTCCTGTGCGAAAAAAAATTTGTTGTCCTTAGGAAATGAAGGTCGCCGCCAAGCGTTTAAGCGCTAAGCGTACTTAAAACGCGTTTTTCTCGAAACATGGTTTTTCAAAATGGCACGCAGCATAACTCGAACAATTTTCATTTTTTTTACTTGAAATTTTAACCAGATGTGAACATTTACATTATCTTGAGAATGTCGATCGGAATTTTCAAGAACTTTATTTATTGATTTTTTATTAACAAAAAACTTGCCGTTTTTTTCGTCAAAAATCAATTTTTTTTTTCAAACGCACGCCAAATCCAGAAAAATTGATACTTTTTAAAATCCGATCGACATTCTCTAGCTATAGCCCTCTAGATTAATGGTTTTTTTTTCTTTTGTTCTAGATTCAAAAGTGCACCAGTGGTGCTGCGTGCCGCGGAGCCCTGGAAGCAAAACATGTCCCGGGAAGATAGCTGTGGAACCGCCATTTTGTTTTTTTTTACTGTAAAAAAATTTTATAATAAAGTTTAATGTATGCCCGATAACACCATTAAAAGTTTTTTTTCAAATACCTTCAATTTCGGGAGCAAAAAATTAGTGAAAAAACCTTTTTTTTTGGGCCGTTACAGTGGCCTTACCCCTTAAGAAATACGCCAAAATCGTCGAGACTAGGAAACAGCGGCCCGAACTCCCATGCGAAGATGGTAAAGAAAGCAAACATCCGTGGAATCGTTACATTGAACGGTGCCAAACTTTGCCACTCGTGTCGCTTCGATCGAACTGATCCTGACGATACAGAAATAAACAATTCGGCTCGGTGTGAGCGACCGTCGCGAAAACTACACTTCATGCGGTTGCAATCTCGCTTGTTTATGTTTCAAACCTGAATTGACTTTTTTCGAAACAGCTGGACATCTTACCTTTCACTTTTAAGGGGGGCGAAACCTTTACAAAAAAAATTACTAATTTTCATGATTTTCCTAAAAGGAAACATTTATTCGCCATTTTTTAGACTCATGGTATGTGTTATTACTACTTTTGGCTGTTACGTGGTATTTTTTTATATTAATCTTTAAAAATGGCGGGGTTATCGCACGGGCTTCTAAACTGCATTTTCAAAACTGGCGTGACGTATAGCTGAAAAACTAATCAATCGATTCTGATGAAATTGGGCATAAATCTTTCTAATCTTAGTGTCTAAAAAATGACCCTAAATGTTTTTGAAAATGAAAAAAAAAAAAAAAAGTATTTTTTGTGGCAAAATGTAGCCATTTTTCCCCCGGAAAATTCGATCTTTTTTTCATAGCGTACCCGTTTCATCGATTTTCAACATACCTCACGTTTTACAATGTGCTATTGAACTTGGCTTTCTGTGATATGCAAAACGGAAGATCGATATTTCACCAACTTCCGACTGAACGTTGACGTTGACCGAAAGTGAAATTGCACGATTCGACGAAAAAAATAGCCATAAAATTTCCAATTTTTTTATGTATAATTAGCGATATCTAACCATCCATATAAAATCTCACTAACACCTACAAACAAATTCATAGTCGACTGTGTTTGTATGTAAAAAAGTTTATATGCAGCAACCAGTCGTAATTTCAATCCCAATTACAGTGTTTGTTAGTTTTTACACCCGCTTCATGTTCCTAACGTACAAATTCGTAAACTAGTAAACTGCTAGTAACAACTAACTAGTAAAATCAATTAAATAATTCATTGAATAATTGATTAAATAATAACGATTGATTAAAAAAAAATAATTGATTAAATATTAAAATGTAGGAAATAATTTATATGTAAAAAATATTTTTTAAAAACAAGCTTATATTTAATGTCCTTAAAAGTAGAAAATAACTTTTTCTACCAAGTCACCAATATATGACTATGAATAAAAGCTTGAAACCCTCAAAATTTAGACATATAATCTTTAATTTTGCCATAAATCCGTTAACACACCAACTGTATTTAATTTACTGTAAAACAATCTTAGATTTTTTAAATAAAAATCCTTTCTTTAACTTTAATCTTTATTTAAACAATCTTTTCTTTATTCCTTTTCTTTATTTAAACAATCCTTTTATCCTTTTATTTAAACAATCTTAGATGTTTAAATAAAAAAATTTTAAATAAAAATTAAAATTAAAAAAAAAAAATTTAATAAAAAATGTTTAAATAAAAATAAATAAAAATCTGAGTGTAAGGTGTGATAACATTTTTTCTCGAATTACTATTGTGTCAAATTAACGGAGTGTCTCCCCGTCCGGATATCGGACGAATAAGCGTATATTATTCGTCCGAATAGCGGCTCAGTTCAAGCCGTACGTCGAGTAGTCGTACATATTGTGATTCGTGTCAGCTAGTATCCGGACGAATATATATATATATATATATATATATATATATGTATATAATCTTCCGAATGGAATGTGTTAAATTGTTAAACTATCCGAACGAATAATTTATACGTATTCGTCCGAATAGAATCTTTATAATTTTGTTTCGGTTTTTTTTATTTGGGTTGGTTAGGTTTGTTTGCTTAGTTTCGTTTGTTTGGATTTGTTCTTTTGTTTGGGATTGTTTGTTGGGGTGTGTTTATTTTGATTTATAATTGTGTTTGGGTTTTTTGGTTTGGGTTGGTTAGGTTTGTTCGCTTGCGGTTGTGTGTACAAGTTTGCTTGTTTGGATTTGTTTGTTTGGGTTTGATTGTTTGGGGCGTTGTACAGCATGAACTGTGCGAACTGAGCCGCTATCCAGACGAATAACATACGCTTATTCGTCCGATCACCGGACGACTAGCCGCAGCGTCAAATCAAATGCCGTTAGTGAAACTGAAATGATCAAAATTTTTTTAACGTTTAACCCCTAATAGTCACACGGGGTAAAATACACCCCAGCCCATTTTCAACCTCGGATTCCGGTCCGAAATTTTTCGAAAATGGGCCTAGTATTGCCATCTACAGGCTATTTGAACCTTCAAGAAGGGCGCCGAGTCGGTCCTATTTGAAAGGGCCCGTTAGTATTGTTTGAACAGCTGATTGAAGCGGAGTGTGCGAACATCTGGGGTGCGCCACACCCCATGTGACTACTGTGCTAAAAAAATTGTTTTCGGAGCGAGTTTGTTTTGTGAATATTTTGTGTCAATTTACCGCAGTAAGTAACTAAAAAAATGTTTGTAATGTTTTTATTTTTTTTTCTCAAAAAATCGGCGAACGAATCGCTGGCCGATGCGATATTTCTTTGGTATTCTCGACCAAGCCGCGGTAAACGCGAGAATACTATTGAAATGTCTCAACAATCGTAACAATCGGCTTGAGAAAGTAACCATGGAGCAATGTTTAAAATCGCTGTATATGGACCTGATAAAACCGCACCTGCAAGAACGGTGCACCATGAGCTCAC
The DNA here is from genome assembly GCA_964007375.1 of Ophion obscuratus. NCBI lineage: Eukaryota > Metazoa > Arthropoda > Insecta > Hymenoptera > Ichneumonidae > Ophion > Ophion obscuratus. The sequence goes on from OZ023319.1 coordinate 6,169,084, forward strand.
TCCAAAATTATTTAAAAACCGGTATTAATGCCATTTTAAATGTTTAGGAAGCGAGAAACACTGATAACAAGCGTCCCAGATTGGATAAACAATCGAGATGTACTTTATGTCCCCGAGGGAGCGACAGAAAAAGTTGTATGCAATGCCCATCGTGCGAACGAGCTATGTGCGACAGGCATAGGGCATACATTTGCATTGATTGCGGGATGGGCATCGAGTAAAAAAAAATAACTATAAAATACGTTTAAGAACACTTGTAGTTACCATGTAAATTTTTTTGATAATAAAATATCAATAAATTGAATAAAATTGGAGTATAATTTTCTTCAGAAAAGTCCGCGCTTCAGATGTTTAAATAAATATACTTTTTGAAGCGGACGATTATTCCACCTTCCTTACCTTAAAACATGATCTTTCAGGTATATCAAATGATTTTTTTTTAGCCAAAAATTAAGAAAGTTATACGAATTTTTGTAAAAAAAGTCATTTTTTTTTCAATAATTTTTTTTTATTAGAAAAAAAGAAGCGATTGGAAAATAATTTATGCAGTCTTGCAAAAAAAGGTTGAAAATAGACTGTAGAATTTTTTTAAACCTTTTTTTTTGCAATTTTTGCATGATATTTTCACTCGTCAAAGTGGGTGGGGTGTAATACACCCCGTGTGACTATAAGGTTATTTTTAGAAGGTGTGACTATAGGGGGTTAAAAAGTCCAACGCCCCAAGTTTCTATTTATCGTCACACATAGGTGACTTGATGAAAAAAAATTATTTTCCACTTTTTATTACATTACTTGCACTTGTTTTTTAAAATTATTTGTTCACCTATGAATTTTTGAATAAATCAGTGCAGCAAAAAATTCCCCGCAAATACTCTTGTTTAGGCACGAAATTTGACATGTTCAACACTACGAACAAAAAACAAAGTTGTTTATATTCCGGTGAATTGACACGGACTGAATTTCAAGCTTGTTTACATAGATGCGTCACCATCTTAAACTACACGCGCGAATTTCCGATAGCGCCATCTGTTGGAAACCAGCGAGAACTTAATCAACGTCCTAACACATACGAATTCACGTCCAAACGATTTTTCAATCTTACTTATATTCCTTCGAAATTGATATTCTCAAATAACCGTGATTTCCGTATCGTCAAAGTCGCCTAACCCCTCAACGAAGGCTCGTAATTCTCTCTGGGGCCTCGGCTCGTTTGTTTTCGTCGCCGCGGGAAGCCGAGGGGCAAAGCGAAGCTCGAAGGAACGCCGCGCGATACAGTGGACGCGCGCCTTCGACGGAATTGGATTGAGGCCTTCGAGTCCCGGTCACGTCGATCAGTAGATACGCGCCAACGTGCATCACACACGCACACAACAAACGAGCACTTTTAACACGTGCAACGGGCGCACGCGCGAGCCTGCCAAGTATCAATTGTTTTTCAGGCCTGAGCTGAGCGCTCGAGATTGCACAATATTTGCACAATTCTGCTCGGCCGTAACGCGAGCCAACGTAATCCCCCGGGGTACACGGAAAACACGCGACCACCTGAGACGCACAATCTTCCGCGTGTATAACGTTGTTTGTTCGTTCATTAATTGCGCATCGCGTGCGACGAAAAATAAAAATAAGTCGAGAAAGGAGAGAAAAACGATGCGCGATAGATCGCGAAGTATTCGAAATTCAATGAAAACCAAAACAGATTATTCTTCGTCTGTCAATGGCTTTTGAATTATCTCAACCTCGACAATCCCGATGGTTTTTTCCAATCCAAATATTCCACCCCCCCCCCCCATCATCGTCCTGCCTAAAACCGCTCAGATTCGTTGTGACAAAACTTACGAGCACACTTGCGTCATCGCTACTCTGCAGTGCCGAATTATATCTTCGTCGTAGCCGCAAAAACACCAAAACGTAACTAATCCGACCGATCGAGTGTGTCGCTGCGTTCCCGTGTGTGCTCGCCGCGAAACTCCACAGGATACGAGAGAAAGAGAAGCAAAGAAGGAAAAAAAAAACGAAAAGACGTATCACGCTCTGCGTCGCATTTTACGTGTCGGGGCTCGTAGGGCCGAGCGGTGGGGGAAGGAAGGAAGGGGCAGCGCGGGCCGAGAGGGCGGGAGGGGGGGGGGGGGGTGAACGAACCGAGGGTTTTTACGCACTTCGCGCGTGGCCCGCGCGGTCTTAACCTCGAAAAAGTATTTCGTCGGGAGGCCGAGAAACTTCCATACATTTGATGGAAAACCACTCGGCCCGCACTTTCTTACTCAATGCCACGTTTTTCTTTCTCATCTTCCGCTTCTTCTTCCTTTTCGTTTTTGCGTACGTAAACACGAGTGATGATGATGATGAAGAAAAAAAACACAAACAAACGAAATGTATGAGAATGAGCGAGCAAGCCGGCGAGCGAATCGGAGGACAATACGAAGAACGAGAAAAGCTCGCGAAACGCGCTCGTCGTACGCACGCGCTCACGAGATTCGTTTTTGTTACGTTCTTATGGCGTGTGTGTATAAACTATCGGTGGGCGCGCGTGCGCTCGCGTTTGGTATTTCTATGACGCAGAAACTTGTCTTCGTCGATATTGCGACACACACACACACACACATATATATATATATATATATATATATATAAAACAGAGGGTGATTCGTTGGAAGTTTTAGTCACACGAAAACGTCTAAAATATTAATTTCAGACAAAAAAGTGAAAGACAACATGAATCGTTCATCAATGTCTACATTTCGGTAGCCTTGGATTCTTTTTCACCTGCAGATATCAACCAGATTTCAAGCTCACCGCCACTTTTTCAAAAGGGACACCTCTTTTTTCATCAACCACAATTGTAGAGCAAAAAAATAAAGCCATTGATCTATAATATAATGACCTTGGGATGACCTTGAAACACAAAAAAAAATTGCAAAACGCTAATCGAAGGAAGGCAAGCCAAAAAGGCGGCAGTTCGAGACGCGTAGAATGTTTTTATTGCACGACAGGTTTAAAAATTCGTCCGTTAACCGCGATAAATGTTACTATGCAATTTGAGAAGGATGCGCGAACTCTGTCGTTAGAAATCAACGTGTCGTTAGAAATCGCTCGACAAGGACGGTTATCCGTTCCTCCGTGTAATCTCTAGTGGTTGGCACTTCTCTGTAGATTACGCTTTTGAATGCCTTCTCAATTACCGCTTTGCAACTTTTGTTTGGTTCTTCAAGGTCGTCGGAAGGTCATGCTATCGTAGGTAATTGGTTTTGTTTTTTTTTGGGTTCTGCCTTTGTGGCTGATAAAAAAAGGGCTTTGCGTTTGAAAAACGTGGAGGTAACCTTGAAATCGGCTTGATGCGTCGATGGAAAACAAATCTTAGGGTACCAAAATGTAGACATTGGCAAACCATTCAAATTTGGTGTTCGGCCATTTTGTCTAACATCAATATTTATAGGTGCTTTCGAGTGGCTAACTTCTAGCGAATTACCCTACATACAGGGCGTCCTCTTGTTAATGAATCATGATCATATGCTGGAATTTCAGTTTAGTAAAAGACCAACGGTTTTCGACATTTTGGGCTATGTGTTATTTGAAAGAAACAAAATCATCTGCTATTGGCTTTTCGCATGCTGTTTCTACAAATGATACGAAACGACAATAACTAAGCAACTCGTTAAAGTAATTGGCACGATATGCGTAGTACATTTTTTTTGCACCGCAGGTTATCGAAGTCAGATGTTCGAATTGGTTTGTATGAAAATTCTGCACAAGATCTTCTTTCATAAAGTTGACTTCACATTTGAGGTTAAAAAGAAGACTTTTCTAGATAAAACAAATAAGGGGCCGTACGCAAATCACGTAACGCAATTGGGGGGGGGGGGGGGGGTCCAAGGTTTGCGTTACGTCACGATTTTTAAACTGCCAGAAATAGCAAAGTGTCTGCATGATCAAGTTTTTAATTTAAACTTCGCGTGCAATTTTACCGTGGACAGCTCACAGCTTTCTATACGCAATGTCAGTTAAGGGGGAAAGTCACTGCTTTCCCACATCCCCCAAGCAAAATTTGAAGGACATTTAAAAAAAAATAATTCTTAAAAGTACGTGTATTGAAAAATATGTTGGCAACATTTTAATTCACAAGTCCGAGAATTGACGGAGTTATAGTCACTTTAGTGAGAACAGGTAGCGCGACCGGTTAGTGCCCTCAGTCCCTACAGGTGTCGCATCATTTACAATAGATAAAGTACAGGCTCTTATTATTTTGTGAACAATCACGAAGATGAAGAACCGTCGTATCGCCCGCGACTAGATACTTCGATGTAAGTATCAATATTCTAGAAAAAACATAACTTCACATCAAGAAACACGGAGCAAAAAGTTTGAACGCGTTTTTCTCGAAACTAGTTTTTTCGATCTTGTCCGACACGGATACTTAAAAACTTATCAACCGATTTTCAATTTTTTTTAAAAACATTTTTGTAATCGCAGTGACTAAGGTTGTACGTATCCGCGTTTTTAACATTTTTTGATAATCATTATTTTTTAAGGCTGCTTAGATACAGAAAAAGGGCCTTGAAAATGGAACAAAAATTCCAAACCGTCGGCATTTAGTGAAAGAAAACCAAAATAAAGAAAGGGCTAGGCATAACGATAGCTTCATTTGCATAGATATCGATAAATTGTTGACTTTTAATTTAAAGATAACCTTTCATAAAGATATCGATGGGACATGAAGACATTTGTTCCGTCGTTAAATCAAGGAATATATCTCGGTTAACTTTCAAGATTTTGTCATAAAAATTGGTATAACACTAGATGAATGTATACTTCATAAAATGAGTATAAACCCGATCCTTTCACAATTAGTTATGTCTATGAAAGAAAATAGCAATTATTGACGACAAAGCACCCGTTACGTGACGGAATAGGAGGGCGGGGGCGTTCTGGCCAACCGTTCCGGTCCCGTTGGGGCCGTCCATATATTACGTCATTCTAAATTTGGGGGGGGGAGGTTCGTCTGCGGATGACGGTAAATGATGGATGAGGGGGGGGGGGGGGGAGGCGTTTCGAAATTGACGTCATTCTTGTGATACCAGTTAATTCAAAATGTACAATAGTATATTGTACAACTAGAGTGGTTTCCCCGCATGAGTGATGAAAAATATTTTGCAAGTACCTAATGGTATTAATTATTGAACTCATTATTTATTTATTTATTACATAAGGTTTGTCTACATTATATTCGAGAACTTCAAATAACAGCGTACCTATGAAAATAGTTCGATCGAGCCAAAATGGATATGGGGAGGATACGGAGATATTACCCGTGATCCAGGATTTGCAAGAATGGGTGAAAACTCCGTGGGAGCTATCCAAAGAAAACTAAATAATAGGGAAGAATAATATTATTATATTAATGAAAATTGCCAAAGTACAAAATAATAAAAGATGATTCTATAACAAAATGTGGGAGCTATCCAAAGAAAACTAAAGAATAGGGAAGAATAATATTATTATATTAATAAACATTGCCAAAGTACAAAATAATAAAAGATGATTCTATAGCAAAATGTTTTAATGTTACTCAATTTTTCTCAAATCCGCAAATGTTTTAATTTTGCCAAACTGGTAATGACGTCAGTTTTGCGAGAGGGGGGTCATTAGGAAATGACGACAGGATGATTGTAGGGGGGGGATCGAAAATCAGCAAAAATCGATGACGTAATATATGGACAGCCCCTTACGTGAGGGGGGGGGGGGGGCTGGGAAATTTTGCGTTAAGTAATTTGTGTACGCGCCCTAACCAAGAGTATTTATTTCAAACCGGGTAAAAAAGTTATCATTTGTAGAAATGGCATGCGAAAAACCAAAAGCAGATGATTTTTATGTCGAAAACCGTGGAACTTTTACTAAACTGAAATTCCAGCATATCGTGGGACATGATCCGACCTATCGATAGTTGCAGGATTATCCGTACATATCCAGTTTGAAGCTGGAGCCGCCGCAAAACGTCGCGAAACCTATTTCATCATCCACCGGCGGCCATGTTTTTATTGTTAATCTGTATTTTTGGTGATTTTTTTTAAAGGCTCTCTATATGCATCGATGTGTTAAAAAAAGTGCTTTTCATTTTTGCGGTCGTTTCCCATTTAAAAAAAATCAGAATTCGGTCATTTTTTCGGGCCTCTAGGTAAATGTAGCCCCTTAAGAACAATCCTCACATTTTTTTCAAACGCATCGTCGATTTCGAGGTTAGGACGGTCCTCGATCGCGAAGACAACCCCCCCCCCTTCACCCCGCACATAGGATATGCGTTTACGTACGTTTTTCTCCATCCATCCCAGTTCTCCGACTCGAACATATTTGTCCCCTTTCGTTTCTTCCTCCCCCTTGCGCCGCTGCGCCGCGCCTATCGGCCCTCGCGCTCTCGTTCTTTCTGCGTTATTTCCACTTGGCTCAACTGCCGCTCCCACCTTTCTCCGTTCGAAACGTAAACAACGCACGCACAGTGTAGTGGCGCAGCGGTGTGTGGCGCGTGAGTGTGTGTGTTGCGCCGGTCGAGCCCACCGCGGGTTTCGGCGCTGTAGGCGGGCGAGAGACGGCGCGCGAGGGAGGGAGAGACAGAGAGGGAGACAATACGCGGAGGCCCTATCGCGATCACGCGCAAACAAGCTATTCAACGTGCTTTTCGTTTGCCTCGTTTGCCTCGTTTGGCACACAACGAAAACTGGACGCTCCACGCGGTGCGTACAATGACGTAAATACGCATGCAGACGGTACGATAGCCGTATTGCTGATGGTGGTAAATTTCAATTAGGAATTATTCTCGTGCGTCACTTTGATCGGCACGAATTGGCCATGGATTTTCTCCCGAATTAGATGGAGACACCACTACGGGGCAGCACCAGCGAATGAAGCGAGTCGCCTTTGTCCGATACCGTGCTGTGGCCGACTACATTACCTCGCCATTTCTTCATCGATCGACTTGAAATAGTTTTTGCAACCTTATAACATTTTTCATCGAAGTACCCGAAATCTCTCAATATGAATATTTTCATCGAAGCACCCGAAGTACAAGAAATAAATCATTTCCGGAGACTGTTTTTTTTTACCGATATCAATTTTTTACATCGAATCACCCGACGGATTTTTAATACGACGAAAACTTCTTCCGATATAAATTATTTTCGGCTATTTTTCTTTTACCGAAAACAACTTTTTTGAAATCGTGCAGCATTTTATAATAATTCGATATTTTCGATATATGTGACTATAAATGGAAAGATTGGGGCGCTCAACTTTTTAAATGTTTAATAAATTTGAGAAATTCAGAGTCATTAACCGTATTTAATTTGGTACAATAGTAGTTGGAGAAAAATTATTATCACACGTCGATACTCGGTTTGAGGATTTTTATTTAAGGGATAAAACCGCTATAGAGCTTTGAAAAAATTCTGTTTTCAAACTGGGCGGAAACGCTGCTCTAAAACCGTTCGATGAATTGCTCTGAAATTTTCACTGTAGCTTCACAATCACATTATCCAACGAAGTACATAGCCGTTTTTTGATTGAATGTAAACTTTTTTCATAAACAAATTACTGCAATTTCTTTTACCGAAAAAATGAAATTTTTTGAAAACTTGTGCCATTTTCGCAAAAATTGATTTAAAAAAAACCCCTATGTACTTCTCTAGCCAATGACATATAGATTGAGAATTTTTTTTTATTACTAGCTCTTATGCTTTCGGAGTTCTACGTCCACCCGTGGAGGTATCGAAAAAAGGCGTTTTTGAAGACTGGCTTTGTCGCCGCCATTTTTTTTTATCGAAAAAGCAATCAATTTCTTTTCACCTACTTCAATATGTGTTTAATAAACCCCGAAAAAAGAGACCCGATCCCTTTTTCAATAGTCTAAAAAAAATATCAAATTTAGGCCTCTTTTGCTGACTCTAGAGTGGTGTTACCCTCCTGAGAAATCTAAGGTTAATTTACAGTAAATTCAATACAGTTGATATGTTGACGGATTTATGTAAATTAAAGATTATATGTCTAAATTTTGAGCGCCATCGAGCTTTTATTTATAGTCACATATAAGTGACTTGGTGAAAATAAATATTTTATACTTTTTAGTACATTACATAAAGGCTTGGTTTTTAAAATATTTTTTACATATAAATTGTTTTCTACTTTTTAGTTTTCAATGGATTTGACTAGCTCGTCGTTACTAGTAGTTTACTAGTTTACGAGTTTGTACGTTAGGAACAGGGAAAGCTTGTCAAAAAGAACAAAGACTGTAATTGGTATTGAACTTACGAATAACTGATGCATATAAACTTTTCACATAAAATCACAATCGGCTACGAATTTGTTTGTATGGGTTAGTGAGATTTTATATTGATGATTAGTTATCGCTAAATGTACATGAAAAGTTGAACATTTTATGGATATATATATATATATATATTAAGTTGAATTTTGCATTGCCACCTTTTAGATGCGTTTCTGCAAAATTTCAGAGCTCCAAGTAATCAGGAGATGGGTGTAATATCGATTTTTCGTTTTGCATTTTAGTACAGTCGTGCTGTGTATCGGAATCGGAAAAATCTAGGAGGCTAGTTTTTTGACAGGTGATTTTGTAGGTGCCGCGGGTGCTAAATCCAAGTTTGCCTACAAATCGGGGTGTAGAGTTTTTTTAGGGGGTGAAGGGGGTGGATTGATGCCAAAATACAACCCCCACGAGGTCGGCGCCGGAAAATAAAAATGTTCAGAAAAATCTGGGCTTTATTTTTGTCCACAGCGCCGAAGTCGTGGAAGTTCATTTTGGGGGTGAAAAAGTGGGATGAAATTTTGAAAAATCAGTTTTCATTCGTTAACTCTTTAGGAAAAATTCATACAATTTTTGTTCAAATGGGAACGTTGTAGCCCTTGAAAAGACGCGCCGATTGGGTATTTGATCAACCTTCTCCGAAAATATCTTCAGCCCCAAAAGAATTGTTGAAGTATATGAAAAAAATTGTTTATTGAATAACTCGAAAACAATTGATTTTTTGGGGATGGTTTAAATGTACCGAATGTAGAGAATGATTTTCTCGATATTTTCGTTCCTATGGACCACTCTTGAATTTTGTTTTTCCGAACCCCTCTCAGGGGTTGAAAATTCAAAATGAAATTCCGGGACAACTATTGACCGACAATAAAGAGATACGAGTTTGGCGCTGTGGACAAAAATGTAGCTGAGGGTTCAAGCTACAAATTCTTCCACAGCGCCGAATTCGTGCGGTCAATAGTTTTCCCCTGAATTTCATTTTGAATTTTCAACCCCCGAGAGGCGTTGGAAAATCAAAATTCAAGGGTGGTCCATAGGAACGAAAATATAGAGAAAGTTATTCTCCACATTTCGTATATTTGAACCATACCCGAAAAACCGATAGTTTTTGAGATATTCAATAAACCATTTTTTGGTATTTTAACCATTTTTTGGGGCGTGAAGATATTGTCGGAAAGTGATGATCAAATACTTGATTGACGCGTCTTTTCAAGGGCTACAACGTTTCCATTTGAACAAAAGGTGTATGAAATTTTCCTAAAGAGTTATTGAATTGAAACTGATTTTTCAAAACATTACGACATTTTTTTACCCCAAAACGAACTTCCACGACTTCGGCGCTCTGGACAAAACTAAAGCCCGAATTTTTCTCAACATTTTGTCTCACGGCGGCGACCTCGTAGGGGTTGTATTTTGGCATCAATCCACCCCCTTCATCCCGTAAAAAAACCCTGCACCCCGATTTTTAGGCAAACTTGAATTAAGCATCCGCGGCACCTACAGAATCACCTGTCAAAAAACTGGCCTGCTAATTTTTTTTCGATTACGGGATTTTTCAGCGACAGCACGACTGTACTATCTCACAAAAAGTCAAGTTAAGGGGCTATGCCAGTGTGAACGCTGAAAATGTGGGTGATTTTCGGGAATTTTTTGGAAGAAAAGTACTCAATTAGATGTTTCGGAAAATTAAGAATATATTTGGCTATATTTGACCTATATTACATAATTTTTTCATAGAAAAATATTGAGATCCAAGCGACTTATGCGCTGCCTTCGGAGGCGCAAAAAAAAAAAGTTCCTCCACTGCTGACATGATTCCGGCCGATTGAGTAGCTGAAACCGAAAAAGGAAAAAATGTCGTTAAACCGGAAGGTATTTCCTGTACTATGACGTAGGATTTTCGAAAAATATCCAAATCTAACAAAATGGCGTAGTTCTGAAAAAAGTCTGTTTTCTTGCCTATGAAATGGTCGTTTTTTTCAATGCCAAAGAATCAATGTTTGGCATTGAACAGGATATTCTTGAAAGTATAAACTGTCGAAAAAGGCACAAAATTATCGATTTTTTGAAAGTGTCACACTTGGTATAGCGCCTTAAATGAAATCTTGTAAAAATGCATAATTTTAAGCTTTAATTATATATTTCGTGAAAAATTAAGAGATCAAACGAACTTACCAAGTGAAGTTCGATCTTAATTATATGAAGTGCCTCGTTCGAGATGATTACAAGGTAGTACGCCTCTTCTCGTACGATGTCGCCACTAGATTTGGAGTGATGAAAAACAATTTTCCTTGACTCCCTTGTGTACTTGATGCTTCATATTTTTAGAGCTTGTCAAAAAATGATGATGATTACTGGGTGAAATTAAGGGAGTAAATGTTTTTAAATTTTTTGGGGGGGATGTAATCATCTCGAACGAGGCACTTCATATAATTAAGATCGAACTTCACTTGGTAAGTTCGTTTGATCTCTTAATTATATTTCGCGCCTCGTTCTTCGAGATTACAAGGTAGATGTTCAGAGGAATACATTTTTTGACCGGTTATTAGTTGTTTATTTATATAATATTGAACAATCAACGTTTGATATTGTTTTACATTTTTGGTTGAGAAAAAACTTACTCTAAGACGATTGAAGCGAATTTGCTTCCATCATCCGTCATTGGTTTATTATAGAAGATTGCAAAAACCTTGGATGTTCCAGACCAGCCTGCAGTATTTCTAATGATATTTAGATCTAACCCTCGCTTATAAGCTGTGGAGGTTGCCACGTGCCGCGTGCTGTGTGCTGAGAACTGGTTTGTGTCGATGCCGCTTTGGCCAAGGGTTTTCTTAATCAATCGACTTATGGTTTGTGAAGATACTGCTTTGTAAGGTCTTTTCATTGCTATAAACAGCTCCTTAACATCTCCACGGATACTTTCGGTTCTTTTCAAATATTCTTTTAATGTTGTTGCAACGCACAAATCTTTTCGTTTGTGAAAAAATGGTAAGTTAAGTAGTGGCTGATGAGAGCCGAGTCTGGATGTTTTTATTAATTCAGGAATTTTTATTTTTGCGCCCTCCGTATGGAAGACAATATTATCTATTTTTATAAGTGAGAATGTCTGGACTCTATGTCCAGTTGCCAGGGCGATCAAGGTGATCAATTTATATGTTAATTGTTCTGAATCTATCTTTGATAGTGGTTTGATCGAACCGAGGTATTTGATAACTGGTTCAACGTTCCACAGTTCTTGATATTTTGGTTTTGGTGGACGTAATCGGAAAATCCCTTTAAAGAACCGTCTAAGTAATTCGTCCTTGGTGATTTCTTGCTGTATGATTAAGGAAATCGCTGATCGGTGAGTATTTAACGTGCCGTATGAACCACCTTCCTTAAATTTTTTAGTTAAGTAATTGATAATTTCTTCGATGTGTGGATTGAACCATTGTATGTTCTTTAGTCTGCAGTATTTTAGCCATTCATTGATGGCTCCATTATATTGCTTGAGTGTGGAGTCAGCAAGTGACGCTACCATTATCTCCGAAGCTTCATTTGATGTTCCCTTCAAACTGAAAGCTTCCCTGATAATCTCCCTACAATTAATGAGAGTTTGTGCGCCAGTGGATGTGGTATGGACCTACAAGGAGACCATAATAATTTCGGATGAGGTCCAATTACGAGTGGTTTTGTTGTCAACATAGACATAAACATTGGAAACCATGGTTGTGTCGGCCAGTATGGTGCGACCACTGTTCCTATTGCTTTATCCACAAGAATTTTTTGTAAAACTTTTAAAATAAGCGCGAACGGAGGGAAAGCGTAAAAAGAAAAACTTGACCAATTTATAGTAAAGGCATCTATGGTAAAGGCCTCTGGATCAACATGCCAGGAGATATATCTCTCACATTTTTTGTTCAGTCGTGATGCAAACAAATCTATTGAGGGAAAACCGAATTTTCGTGTTATTTTTTCGAAAATTTCGGGTGTCAACTCCCATTCTGTATCGATATTAAGTATTCTTGAAAGCGTATCTGCTTCTTTATTTTCTTTGGAAGGTACATATGATGCGAAAAGCCAGATATTTCTTTTTTCGCACCATTTCCAAATTTCCGCTGCTAAATCATTGAATTTTTGGTGCTGAATGCCTCCCATACGATTTATGTATGATATTGCTGTTGAATTATCGATTCGCAAAATTATTTCACAATTTTCACATTCCGACGCGAAGCATTTTAGACCAAACAATACAGCAAGGAGTTCCAAGTAATTTATATGGTGTTTTCGTTCTATGTTTGACCAAAACCCCCGTGCTTTTTGTTCTTCACAATAGGCTCCCCAGCCCGTCATTGAAGCGTCCGAGAATATTTCTTTTTTGAAATCAAATTTGCGAATAGGGTTAACACTATTCGGTAAGTTTTTTAACCACCATTTCAGGTCATTTTTTACTTGACTGGGGATAGTCATGTGGTTATCGTAGTTTCCTTTTGACTTTTTTAATGCTTGAAACTTTGCGTTTTCCAAATTTTTTGTATACATCCACCCATAAGCTACTGCCGGGCAAGCAGCAACTAGAGTTCCAATTAATTTTGCGAAATCTCGTATCTTAATCAATGATTTTTCTTTAAGTTTTTTAACTGAATTGAAATATTTGTCTCTTTTCTTTGTTGTTAACTCCAATTGGAAATCCTTTGAGTTTATGATAAAACCTAGATATTTGCATGACGTATTTGGTTCACTAAGGCTTTTGTTTTTGTTGATGATGAATCCTAATGATTCCAGTAAATGGGTTGTTTCGACAAAACTTCTGTTACATGTTTCTTTGGTTTTTCCAAAAATCAGGAAATCATCTAGATATGCCGTGAGGATGTGGCCTTGGGATTTGAGCCATCCAAGAATTGGTTTTATTACCTTCGTAAAAACGTAAGGGCAAGATGAAAGTCCAAATGGCAAGCAGGTGAATTGAAAAAGACTTCCTTGGAAAACAAATCTCAAATATTTTCTGCTATCCATGTGAATTGGAATAAGAAAATATGCGTCTTGTAAGTCGATACTACACATGAAACAATTTGGTATGGTTAACCTAATTGCTGTTCTGACGTCTTCAATTTTAAAGTGGCTCAATTCCACAAATTTGTTCAACTTTTTCAAATTCAATATAAATCTTTTGTCCCCATTGGGCTTATCGACCAAAAAATATGTTGATATAAATTGGTTTTGTTCTGGTGAACATTTTTCGATTGCACCTTTTTTAAGTAATTCGTTAATTGCCATTTCTATGTTTGTGTTTTCTTGTCTCGATCTCTTGGTTTCCATTGGAGCATTTGGTTGATAAACTTGTCTGTTTAATGGGATCTTGTATCCTTCAACATAACTTAGGATAACTTTATTGGTTGTAATGTACTTCCATTTATCTATGCAGTGTTGCAGTTTTCCTGCTAACAAACCAACCTCTAACGTCGTTGACGGTGAGTTTGGTATGTGTTGCGCGCTCTTGGCGGGCTCCGATTCCTGTTGTTGTATATTGTCTTGTAACAATTGTTCCTCGGTTGGAAGGGAAATCGCGACTGCATTTTTCGGTACCCACCCTGCGTCGCTATTTGATTTGTCCTCGCGGGTGGGCCGTTCCGGTTTAAATATGGCGCATTCCGAGCGACTTGTTTTTTGTTTTCTTGAGTTCTTATATTTTGAGCCAATTTTTCGATCGAATGACTTTCTTTGATTCTTTCAGAAAGTTTCTCTCCATATAGAAGTGAGTCAGTTTTTACACTTTCTAAAACCTCTCTCGTTTGTTTAGGTAATCCCGGTGATATAAATGATTTTCTGGCCAGGGACAGTGAATGGTGGAGATCCGTAAGGATTTTCCCGGCGTCGGAAAAATACTCCAGGGTTTTTAATTTTTCAGAAATTTCTTCTTTTGAAAGGAGACAAGAAGTACCAGCTCCCAGAGCGACCATTGCAGATCCGAGCGTGTTTTGTAATGACAAAAAATGTCTGTCGCGTTTGAGGGCGGCTTCGTTCATTGACGCGATAATTTCGGGATTTAATGCAGGACCTTCTAATTGACAGTTCCCTTTGCGTGAGTATTTAGATAATATATCGTACTTTTCTTCCTTGGGTAACCCTTCTGACAGCCAGCCATTCCAACGAGAAACTATTTGTGAATGAATAGGATTTTCTTTAACTTGTGATGCTGATGGATCTTTCCCCAACACCTCCAGGATCTCTTCTTCTATTTCTGGTTCCTTCTCGATATTTTGTTCTTCACTTTCAGTTCCTTCGTTTGTATTCTTACCCTCACCTGCAAGGAGGGAAAAACATCGAAAAACATGTTGTGAGTGTGAATCACATTGTCCATGTTGGAGTTATTTTTCCCATTTTCGTGTATTCGGCTGTGCACTTTCGCTAGATATTTGTTTCGCCTCTCGTGCGAACTCAATCTGCGTGATTAATAGGCTATGTTTCGTCTCTTGTACGAACTCAACCCAATGTTTGTGATCGACTATGTCTGACCTCGTGTGTCAGCTCAGTCGTCTTTTCTCTCATTTGTACTTACAATGGAGTTCATTTGATCCAGGTTGTGGTATTTTTCCGTTATCGTTGTCTGATAACGAGCTCGCGCTGCTGCTGGGAGAGCGCTCTCGCGTCTTCTTCTTTTGGATCTTTTTAAGTTTTTTGATCAAACGCTGTTCCTCTTCTTCATAACTGCGTGATCGTTTATGTTTGTGGGAAGATTTTCCCATGTCTATCACGTGTGATCTTTGGAGTAAATTGAACGATTTATTATTTTTTCCTTGGGACGTATGAAAAGATGTGTGGCGTCTTTCGCACTAGAAAAAACAATGAAGCATCAAGTACACAAGGGAGTCAAGGAAAATTGTTTTTCATCACTCCAAATCTAGTGGCGACATCGTACGAGAAGAGGCGTACTACCTTGTAATCTCGAAGAACGAGGCGCGAAATATAATTAGTGTCTACAGAATAAATCTACACCTCGTATGCATTTTTTGAACTTCATTGGAAAAAAATCATAAACCTTCATTAGACTCAACTGGATCGCACCAACCCTTCGACTGCACACTTCCGCCACGAACTTCAGACTGCACGTGGGGTCGATCGGACCCCAGACGTTCTTCAGATCGTTGTATTTCCATAAATATGATTATTTTCGTAGACTTTATTTTGTAGTCAATGATCCATATTTTATGGCTCAGAATTTATTTTTTACAAAAACAAAAACCAAGTGCTCGAACGTTCGTTCAAAGTGGGAGATGCTTCAAAGCGACAGTCAGTTGAACAAAAATAAGGTTAAAAGCCAACCGGTGCGATGGTCTAGTGGTTAGCGTGCCCGCCACTAAACCAGCGGACCGGGAGGTCCCGGGTTCGAATCCCAGTCGCGTACATTTCGTCGTGAAGTTTTTTTTTCGGCATTTCGCGGCGAAATAAGACTAGTTCCACGACTGGGGGGCGAACTCGATGGCCGGCTGTTATTATTGTTGTGGTATAGGTTTTCCGCAGTTTCTCTATACCCATGACAGAAATGTCATGATGAATATAATACAGAGGGGGAAGTCGGCTACGGCCGCAAGGGGGGGACAGGGAGAAAGATGGAGGAAAAAAGGAGTAAACAGTAGAGGAAGAACCGGTCATAATGATGGGAAAGAATAGGGGTAACAAACGCGAAAAGCGTTGTACCTTAGGAAAAAACCAATAAAAAAAAGGTTAAACGTTGTACCTAAGGAAAAAACCAATAAAAAAAAGGTTAAACGTTGTACCTAAGAAAAAAAACAATAAAAAAAGGTTAAAAACCAGTGTGCAGTCGAATGGTTGAAAAAAACGCCTATTCTTTGTAAGATGCACATTAGTCAAAAGTAATCGCCACCGTTGCCACACTTTTGCCACTCATTGTACTTTCGATCTCATTCGCGTCGCAATCGAAGTGACGTGCGACGTGCATACTCCCCTCTCGTGGCGTGTTTTTGTTGCGGCCACGAGGGAGTCGGTACGGCAGCGACTTCGCCCAGCCTAGCCATACTTATCCTCGGGAAGGACCGAAGCGAAAGAGTACGCGTACGGTTCGTGCGCGCGTGCGTGACTGAGGCTAGGCCGTGCGCGGTTGATGGAGAGAGCGTGAGTGAGAGAGAAAGAGACGAGGCTTCGGACCGGGGGAACCGGTAACGCCGCGAGAAAAACATCGCGCATACTTGAGGAAGCGATTTAGCGGGTACTTATGTACGAGTAGCCCGGACGTAAACGACATACAACGTGTTGAAGTTTGAATCGTTGGAATGCGGGAAAATAAATTTTCTTTTAATGGCCCGGATCTTTTTTCTTTTCTTCATCCGGGCTACGGGAGTCAAACGTTTTTTAGATTCCCCTTTGCAGATCTACACGTTGATTGAGCAAGAAATGGAATAATGTAAAAATAGAAAGCAGGGAGAACAAGAGATACCGAAATGATCAAGATTTCATGGTCATAATTGAATACAGGGTGAGTCATGAGAAGAACAGCCGTACGTCGGTGCTGGATTTAAGGGAGGAGATACCTTTAGAACAGGAAAAATTTCTGATTTTTCTTAAGGGGTCTTCTCACTTTAGACGCTAAAAAATGATATTTTCATGAATTTTTGATGGGTTTATATTAGAGATATTGATATAAAAGTTGTTACACTTTCGAAATACATTAAAACATTTTTTTTAAATGTATTTATGTAACCCAAACAAACTTTAAACGCATTTTTCTCGAAACAACGTTTTTCGACGGCTTGTTGATAAAATCTACGAAACTACTGAACCGATTCTTATGAAATTTTAAACATATATTCTTTACAACTATACCTATAGCGCATATCAATGATTTTTAAAAATTTTGATATTTACTTTTTTTGCCAAAAACGATGAAATAAATTCTTCTTCACCATTTTTGAGACTCAGGGTATGCTTTATAACTACTTTTGACTGTTACATGGTACTTTTTTAAATCTTAAAAAATGGCGGAGTTTGTTTGGGTTGGCACGGTCTTCTAAAGTGCATTGTCAAAACTGGCGCGACGTGTAACTAAAAAACTGACCGACCGATTCTGATGAAATTTAGTATAATTCTCTCTAACCTTATTGTCCAAAACATGACCTTAAATGTTTTTAAAAGCGAAAAAGTACTTTTTAATTGCAAAATGTAGCCATTTTTTTTCGGAAAACTTAATCTTTTTGTTTCAAAGCGTAGCATTTCATCGATTTTCATCATTTCTCACGTTTTCTTGGTTCATATTCTGCGGATGAGAGTTAAGGGGTTATATACAAAGTTGGGGCTAGAAAAATCGACAATTTTTTTATTGCATATTCTAAAAGTACATGATTTCGAAAATATCTGTGCGGAATTTCATTCAGATCGGAGCACTGGATCATAAATTCTGCCGCGTTTTCTACTGCAAGTATGGTGCGAAATAAAAATAAAATGTACCGTCGCCGTGAACTCGAAAACTTTTCGACCGATCTTCATGATTTTTTTTCAATTGTCGATATTTACAATCTCGTGTACTTCAACGGTTCCTTTTTCATAAAAAAAATGTGCGATGCATTTAAACAATTTTTTGTTCGCAATTCTCACCACCTTAAAAATCGATTTTTTTTGCCAAATGGTTCTTGTATTTTAAAAAAGTTTTTTTTGGTATACAAATTGTTCAAGTGTGACATTCTTGTTCAATAATTTTTTGACTATTTTTAATTTTAGTTGAGTGGTTCGCCTTTAATCACGTTCACCGTAAGCCTCTTAAAAAAAGGCTTTTCGGGGAAGGGCCATAAGTTCTTAATATTTTCAATTATTAAAATTTTTTTAAATTTTAAATTTTAAAAATTAAATTAAAAAATTTTTAAAACTTAAATTTTTTAATTTAAATTAGAAAAAAATTGTATTTAAAGTTAAAAAATTTAAATTTTTAAATTTAAATTAGAGAAAAAATTTTTTAATTAAAATTAAAAAATTAAAAATTAAATTTTTTTTTTTAAATTGTTAATATTTTAAATTTTTTTTAAAAATTGTTAATATTTTGTCATTGTTAAAATTTTAATTTTGTTCTCCGAGACCAGTTCCAACTGACTGTATTTAGTTTTGTCCAATAAAATCTCCATAACGACCTTAAAAAAATTCACGAACACATCTCAATTTTTTCCATCAACTTTGTATATAACCCCTTAATGAAAGAATCGCAAAACAGGGGGATCTATTCCCCGAATGTTCCCCCACTTCTCCTCTATGGGTGGACACTCGGCCCCCATCCTACATCCTGCCCGTGTACTGAGGACAGCTGTCGAAAAAGGACCCGGGGTCGAATCGACCCCGTTTATGCAGCGGTACGGTGAAAGTGAAAACAATTTTTTTGCTGTGATATTTGGTGTTTTATTACCACATGTAGGTGAGTTACGATAGAAAATGCTCATAGATATTTTTTATCTTGCGCTACTATGATAAATTGTTTATTTAGAATTCCGATCATAAAACTAAAAGCAAGTGTCCGTTATGCAGGAGGGCTATATGCAGCGAGCCCCGAATCTACTTATGCGTCGATTGCGGTAAATGTCAATAATAATAAGTCATTGAAGTAAAAAAAATGCGGAAAATATACGTTTTCAACAATTAATCTGCCGAAGGAGTCGATTTTTTCAATTTTTCACTATTCCGAAAATGCTCAAATTCAAAGCTCCGAATAAACATACTTTTTGGAAAGACCTGTCTATTTTCTCATATCTACAAACCTTCCTCTTTAAAAACCTCACACGATTTTTTTTTACATTTCGAAAAAAAAAATTATGATCTTTTCCATGCGAGTACGTATTTTTCAACGCATCTCCCACTTTGAACGAATGTTTGGGCACTTAATGTTTGTTTTTCTTAAAAAAACAAATTTTGGGCCGTAAAATAAGGATCATTGACTACGAAAAACGTCTCTACAAAAAAAAATGCATATTTACCGAAATAAAACGATCTGAAAAACGTCTGGGGTCTGATCGACCCCATATGCAGTCAGAGTTCCGTGGTAAAAGTGTGCAGTCGAAGGGTTGAAAGATTTATCAAGAAACAAATACTATGTAACAGCCAAAAGTAGTAAGAAAACATACCCTAATTTTAAAAAATGGTAAAGAAATCTTTCCTTAAAAAAAAAATCATGAAAATTAGCCATTTTTTCGTTGCCTAAAGGTATCTCTTAGTTTACATAGATATAACGGGTTCGTAATATAATATCCATACGCACACAAGGGCACGCAAAGCTGTATATTTTCACTTTAGGTTATCTATCGTGGTAACCCAACACCGAGGCAGCGTCCGGAGCACTATACGGCGTTGAAGTCTCCCCTCCGAAGAGTTCGAAGTGTCAGCCCTTTGCCTCGCGTGTCAGTCAAAGATATCTAAAAACGTCACGCACGTTCGAACCGCTTGTATCTTTGGATAAGAACATCAACGGCGAGACGCCACTGTGCCCGTTGCTGCCGGATCGAAAAAAAAGGCTTTTCTTTTTTGTCCCTGTAGCGGGGAGAGGGGGGGGGGGCTGCACATTTGACGAAAATCTCGTGTATTTAAGGGTGTCGGAGCGTCAGCGGCGATCAAAGATTTGAAAAAAATATATTTTATAGTCTAGGCTATAACATATATTTTAGTTTTTTATAATTTTTATATTAATTATTTTATATTTTTTATTTTTTACGCGTTTTATATTAATTATTTTATATTAATTATAATTTTTTCAGCACAAAACACCAGAGATAAAAAATATATTAGGTTGCTATACCAGTGTGACACTTTCAAAAAATCGATTTTTTTACCCTTTTCGACAGTTTATACTTTCAAGAATATCCGGTAAAAATGTTAAGGCCGTATCTCTAATACTCCCCGAATGGTAGCCTTTTAAAGAGCAACCGCTCGTAGGCATGAAATCGATATTTAAATCTTTAAACGCGTTTTTCTCGAAATGAGATTTTTCAAATTTGCTGACATTATAACTCAAAGAGCAATTTTCGGATAGACTTGAAAATTGAACTGAGTACTCTTGAATATATTTACTCTACAATGACGTAGGATATCTTTGATTGGATGAAAAGTGACGATTTGGCATTGAAAAAAAAACGACCATTTTATAGACAAGAAAACAGACTTTTTTTTCATAATTACGCCATTTTGTTAGATTTTGATATTTTTCGAAAATCCTACGTCATTGTACAGGAAATACCTTCCAGTTTAACGACATTTTTTCCTTTTTCGGTTTCAGCTACTCAATCGGCCGGAATCATGTCAGCAGTGGAGGAACTTTTTTTTTTGGCGCCTCCGAAGGCAGCACATAAGTACCTTGGATCTCAATATTTTTCTATCAGAAAATTATGTAATATAGGTCAAATATAGCCAAATATATTGTTAATTTTCCGAAACCTTTAATTAAGGGGTTACACCTACTTGCGATTTTGAAAAAATCGATTTTTTTATTGCACTTTTTTGAAGTACAAGTATCTGAGAATATGCCCTGAAAATTTCAAGCCGATCAGAACAAAATTGACTGAGATATGAGCGTTGAAAGAGAAGAATCCGTTGTGTAAACGACCGGCTAATTGAAACTTCAAACGCGTTTTTCTCAAAATGGCATTTCTGAAGTCAGTGACCAAGATTACTCGAACACTAATGAACCGATCTTCTTGAAATTTTGCAGGCTCATTCAATACATAAAAATGTAGTCTTTAATCGTTCGATTTTTTTTTCGAAAAAAATGGCCGTTTTATAGCCAAAAAACGGCCGTTTTTTTTCGTTAAAATCGAACCATTAACTTTGACTGTCCGCCATTTTGTGAAAAATGAATATTTTTTAAAATCCTTCGATTAAAGACTAGTTTATACTTATATTTGACTAAATCCATCCGCATTTTTTTTTCAGATGATCCACTTCGCCGCAATGTTGGTCACCGCAAACCGTGTATGTAAAAACATTATTTCATTGATGGCCATTTGCCACTAAACAATGTAATATTTTTCAATAAAAAAATTACTGAAAGTTCTTCAAGATGTGTTCTTTAAGATGGTATATTGATCGATTAAAAAAGTTTTGTAGTTTTCTTTAAAAAAATTCATGAAAAAGGCCTTTTTTTTGCGCTACAAGTGGGGGCAATGCCTTAAGTACGTCTTCCAAAAAATTCCCAAAAATCACCCAAATTTTCAGCGTTCACACGGGTATAGCCCCTTAATGTTTGTAATTTTACATGATATAATTTTTTTTGGCTATTCAGCACCAAGATAAACCATTTCTAACAACGGATTATCACAATGATACCGAAGTTTGCATCGTTGCAGACGCAACGAATGTTTTTTTCCGCCATGTACGTCTCGCGGCACTCACCCTTAGGAGGGGGTGAAAAATTGAAAAAAAATATATCGCCCGATGTACGTCTATTACACATTTGCTTTTTCGATAAATCTATTAGGGAGCCCGAAAAAGTAGGGTAATAGAAATTTAGACCTTTCTCGAGCAGAGGACGCCACCCTTAGTAGAGGGTGAAAAATCGAAAAAAAATATTTCGACCGATGTACGTCCATTACACCATTAACGCAAACTAAACCTTTGTAAACATTTAGAATTTAAAAAAACCATCTTGCCCATCGTAAACCATAAATATTCAATATTGAACCATCACGGTTCGGCGAAAGATTACGAATCAAGAGCATTGCTGCCAACCCCAATATCCGCAAAGCTGCCGTATTTCGGCTTAATATTAATTAACGGCAATAATAAATAATCTCGTGCCATAAATATAAATAAGCATAATTATAATTATTCAAAATTTAATTCCGAGTTGTATAAAACATTCGCTGACGCAATTTTTTTCATAATAATTCTCGATAGTGTTATACTTTTTCACATTGGTAATAATACGGAACTTTTTCTTATTTACGTAATAGAAATATAAAAATGCATAATTTCGCCCTTTAATTATATATTTTGTGAAAAATTACCATCTACAGAATAAATTTATACCTCCTGAGCATTTTTTTGACAAACCGTCCTTTGACTCAACTGGACCGCTGCAGCCTCCTTAAAATAGATCCGTCTGTTTTCTCAACGCGCGAAGAGACGCTTTGGATGGGACTTATTTTTCTTTTCTGCCTTGAGTCGCGTACTCTCAGGGCTCTTTAGAAAGGGAAAGATCCGTCCGACTAGGGCGTAGGGGGGAATTTTGGGTAGGGACGGATTCCACTTCCGGTTGTTGATACAAATCTTTCCGACGAACGGGCTTGATTGAATTGATCCCATCGATGCAGAAATGAAGTGTATTGTTGGGCACTTAGTCGGGAGTGATATTGCAATTGCATTTGTCACGGAACGAAGCACTGTGGAGAGCCCTTCGGGAAATACAACGTGAGAGTAAAGTTGCTGAAGCAAAGAGAGAGAGAGAGAGAGAGAGAGAGAGAGAGAGAGAGAGAGAGGCGGGATAAGGGTGCAAATAGCTCCGCGAATTTATTGAAAATCAATTGAAAAGAAACGTAAATACTCGATTAACATTGCCGTGAATCAATGGCGTCCGCCATCTTGGATTCGATCCAAGATCGAACTAACACGCGAAGATCGTACAAAAAAAAAACATCCGTGATTTAGTGATATAGGGTAAACCGACCAGTGAATGGACGAAAGCTGATTTACATTAAAAGTAAATCCAGAATATCAATTGTCGATAAAAACTCGAATCACTATAATTCAGCAAAAGAAATCACATGTGTCGTTAAAACCGAATTCTCCGTTTAAGAGGGAATGACACCTTATCGCGGTCGGTATGGTAGAACAATTATAGATTCCAAAAAATCTCTGAAATGGCTCTTCAGATTCCGTCGAAACTTTGCCAAACGACGTCAAATAGATAGACGAATACCTGTCTGCCCTTCAAGTTTTCTGAATTTGAGAAAAAAAAACTAAATTGGCTTATTTTAAGCCAATCTACATTTTTTTTCTCAAATTCAGAAAATTTGAGGGGTTGACAGCTATTCGTCTATGTATTTGACGTCGTTTGGCAAAGTTTCGACGGGATCTGAAGAGCCGTTTCAGAGATTTTTGGGAATCTATAATTGTTCTACCATACCGACCGCGATAAGGTGTCATTCCCTCTTAAGGTTGTTATGTGGTTTAGTCAACATGTTACCACCAAGCCGAATTTTTTTCTGAACCTTTATAACCTCTTTGCTGATCATCCTGTACAGTTTGAATACGATCAATAATACGGTTTTTTTTAAATCTGCTACTCGACGTATTTTGTGGGCTAATTACATTACGTTTATGGAAAACTCCCGATCATTTTTCAGTACATTATTGATATCTGCTAAGTGAATGTTACCACGGAGCTGAAAAAATAGGTACGCTTCGAGGTGCGCAACTAAGTTCCCGGGTTTCACACATGGATGGCGCTAGCGACACACGTGGTCGGCATAGAGGTCTGAAATTGTGTGTCTTTATAGCTCGGACATCTGTTAAGAATACCCAGTCGTAATGTAAACAAATATCGCAACACAACGACCTTTTTTCTAACCTCGAAAATGTCAAAGTTGCTACCGAATAAACAGCATTTGCGGGAAGCATTGCTTTTCTGCTTTAACCTTAAAAAAAAAAACAGCAGCTGAAGCACGTCGGTTACTTGAGGAGACCTACGGCGAACATAACCATCAAAAACAACGTGTGAAGATTGGTTCAAGCGGTTCAGAAGTGGCGATTTTGAAACTGGTGACAAGGAGCGTTTGGGAAGACCGCAAACATTTTCGGACGCCGATCTGCAAGCGTTATTGGACGAAGATGACACTCAAACGGAAGATCAACTTGCCGAGGCGTTAAATGTGACTCGGCAATGTATTTCGGAACGTTTGCACGCCGTGGGAAAAATTCATAAGGAAGAAAAGTGGCTGCCGCATGAGTTGACTGAGAGAAAAATGGAAAATCGAGCAGCCACTTCCGAAATTTTGCTTTTGCGGCAGAACAGAAAGAGTTTGTTTGGTAACCCCTTCAAAGTAATCCCCTCCAGATGCAATGCACTTATGCCAACGGATTTTCCTATCTTCGAAACACTGATTGTAGTCACTTTCCGGGTTGGCCTTCAGTTCCGTCTTCGCTGCGGCTTGAATCTCCTCTATCGTATCAAAACGGTGTCCCCGGAGCGATCTTTTGAGCTTGCTGAACAGCCAGAAGTCGCACGGCGCCAGATCAGGTGAATACGGTGGTTGAGGAACGATATGGGTTGAGTTTTTGGCGAAATGATCACGAATTACGAGTGCAGTATGGGATGGTGCATTATCGTGGTGTAAAAACCAAGAATTGTCTTTCCACAATTCCGGCCTTTTTAGGCGGATAGCGTTACGCAAACGACGCATAACGTTCAAATAATATTCCTTGTTGACTGTTTGGCCCGGTGGAAGGAATTCATAATGCACAACACCACGATAATCGAAGAAAACAGTCAACATGACCTTGATTTTTGAGCGACTTCGGCGCGATTTTTTTGGTTTCGGCTCTCCTTTGGCGCGATATTCGCTCGATTGATCGGTTGTTTCGGCGTCGTAAGCATAGATCCAAGTCTCGTCTCCAGTGATCATGCGTTCCATCTTGTCCTGATAGTCAGAAAGCATCGTTTCACACACTTCAACGCGACGCCTTTTTTCCAAAAAATTCAATGTTTTCGGTACCAGTCGAGATTTGACGCGCTTGAGGCCCAAAACATCCTTTAAAATGGTATTGACCGAGCCTTTCGATATGCCAACCTCATCAGCAAGGTCCCTAATCGTTAATCGACGGTTTTTCAACACCAAATCTTTGATTTGTTGGACTTGAGCTTCGTCGGTTGAGGTTGATGGTCGCCCAGGACGCTCTTCGTCGTCGACACGTTCACGGCCACCTTGGAACTCACTATACCACTTGTAAACATTTTTTTTAGACATAGCCTCATCACCAAAGGCTTTCTGCACCATCCTCAACGTATCCGCAGCAGAAAATTGATTCCGCAAACAAAATTTAATGCAAATTCTTTGCTCAACAAATTTCGACATCGCAAAAAACGAAAAACTCACTTTTAGCAGCTCACAAAACGAGACGCGTATCTCAAACACTAACGAATATTTTGACATGTAAATTTGACACAGATGTCACTGACAGTACTACCAACCTAAAAAAAAAAATAATTCTCCAAATCCTTCGACGCGCGCAGTTTAAATTCAAATGTCACCTTATTTTTTGGACACAGTAGTATTTCGAGAATCCCAAACGCAGAAAATCGTGCCTTTCACTTGGCGAAGCGACGGCTCGGCCAAATCGCTTCGGAAAAAAGACAATGCTCTGCGTTTGGTGGGACCAGAAAGGAATCGTGTACTGTGAGCTGCTGAAACCGGGCGAAACTGTCAATGGGCATCGCTACCGACAACAACTAATCAATTTGAGCCGCGCATTGCTCGAAAACGCAGTTCCATCGTCCAGGACACCATAAAAACACTCAAATGGGATCTGCCACCGCACCCGCCGTATTCGCCAGACCTGGCCCTTTCAGACTATCACTTGTTCCGGTCGATGGCGCATGACTTGGGTGGGCTACACTTGGCCAATTACGATGCAGTACAAAATTGGTTGGAGGAATGGTTTCAGTCCAAAGACGCGTCTTTTCATCGTCGCGGTATTTATGTATTGCCAGAGAGATGGCAAAAATGTGTAAATAGCGAGGGACAATGCTTCGAATGGACCATTTTTTGTGTTTGTCTTGAAATTTTCGTTTTTTTTTATTGGTAAAAAAAAGCCGGAAACTTAGTTGCGCACTTAATAATTACCGGACTAACCCTTGGTATAAAATGATTAATGTTATTGATAGAGAATTTGTGGAGACATCAAGCACACAAAATATTAGACTGTGTAATCATGGCGAGGTCGTAGACGACACAAATGCCACCTATCTTATCGGTATTCGGTAATTATGCCCGGGAACCTCAAAATACTCGGTCAGGATAATTAACAACGAATGTTATTGCTACTTATTCTCTTAATTAGTAATAATTACCTAATATTAATTTGATAACTATGTCCAGAATCTATACATTTATAGACATTTCTAGGCGAAGACAAAATAACGGGGATTTTTTTCACACATAATTTTTTAAAAATAATATCGGAAAATTATTAAAGTTTTTGATTTCTTCGAGAGTATAGACACAGCTTGGGGAGATTACGATATCTTTGGCGCCTAAATTTGACCATTGGATTACGAAATATGGCCTAAAACGAAATACGAAAAACAAGAATAACTTTTTTCGTTTTGAGCCTTAGTTTTGGATTTACAGCGTTTCGAAGAGAAAAAGTGTATTTTTCCGATTTTCTATGTAAATCGAATTTTCCACGTGTTTTACAATTGTTACGTCGTGCTTTGTTTGGGTTTGTTCTTGTTTATTTTCTCGACATAGCGCATTCCGAAGAAAGCTACATTAACGCAAACCAGCTAAATCGCTTAAGGGGTAAGGCCACTGTAAATTTTTTGAAAAATCGATTTTTTTTTATTGGCTTAAAAAATAGTTTAAACCCTCTAGTTTAAAAATAGTTGAAATCCTTTTAACTTCTTTTTTAAATTTTTTCCAATAAAAAACTATTCGCAAAACTTTAAACGCGTTTTTCTCGAAACATGGTTTTTCAAAATGGCACGCAGCATAACTCGAACAATTTTCATTTTTTTTACTTGAAATTTTAACCAGATGTGAACATTTACATTATCTTGAGAATGTCGATCGGAATTTTCAAGAACTTTATTTATTGATTTTTTATTAACAAAAAACTTGCCGTTTTTTTCGTCAAAAATCAATTTTTTTTTCAAACGCACGCCAAATCCACAAAAATTGATACTTTTTAAAATCCGATCGACATTCTCTAGCTATAGCCCTCTAGATTAATGGTTTTTTTTTGTTCTAGATTCAAAAGTGCACTAGTGGTGCTGCGTGCCGCGGAGCCCTGGAAGCAAAACATGTCCCGGGAAGATAGCTATGGAACCGCCATTTTGTTTTTTTTTACTGTAAAAAAATTTTATAATAAAGTTTAATGTATGCCCGATAACACCATTAAAAGTTTTTTTTCAAATACCTTCAATTTCGGGAGCAAAAAATTAGTGAAAAAACCTTTTTTTTTGGGCCGTTACAGTGGCCTTACCCCTTAATAACGAATAATTCGTAAAATGTCCTGTATCTTCTGAAGGAAGCCAAAATCGCGATTTTTTTATTCTCAAAAAAGTGTTTCTTTTGCGCCAAATATGAATAATCCACGATCAAATTAAGGGGCCAGAGATATCGTAATCGTGCCCAAGCATATGCCGGAAAAATGAAATTAAGAGCACCTAAGACTAATCAACGTTGAACGGTATCGTTACACATATCGAAAGTGCTCCAGACCCACCCAACGATTCCGCACACACATCGAAGGTGCTCCAGACCCACCCAACGATTCCACACACACACACACACACACACAAAAGTCGCATTTTCTATCGAATATGGACGCTGCATGGTCAAAATTGGGAACCACAAACATAATAATGCTTCGACTTTCAACCCCCTGTTTCGCCCCCCTTAAACGACGAATTTCAACTTTTGTCACTCTTGAAAAAAGTCTTATTTTCGGCCAAATATCAATAAACCAGGGTCAAATAAAGCCGCCAAAGATATCGTAATCGTGCCGACAGCTTGGGTACACACTTTTTCTTTCCAGCGGATTTTTTTTACTCGGATCAATATTCATGTTTGACAGCTCCCTCGGCCGCTATTGAGGTTACGAACGGGGCGCGTATGTCTTCTAACTTCGCGACATTTCTGCCAACCTGGGCATTACGATTTATCACGATTTACGACGTTGCCAATTCGTTTCGCGTTAATTGAGCGTGAAAATAATTATACAAAGTAATGAAAACACTTAAGGGCGGGGTAAAGTATTAAAATTTTTTTCATTTTTTTTTAATTTTTCAAATGAATGCATAATATATGAAGAATATTGTGTTAAAATTTTTATGCAATCGAGAAGTGTTCTCAAACTTATGTGCAATGAGCGCTAAGCGACCAAACTCGTCTGCGTTTTTCAAACCGTTTTTCTGAGACTTGTCATATTTGAAGTCCGTGTGCACGATAACTCAAAATCTACTGGACCAATCGCTTTGAAATTTAGCACAGTACTTCTTCACATAATTCACCAGATATAGTCGAGAGCTTTTTTTTTTTTTTTTTTTTTTTTTAATAATTACTAATTTTTCAACAACAAATTAGCCGATTTTTTTAGCGAAAATCGGGTTTTTGCCTCCCAAGTGCTACGAAAAATCGAAAAATCGAAAAAAAAATCCTCCCCTCATTACCTCGAGAAACATCGCCTTTAACAAATGCATTTTGATTTTTTTTTGTTTCAGATGATTCTGTTGCGAGTTACGGTGCACACCGCAAACCAACTTTTTTTCGATGCGCCTCCGGGGTTTAATTTTCACTCGCTCAATTTTGAATATTTTGCAATGCCAATTTAGGAGAATGTTGTTCAAATGTTACTTTATTATATGTAAATTTTTCAATAAACGAACACTATTCGTTACGCCAAAAAAAAAATCTTAAAAACATGCCTTTTTTTCGCCGAATTAACTTTACCCCGCCCTTAATGTAATCACGGAATGTTCAAAAATGCATATTTTTACGAACAGATGTAGAAAAATCGTTCGAAAACGCACGTTTGATATGACGATTATTTGAAATGTACATGTATTTCGATGTACATCGAAAAAAATATATACATATATTTTCTAACAGCTTGATATTCATACTAAATAGATGTGTAATTAATTTTATGAGTGAATCACTTTTTCACACGAAAAAAAAAAAATGTTAAATCCGCACATGATTTTATACCGGTAACTGTGGCCTAAGGCCTTAAGGGAGCTTTCCAGTGTGAAATTTTCAAAAAATCGATTTTTTTTTTTGCTTTATCGAATAGTATACACTCTTCCGAATATTGTTTCCGGCATCGCTGATTGACCGTAAGTAAACGATTTACCTAAAATTTCCTCACTTGAAACTTTGAACGCGTTTTTCTCGAAACAGCATTTTTCAAAACGGTGTCCAACTTGGAGGGCAGAGTTTTAAAGCTATCGAGTTGAATTTTTTACACAATATTCTTAACGTCATTGTTTATCGTGCTATGGAAGCTTTTTTTTTTGACATCTTCCTATTTTTTTGTAAAAAAAACTGCCAAAAAAAATGCTAAAATCGATACTTTTTGTTCAAACCGGCGCCATTTTTGCAAAAAAAAAAAAAGCCTCCATAGCACGAAAGCCAATTATATACCGATCAATAATCTTTTTGTGTTTTTTGTTTCAGATCAAAATTGTGACCCCCAACGTGGACACCACATCCAAGTGCATTTTCTGCAACAATTGTTTCATCATTTTTATAGATATTAATTAATTAATAAATCGATCTTTAAAAAATTGTTTTGTATTCTTCAATACCCAATTAATATACAAAAAAAAACCAGACCGATTAGATTATTTTTTCTTTAAAAAAAAAATCGCGAAAAACAGCGATTTTTCGGGCTGTCACACTGGAAAGCTCCCTTAAGGAAGTCGAAACGGCGAATTTTTTATTCTTGAAATTCTCATTATTTTGGTTCCAATATCAAGAATCAACGGTCGAAACTTGGCGTCCCGGATATCGCACCGCCCCTTTTCACATTGCCAATTTGCATCGGCGATTCTTTTGCTTCTCCTCCCGCCACAATTTCAATATCACATCGCATTGCGAGATATTTCACCGGTATCTGTCTCCAGCCCCGATGAATCACGCTCGGAAGCAGCACCGGGCTGCTCCCTTCGATCGGACCGTTTTTCTATTCGCTATAATTATTCCATTCGAATAATTTATTTTTCGCCCTTTCAACTCCTCTTCCTTGGTACTTATTTTCTAGCTCTGTCAGCTCTGGATTTAGATTGTTTATTTATTAACTTTTCGTTTGTTACGCGTTATCCGTTTTCATCAATGTATTTTGACAGTTTACTATACCGGTAGAGCTTCTGCCTTCGTCCGCGAAGAGGCGCCGAAACTTTTGGGTGTCGCGAATTTCAAAGTTAGAATCGCAGCAAGGCTTCGCACTTATTGTTGTTCACCGTGTCAGACGAAATATCAAACGGAGGGGCGCAACGACGCCTACCCGTGTAAAGCGTGTCGCGAAGAGACAATCGCGCTACCGTACCATCTCCCGTGTTGAGAGAGCTCGCGCGTGTGCCTCGCCGTCGCTAACGCACAACTGCAACGCCACCGCACGACGGAACATCGTATTCTCCTCGTATTCTCAATGGCCAACTGTGTGCCCCGCGAGTCAAGAATTCTGAATGGCTGCGCTGCCCCCACCGCGCCTCTCCTACGACGCGTCCTTCCTTCGCCCCTCTCAGTCCCGTCTTCACGCTCGTAGTACGCTATCGATGGAATGAGCCGAGTCCAAACGTGAATCTCCGTCCTCGTTGCGCGATTATACACACATACGTACGTACGTGCATACGCGTGTGTGCGTGTTATAACTAAATTAAGAAAACTGAAGGTCGGTTCTCGCTCGTATCTTAGGCCGACTGATATATTCACGCGTTCGGTACGAAACAGGATATGACGACGATAACCGCGCACACACGACACGCATATATCAAACGGGAAAATCGTTTGCTCGCTCTCACCACCCTCTCTCTCTCTCCCTCTCTCCCCCCCTCTCTCTCTCACCCTCTCCCCCCCTCTCTCTCCCCTCTCCCCCCTCTCTCACCCTCTCCCCCCTCTCTCTCTCACCCTCTCCCCCCTCTCTCTCACCCTCTCCCCCCCTCTCTCTCACCCTCTCCCCCCTCTCTCTCTCACCCTCTCCCCCCTCTCTCTCTCTCACCCTCTCTCTCTCTCACCCTCTCCCCCCCCTCTCTCTCTCTCTCTCTCTCTCTCTCGGCTTAATTTACTTATAAGACCATCGACTTTGTTTACTGGTAGCTTTTGTCACAGGGAAAGTAGTAAAGGTTGCCCGAAGGATCGGAAAGTCACGTTGAAATGATGCCCAACCAGCAAATCTGCGAATGAACATTTTTTACGGAGGAAAAGAAAAAACTTTGCACGATGCAAGCCTCAGAATGAGTTCGAAATTGTAACCTAATTCGTAGAGTTGTAGGTAATCGCGCCATGGTCGGGCGGGCGGTACGTTGGATTACTCGGGGAGCTCGTGGTCACACCCGCGCCAACATCAAATGATCGATGTACAGGCTGAGAAGATTGCGCTGCAACCCATTGTATGCCCTCGACGAATTGTTATTCCGTACACGAGGAAGACTGCCTTCGACAGCCTTGGCGGCTAATGGTCATTGCTTCTCTCTCTCTCTCTCTCTCTCTCTCTCTCTCGCTCGTTCTGTGTTTTTCAGACGCAGGGTACACGCGAATCCCGTTTGATCGACGAATGCCACGATCAACGTGACGTTACAACGATGCAGAGAAAAACACCAGGGGAGCGTGACGTAACGCGGAAAAATGATTTATTCCGATGCGTTTCCTCTTTTCTTTCTTCATGTAAATCAACGTGGAAGCCGTGACTTTATTTTTGCTGATCGAAAAGTTGCTTTGTCCGCGAGAAAAACGTGAAAAAAGTGTCGTTGTGCAAAGACAGTTAAATTAATGCGCGACGATTGATAGTAGTATCACTCTTCAACCGGCAAGAAACTGCTTATCGTTTATCGACTTTTCAAGCACTAATGAATACGGCATGCCGAATTTGTGGTACGAGCGGAACTCGACGGTCGCATACTAGAATAATTATGAATATGGAAAGCTTAAGTGTGTGTGTGTGTGTATGCACGTATGTATGCACGTACGGCACAGGTTGTTGCCGGTCGTTAGTTCTCTGCCCACTCGCATCCGAGCGTTGGAATTCGAATTATTTCGGACTAAGAAACGATCCGCTCGAGAGCCGGGAGCGTATACGCGAGGTATGCTCGCGGGTGGGAGCAGAAGAAGTTGTGGGGGTATGAGCGCGCAGCGCTGCGCCAGGTGGAGGGGGAAGGGCGAGGTGCGCGCGCTCGTGCCGGAGCGACGAGAGAGCGAAAGAGCAACGCTCGAGACAAGCACGCGCAATGAGCGATCGCGACGCATGGTCGATGGAGAGTGTGCCGGGTTCGAAGAACGAGAGGCGCTAGAGAAGGAACGATATGTGGGGGGGAGGGAGAGAGATAGAAAGGAAATGTAGTTGTGAAGACACGTCGGGAACCTACCACGTGACTAATAACGCATATATGGGGCATTTCTTGGGAAGATACAAAAAGAACGTGGAAGAATTCGTTTTATAAAAATCGGATTAAGAGATTCGGCAGGGGGGGAGGGGCGGTAGGGGCTTATTCATCAATTCTTGGAAAACCAACCATCATGAATTTTTTTAACGTGTTTATCTATTAGTAAAAGTCCCACGGTTTTCGAGATGGAAATCTTCTGCCATTGGTTTGTCGCATGCCAATTCTACAAATGATAACTTTTTTGACCCGGTTTTTAAAAAAATACTCTTCGTTATTTATTTTATGTAGAAACGTCTTCTTTTGAAGCTAAAGGCCTTAGGCCACAGTAATGGGTATAAAATCGTATGCGAATTTAACAATCTTTTTGTCGTATGAAAAAGTGATTCACTCATAAAATTAATTACACATCTATTTGGTATGAATATCAAGCTGTTAGAAAAAAAAATATATATTTTTTCGATGTACAAAATAGCCGACTACTCGAAACTTCTTGAAACAGCTTTCGAATACAATTCAATACTACTCTTTGAGTTTGTTCGGGTTTCTTTGAACCCAAACAGACCCGAGCAATCCATCGTTAGAAATGGTCTAACTGGGTGCGAAATGGCTAAAAAAAATTACATCACCCGTAGTGTGAACGCCTCGCCCATCTGACCGTACGTAAAATTACATACACAAAAGTATTTTTTATCTCCAATGTTTTGTGGTGAAAACATTTCAAAGAATTTCCCAAGACTCAGTATAGTCGAGACATAACATATATATTTTACGAAGTTCAATCTTGGATCGTGGCTAACGCTCCAACCTCCTCAAACCGGTGCTCACCGATGTGCTCATCGATTAGTCAAATTCCTCATCTCAGCTCGCGCGCCTCACCGCGCACTTTTTCCGAACCTCGAAATCTAACGGTCGAGAATGTCGTACTGCATCCGATCGTTATCACGGTTTATTCCTTATTCTCACCCGCGTTTCTATTTTCACTCTTTCCTAGACATCCTTGCAGCGACGATATTTTTTCGCCAAATTATAGTCTCGCTGGGAATCGCGAGCGAGGAATAATAGAGTTCCGGCGAAACATCGTTCCGGCGAAACATCGTTCCGTTTCACTCACACGCGAGCGTCCTGTACCCAGCGTTGCGCATGCGCGACGAGGACGGTTGCATCGACAGCATAGAAAGAGACGGAGCGAGCGTTCGACCGGCGAAGACGCGTAAAGCCAGCGGTCGAGTCTCGCGTGGTGGGGGGGAGCGGTCGAGTCTCGCGTGGTGGGGGTAGCGGCCGAGTCTCGCGTGGTGGAAGAAGTGGCCGAGTCGCGCAGAGTGGGGGTACTCTCTCGCGTGTGGCGCGCATCGTTGTACGCGGGGCTCGCGGTCGTAACCCACGCCGAGTGGCGGCAGCAAATTGGCGCAGTAGGATAAAGGTGCTCGCGCAAGAAGCTAGTCGCTTGAAAACCGTGTACGAGACTTCGGCGAGCACGTAAAGGAGCGCGAGCCAATCGCGATCCTTGGCTTCTATCTCTCGCTCTCTCTCCCTCTCTTTTCCACCTTCTAAGGATGCTCTCGCGCGCAAGAAGCGAAGTTTTGCCCTGGATCGCGGCCACGCGCGGCGCGAACCGGTTGAGAAAAGAACGCCGCGCACACAACACGCCTGCGATTGGCTGTCGTTTTGTGCGCGAAGCCGCTCGACTTCTCGTGTGGTACAAACTGCCTAACGACGTTCACCGCTGCGCGCTTCGGAACGCGCGTGCGTGCCGGAACGCTGCGTGCGAGAGAGAGAGAGAGAGAGAGAGAGAGAGAGAGAGAGAGAGAAAGAGAGCGCGAGAGAGCGAGAGTAGCAGCGCAGCCGATGCTCGAGCTCGAAATTCCTCGTATGCGTTTATATCGCGCGCTCGCGACCGAAAAGCCCCAAATCACGTGACTCCCCGACTGACATCGCTCGGTATGCGTGATCCGATACGGACGTACGAATATGCGTGTGTCTGTATAACGGTTAGTGTACGTATACACACCGTTCTACAGACTTTATACGTGTAGTGTGGCGGTATAGTGCGTGTATATAAATTCCGATGATTCCGGGTGACGGGAACGCCTTCATTCTCGGTCCACGTTCCACGAACGAGGGACACACAACACTCTCGCAACATTGTAACGATGCATATCTCCTTTCATATCCGACATTTCATCAAAGCGGCTCAGTAATGGTGTTGCAACGGGCGCCACGGGATATGGGAAAAAAGCCGAAACTAAGAACACCAAACAAAACTTTTTATTTGAAGAAAAAAAAAAATACGCCTGGGCCGAATGATTCGAAAAATGTTGTTTCATTGCCGGAGAAGAGATCTGTACCTCTCGGATATTCGTGTTTGAAAAGAATAATGGGTACGGGTCGAACGACCATGGGAAAGTATCCGAAAGAGGTTAGGAAATGAAATTTCCATCGGGATGTTTCTTAAGGGGTAAGGCCATTGTAGAAATTTCAAAAAATCGACTTTTTTCTTTTCTCGAAAGATGCCTTAATATCTTGAAAATGACATACTCAAAGGATTAAGGTGGGAAAAATGTCTAAATACTTCTATTTTGAATTTCGGCGCAGCCCCTCTTAATCCGATGCAATCCGTACCAAAAACCTTAAACGCGTTTTTCTCGAAACTACATTTTTCAAGTCGGCCGCACTCATAACTCGAACAAATCCTGACCGATTGACTTGAAATTTTAACTGTATATGCATAATTACATTCTGCATAGAAGTACGTAGGATTTTTTCGATATATCACATAGTTTTTTTTTATAAACGGTTTTCGGACGATGTTTTTTTGAGAATTTTGAACTTTTATTAAAAAAACGCGCTGTTTTTGCAAAAATCGATATGTGAAAAAATCCTACGTACTTCTGTAGCCATTCGCATGCGTAATCGAAAAAAAAATTCATTCACCCTAAATTAAAAGTTGCAGGCGCCGTTGGTCCGGCCGCGCGCCTATGAAAAAAAGGCTTCGTCGAAGAAAAGCTATGCAACCGCCATTTTGTTTTGTATTACTTAAAAAAATAGTTTATACAGTTTATTATATGTACAATAAAGGACCTTTTTCAGAATTTTGATTTATTCCGTTGTCCAGCTAAAAAAAATTCCCAAAAAATACTTATTTTTTCCACGCTACAGTGGCCTTACCCCTTAATCGAAGAGAAAATGGTCCTGGCCACCATAGGAATGCAGATTTTCAGACTCGAATAGTCGCATTCTATGAACAAATAACTGAGAAACGTTCCGGAAACTATCGTGCAGCTGTAGATAAGCGTGACGAAGTACGCCGCAGGAGTGGCATCTCGCGGTGGGCAGCGGCGTTACGTCAAAGACGAACGGACGCGAGGCGCGCGTCGTTGAAAATTCTTGTTATTTCGTCGCAAAATTATTAGGTGTACAGATAAATTCTTTCCCGCAGAATAAAAACAGCTGGATCGAATGTTCGATGGAAAAAATGTTCCCGCAAGGTTTGGCGTTTTGTATTACGAACCTAGTATATTAATTCACCGTACCACCAGCTTCAAGGGCTATACCAATGTGACACTTTAAAAAAATCGATTTTATTTTGTTGTCTTTTTCGACAGATTATACTTTCAAGAATATCATTAAAATTTATATCATTTATATCAATATCATTTTATCTTTCAAAAATCGATAGTTAAATATTTAAACGCGTTTTTCTCGAAATGAGATTTTTCAAATTTGCTGACATTGTAACTCAAAGAGCAATTATCCGATTGACTTGAAATTTGAACTGAGTACTCTTGAATATATTTACTCTACAATGACGTAGGATATTCTTGATTGGATGAAAATTGACGATTTGATATTGAAAAAAACGAACATTTTATAGGCAAGAAAACAGACTTTTTTTTCATAACTACGTCATGGTCAAATATAGCCAAATAAATTCTTCATTTTCCGAAACATTTAATTGAGTACTTTGCTTCCAAAAAGTTTCCGAAAATCACCCAAATTTTCGGCGTTCACACTGGTATAGCCCCTCAATAGGCTACATCTGCCAGTATTGGGCGAAATTTAATTGCTAGAGTAACTAAAGATTAACAATTAATTAATTTTCAATTGCTGCAGTCGCAATTATCCAATTGTTAATCTTGATTTTCCACAATTAGAAACCAATTAATTTTCAAACGTTTTAATGTATTTGATTAAAAACTTACAATTAAAACTGATTATTGTATAGGGCTGGGAGTGGTGCGAGAACAAATGTGTAAGTTATTGAAATACGTATATGAGTAGAAAATAAACGACTCATATTAATCATCAATAAAATATATTCTAAGAAACAATCAAAACAAACAATTGAACTATTTAACTTTACAGATATCAGATAAAAAAGATTTATATATTATTATTGATTATATATATATATATAAAGTCAATAGTAATATCTGAATCTTTTTTATCTTTATTTTATCGAATTAATATAAAATCTTAGAACAATTAAAAAAGTTAATTGCAATTGTTTAATTACGAGTTGCAATTAACATAGATTAATCCAAATAAATTAACTGCAACATGCAATTAATTCTAATTGCAATTAAATTCAATGCAATTACCTTTTTATTCAATTAATGAACTGATCAAAAATTTAATTGATTAACGCCCAACACTGACATCTACCTAAGTGGGTAAAAAACTGCATTTTCCAAAAATATTTTCATTCCATAGTATTATCTTTTAGCTATATCCCTTGGAAATTTTTCTGAAATATGCCTAAAATTGATTGAGCGACAGCTCCTAACCGTCGCCCGGGCGGGCGGCAGCCATACTTCAAACTTTAAACGGATTTTCCTCGACACACTTTTCAAAGTCGGTGGACATGATATCTCGAGAACCACTTGATGGATTGTTTCCAAATTTACAGGAGATACGATGAGAAACATTTAAAGGTCGTTGACGATCTCACTTTTTCTCGACCTCGAGGCTAGCTAGAGAGCAGGACGACCAAAAAATCTTCGATGAGGTGACCAAAACCATGGTCTTGAAGTTTGCATCGTTGGAACGCAACGAAAATACTTTTTCGTATTCTTACTTCCGCATTTTTTTTTCTTCATATTTTAAATCTAGAGTATTAAATTCTATAGGATAAAACCGTAGAAATATTAAAAATGAGAAAACGAAAATGGAAAAAGAAATTTCGTTGCATTCCAACGATGCAAACTTCAAGACCACCCAAAACCACCGAATTCGACGTTACTTTGCATTTTGTTTTCGTAATTTTCACGTGAAAAAAAAATGTATTGCTCGAGCGAAAATAGGTAAGCCTTTTTGTAGTCCTTTAATAATATTATGATAATACTGAAAAATCATGTTTGTGTGTGAGTGTGTGGTGTTCAAACAAGTTTCAAATATACAAGTTGTAGAAAACAACCCTATGTGATGTTTTATCGTGCAGGCTGTGAAAGTTGGTAGAAAAATTAAATTTGCAAAAATATTCAAAGACTTAATTTTTTCATTTGAAAACTTTTCGGCTCACGTCTGAAAGTAGTATTTTAATACGTAAGGCTCACTACTATACTTCTTAAAGACAAAAAATCACAGGAATAGACTTAATAGTTTAGTTGCATTTGCAAACTGTCGTCTAAAATTAGTATCTTACAAAAAAATCACAAAAACCAAAATATCTTTCAAACCACTGAAAATAGCATAACATACACTGAAATTTAATGACAAAAATAAAATATTATCTTGCAGTTTAGGGTGAAGCTGGGAAAGCCCACTGATAATCGTTTCGGATAATCGAATACGGTATATTATTCTTTACATGCATATATAAAACGTATACTATACAAACCCTAATTGAACATGTAAGTTTATTTTCTCACCAATGATGGAATAAGCTACTCTACAGGGACACAGTTTTGAGCCGAAACATTAATTACGCTTATCATTTGTGTAGATAAGAACGAAAACTTTGTCTTGAATTCGCAACACTATTTAGTCACTAATTAAATAAGTCACGCCATAATGTACAACAAAACGCAACGGTATTTAAGGGGGAATAAACGTTTGTAAATTTGTTTTTGCATTTTTGCCCTACTTCTGCCAGAAAAGAAGAAGAGCAAGAGAATGCTGAATTGGAAGGACAATTGTATGGTCCAGGCATCGCCGATTAAAGGTAAACACGAATCTTCCATGGGTTTACAGTACTTAAAATTTTAAACGTGTTTTTCTGGAAACTATGTTTTTAGACACGGTAGTATGCGTAGCGCCTCGAGTTTTCAATCGATTGACTTGAAATTTTAACTGTAGCTTCTTGACAACATTTTCTAGTCCATTACGTGGGATTTTTTCGATAAGTTGAAATTAAAAAATTTTATGATCGATATTCGACCGATTTTTTTTTCTTTTCATGTTAACGCCATTTTTTTTCAAATCAATATTTTGAAAAACCCCTACGTACTGGACTGGTTTTTTATATCTACTTTCAAAATATTTTTCGTTTTTTCATCTAGCTTGAAAATTATGACCTGTGCGAATACCCCCGTAGAGGACTGAAAAAAGGACTTTTCTTTCATCGACTACTGCGCCGCCATTTTGTTTCAAAATAATTTTAAAAAAATTTTCTTTTTTTTTAAGACTTGTACTAACATGTATAAAAAACCGAATTAAAAAATATGGTTTGTTTTTCTTAAATAAATTGTCGAAAATGGCCCTTGATTTTGCCCTCACAAAGGTATATTCCCCCTTAGTCAGTAATTAAATAGGTCTAGTTTCAATTCGCTACAATTACAATGGCGATCGCAGCGCCATCCCTGTTGCCTTCATTTTTAGGGACGCTTTTTAAGGCAGTAGTCTGCTTTACAGGCTTCAAAAAATCGATTTTTCGTTTTTGTCTTAAATCTATTCTAGGAAGGATTATTGTATGGCCCAGGGATAGCTGATTAATATCTAATTAGTGTAAGTATCCGAAAACTTATATTTTTTTGGACCGAAAACTTTAAAGCCCGTTTTCTCGAGTTTTCATTTTCACAAGTTTTAGAAAACGGTGCTGGCGATAGCAAAAACAATATATGTCCGATCGAAAAAAAACAAAGTGATCTAGCT
Organism: Ophion obscuratus; assembly: GCA_964007375.1. NCBI lineage: Eukaryota > Metazoa > Arthropoda > Insecta > Hymenoptera > Ichneumonidae > Ophion > Ophion obscuratus. The sequence goes on from OZ023319.1 coordinate 6,208,758, forward strand.
TCAGTATTGAATTATCTTCTATTTGAACTAAAAAAGTTGGACAAAAGTACTATTTAAATTACTTGTTTTGCAACTTAAAGTGAATTTTTTTTTTCAAAAAAGTGATTTTTTTTTTCAAACTTCGAAAAAAAATTGAATTTCATCACTTCTTCGGTATTTTTCTAGTTCATATAGAAAAGGAACTTATAAAAACTAGAAAAAAATTTGGTTCGACTGTTTCAGATGCATCGCACGACCTCCATCACCGGCACCGATTTACAAGTGCAGACTCCAGGCGCCCCAGAAAAATCGTTACAACTTTGAAAAATTTCAATATTTTTTAATAATAAAAATTGTTTTTCAAAGCTTGAATATAATACACTATCGTCTCAAAATTTCGTTTACCGCAATCATTTCCTTCCCTTTCAAAAAAATTGCTGAAAAAACGCTTTTTTTCGGCTTCTAAAGCAGACTACTGCCTTAAATCGTTTCCCCATTGGAGGTTAGGCGCCTGTATCTAGCATCCATAGAATTCGCAATCTGCCTGACAGGTGGGAGAAATGTGTAAAAAAACGGGGACTACCTTCACGATTAAGGTTTTTATGGGGTTAAGTCAACATGTTATCACCGAGCTGAATTTTTTCAGGGCCTTTATAACCTCTTTATTGATCACCCTGTGCAGTTTGAATGCGATCTACAGTACCATTTTTAAGAAAAAAAAAACCGGCAATTCGACGAATTTTGTGGGCTAATTACATTACGCTTATGGAAAACTCCCGATCATTTTTCACTACATTATTAATATCCGCTTAGTAAATGTTACCACGGAGCTGAAAAAATGGACACGGTTCGTCTAATTATCGGACTAATCCTTGGTACCGCGAAAATGAGGATTCACAGTACCGTTATAAAATTATTAATGTTTCTGATAGAGAATTTGCGCGAAAGTCAAGCACACAAAATATTAAACTGTGCAATCATGGCAATGTCGTAGACGGCACAAATGCTACCTACCTTATCGGTATTCGGTAATCATGCCCGGGAACTTCAAACTACTCGGTCGGGATAATTAACAACGAATATTATTTGTACTTATTCTCTTACATGATAATAATTACTCAATATTAATTTGATAACTATGTTCAGAAATTATACATTTCTAGACAATTCTAGGCAAAGACAAAATAACGCGGATTTTTTTTCACATATAATTTTTTTTTGAATATTGGAAAATACCAAAGTTTTTTTATTCCTCCGAGATTATCGACAGCTTTAGTACACACTTTTTGTTCCCAGCGAAATTTCTTTTATCCGGAACGATATTTATTTTTGACAGCTCCTCGGGCCGATATTGAGGTTACGAACGGGGCGCATATGTCTCTAACTTCGCGACACTTCTGCCAACCTGGGCATTGTGATATACCACGATTTACGACGTTGCCAATTCGTTTCGCGTTAAGGGGCTATACCAGTGTGAATTTTTTGGAAGAAAAGTACTCAATTAAATGTTTCGGAAAATTAAGAATATATTTGGCTATATTTGACCTATATTACATAATTTTTTCATAGAAAAATATTGTGATCCAAGCGACTTATGCGCTGCCTTCAAAGGCGCCAAAAAAAAGTTCCTCCACTGGTGACATGATTCCGGCCGATTGAGTAGCTGAAACCGAAAAAGGAAAAAATGTCGTTAAACTGGAAGGTATTTCCTGTATAATGACATAGGATTTTCGAAAAATATCAAAATCCAACAAAATGGCGTAGTTATGAAAAAAAGTCTGTTTTCTTGCCTATAAAATGGTCGTTTTTTTCAATGCCAAATCGTCAATTTTCATCCAATCAAAAATATCCTACGTCACTGCAGAGTAAATATATTCAAGAGTACTCAATTCAAATTTCAAGTCTAACGGATAATTGCTCTTCGAGTTACAATGTCAGCAAATTGGAAAAATCTCATTTCGAGAAAAACGCGTTTAAAGATTTAACTATCGATTTTTGCAAGATAAAATGATTACAGATACGGCCTTGAATTTTTTACAGGATATTCTTGAAAGTATAAACGGTCGAAAAAGCCAAAAAAATCGATTTTTCAAAAGTGTCACACTGCTATAGCCCCTTAATTGAGCGAGAAAAAGTTGTAGAAAATAATTATACAAAGAAACGAAAAAATAGATGTGGAAAACTCATTCGAAAACGCACGTTTAATATGACGATTATTTGAAAGCTAACAGTTGGTAACAGTAATTCGGCTCCGTGCATAAGCATAGAGCGCTCGTATTTCACCCCCGACGGCTAAACTCCATGACAACCTTAAAATGTATCTTCATTTTACGTAAACAGATAATTATTTTCATGACAAAAAACGTCACGTCCAATAACGACTCGGACTTTCGCTTGTCTCTTCAACGAAAAAAGAGGACGATTGTCGATAAAAATATAGTGTTTTACGTTTTACGAAATAAATATTTTATCATCGTAGGAAACTCGCGGCCTGAAGGTTATTTTTTTAACGTTACTTCGATTTTGGTATTAGTGCAGGCCTGTCCCGAAAGTCTGAAGCATTACTGCATCGAGACAACCCGAGAAAATTCCGGGTTGTCTCGGAAAAAAATTTACATATACAGGGTGTCCCAGAAGTAATGTACGCCCTTCTAGCATCTGGTAGGAAAACAAATTCTGAGACGAAAAGTCCTTAGTTATTTTTTGATCAGACGCATAGATAATTAATTATGAATTAAAATAAATAGCCAATCAGGTGCGCGCTACAGCGGAAAGGCAGCGTAGAGGGGAGGGATAGGGGAATGCGTTGTAATTGCGTGCGCCTGAAAATGTGTGCGGACGGAAAATTCCGAAAGCATGTGTGTGTGTGTGTGTGTAATTAAGTGTCCGAGTGTGCGTACGCAAGTGTGTGTGTGTGTGTGTATCCTAGTGTGAGTACATATGCGCACACGCGTATGTGTGCACTTGCACGCATGCTTTCCGAATTTTCCCTCCGCACACATTTTCAGGCGCACGCAATTACAACGCATTCCCCTATCCCTCTCCTCTACGCTGTCTTTCCGCTGTAGCGCGCACCTGATTGGCTATTTATTTTAATTCATAATTACTTATTTATGCGTCTGATCAAAAAATGACTGAGGACTTTTCGTCTCAGAATTTTTTTTCCTACCAGATGCTAGAAGGGTGTATGTTACTTCTGGGACACCCTGTATAGTTCTATCGTTTAAAGAAAAAAAGAAAAGAGATCGAATTTTTGATTGTTGTAAATGTATATTCTGGCTTAAATCACTCAGGTAGATCAATTATAGTATGAACATAATTAGACAATCTATTTAACCAGAATAAAGTAGGTACGTTATTTGTGTACATGATCCCTAGGCATCTTGTACACCTGGAAGGAAATCATCTTGCCCCAAACTCAAATTTTCATTCATTCCTCAGTAACATAGCATATAAGTATTCCACTGTTATCACCCCAACGAAAACCCAAATTGAGCATATTATAAAGCCACAAACACAACGATGATTGCAACTGACAGTATACAATAAAAGTTACCTAAGCTTCAAGTCAACCTTGCCTTAGATCTACAGCTCACAATCTTTATTTTTTTCCATCAAAACAAGTGCGTCGCTCACACCGCCATCATGAATTGGCTAACGCGGGGGGGGGGGGGGGGGGCTATGTTTTATGAAAGGATATCACTAGTTAGCGTTAATAGTTTTGTCGCTATTGAAAATGATCATCTTACCTCATGGGATCAATAGGGCATTACACCCTTTTTTCAAAGGTGTCTCAATTCGAGCCTTCCGCGGTAATAAACTGCTAGAAATTTTATTTCTATTTCATGAAATCGATAAATGCCATGAAAATGCATTTCAATTTGCTGCTTCGGTTCGTAACGTCACTTGCATAGTAAACATCGACGCTGCGCCAATTGTGAATTGATACATTTTTTTTGTTAAAAGTGAGTTACAATTTCTATCATTGGTGTGTTGTTCCTAAATGTAAGAATCCTAGTGCAAAAACACCGGGAAAGTTGTGGATTGAAATGCGAATTGATATAAATATGAGGAAGGCTTGGTTAAAACTTACGAGAAGAGATCCAAAGTCAAAGTCCGAACAAAAAAACTCATTCGTTCTTTTTTGAAGTACAGATACCGATTTGAAAAATTACAATTAACTATGACAAACGAGAATACAAAATTGTTGACGCTTTCTTTCACAGGTCGGAGAGTAATACGTCTACCGCTTTCTTTGTTCACTATGTTAATGACGTCACCTCGGAATCCATTATGGCGGCTACCGTTTCGCATGTTCGTTGAACAGATGGAAAAAGTTTAAAAAAAAATGAATTGTAAAACTTATTTTGTGTTTTTATAAATAAAAACCAATATTATTCGATTACTTATTGCGAAAAGTGCCTTATTTATACATTCTTAGTATTTTTCTTACATAGAGTAAAATACACTGTAGTCGAATATCCATAAGTTAAATATCCATAAGTGGAATATCCATAAGTTAAGTATCCATAAGTTAAATACCCATAAGTCGAATATCCATAAGTTAAATATCCATAAGTCGAATATCCATAAGTCGAATATCCATAAGTCGAATATCCATAAGTTAAATATCCATAAGTGGAATATACATAAGTCGAATATCCATAAGTTAAATATCCATAAGTCGAATATTCATAAGTATAAATATCCATAAGTATAGAGTAGAAATGAGTGCCAGAAATGGCGGGAGATAGAGATAAGTGAGTTTGTTCGGGTTTATTTTTTGCGTCCGTCTATACTGATTTTTCCACTACTTCCCGCCATTTCTGGCACTCATTTCTACTCTATACTCACTTATTTATGCCTGTGCTTATATTCGACTTATATATATTCGACGTATGGATATTCGACTTACGGATATTCGACTTATGGATATTCGACTTACGGATATTCGACTTAGGGATATTCGACTTACGGATATTCGACTTATGGATATTCACTTACGGATATTCGACTTATGGATATTCACTTATCGATATTCGACTTATGGATATTCACTTATCGATATTCGACTTACGGATATTCGGTTACGGAAATTCGACTTATGGATATTCTACCCCAATCGTAAAATACCCTATTCGTATGTCCGTGCAGACATAGTCCGAACAATCGCGCGTGTCAAATAAAATAACGATATTTTTAGTTTTGTTATTTTCGTCTCGCGATGCGCGTTTTTTGTGCTCTATCTGATAAAGGCCTTCAGTGAGTGATTAACTTTTGTTGTTTTCGTGCGTTCTTGCTGGCAAGTTGACGGCGAGGCTTTCCTGCCGTGTTGTTCATGCGGAAAAAGACACAGATATGGCGGGATACGCGGAGGAAGAGAGGAGGGGGAGGGGGGATAAAGCGAATCGCGTGAACCCCACGATGTCGCAACAAACAGACAAGATACTTTGAAAATAACGAGTTTTAGGTAAACACGTATGGTAGTTCTCCGCGTGACTGGGCTCAGTATTTATGATTAAGGAGGACAACGGTGAAGTTTGCATCGTTGAAATGCAATGAAATTTTGTTAATACATTTTTTATATCTTCATTTTTTTTATCGTCCAAAATCTTATCGTAAAAATTGGGCTGCAGATTTCTGAAAAAAAAAAAAAAAAAAAAAAAAAAAAAAATCGTGCAAAAAGCTTGAGCATTCTGGGTAGCCCAAATATGCCAAAAATAATCGGGTTACTAAGCTTTCGTTGCGTTCTAAACATGCAAATTTCAACATCATTAAGGGGTTAGGCCACTCTAGAGGCCGAAAAAATAGGCTTTTTGGGGATTTTTTTTTTTCAGAAAAACTACAAAACTACAAACTTAAAAAATGCAGTTTTGAGATAAACGCTGAACACCCGCCATTTTGAAATTAATCGCTTCAAAAAAATTATTGTATATAATCACTGATATGTATGATAAGCACCCTTTTTTATAATCTCGATTTATTTTGTAGTTTTTCTGAAAAAAAATTCCCAAAAAAGCCTATTTTTTCGGCCTCTAGAATGGCCTAAGGCCTTAAGGAGGTTGGAGCAGTCCAGTTGAGTCAAATGACGGTTTACACTTTTTTGTTTCTATGGACCTTAAAAATGCATACAAGGTATACATTTATTTTGTGGATGTAATTTTTTAAATAAAATATTGGGACGTTGAATAAGTTCCCGCTGTTTTCGCCAACTTTGCGGTCATTCAGGTTGGCAGCAATGCTCTTCATTCGCCTCCCAAGATTCGTAATTTTTCATCAAACCTTGATGATTCAATATATATATATATATATATATATATATATATATATATATATATATATATATATATATATATATATATATATAAACAAAGGTTTAGTTTGCGGTAATTCCTTGTTAGAAATAGTTTATATCGGTGCTAAATAGCAAACAAAATTACATCGCCCGTCGTATGAAAGTCTTGCCCATCTAACCGCATGTAAAATTACATTCATTAAACTATTTTTTACCTCTGGGGTTTTGTGGTGAAAGCATAAAAAAAAATTCTCTACGTCTCAGTATAGTCTAGACAATAACGTATATTTTTTTTCTAAATTTAATCTTCGTAGCTCACGCTCCAACCTCCTTACTATGTCCACAAATACCTTTTTCACATATATATGTCGTACGATCTCAGGTTGAAGTACCTAAAGGGTGAAACTTTGCAAAGACCCCCCTTGAGACGATCTAAGAGGATGCCCCAAAGGATTTATCCCTCCTAGCAATACCTCTCGAAATAATGAACTTTTAAATTTATTCCTTTTAACGCGCTGCCATCTAGTAATCTGCGTTCCGACTATATCTATACGAGCAATCGCGGTCTCCGCTTTGTGCGGATCTTCGCCTCGCATATGCATTAGCTCTGCTCGTATCCCCTCCACGCTACGCGTAAGCTATACGAAGATCCGCACAAAGCGGAGAGCGCGATAACTCGTATAGGTATAGTTACGACGTAGCCTACTATGTATAGATATAATAGGAGCGCAGTAAGATAAATAACTTTGGAAATTCAATATTTCGAAGAGTATTGCGAGCCGCAAAAAATTCTTTCAAAGATTGTCTTACAAGGTCAAAAGGAAGGTCTGCGCAAAGTTTCAGCACGATCAGAGGCTTGTCCTCTTCGGAATTCCATTCCGATCATACTACACCGAGTCCACGCAAGTGTCTGTAATAAAGTAGGATACAGAAAAAAATCATATGAATTCCTTTTACGATTTCTTTCTACCTCCTTCGTCTCTTTGAGGTCCCTTTTTTCCTCTACTCGATTTAATCGAACGTCGTACGCCTGTGATAAGTTCACTACGATGCTCATGAGAGGAGAGCGGGGAGGGGGGCTCATCGAAATGAACTCCCTAGTGTGATCGTTACACTCTCCTATGAGAGGCCGATCAAAGTCGAATACCCCGCCATTATCCGGATGGGAGAGATTGTATGTGCGAGAGACGAGCGAAGACGCCGGGAGCGCTCTCTCTCTCTCTCTCTTTTTCTCTCTCGTATTGCGTAGTACGTACATAGTATATGCGCTTGAATGGATTACGTCACGCGGGTGGCGAGCGTGCGACTCCCGCGCGCGCTCTGTCACTCTCCCTCGCTCTACCGTGAGGTAGCTCTACCCCCTCACTCCGTCTCTTTCGCTCTCACGTGTTTTCGCTCCGTCTCTTTCGCTCCCACGCGCTTTCGCTCTGTCTCCTTTGCTCTCACGTGCTTTCGCTGCGTCTCTTTCGTTCTCACGTCCTTTCGCTCCGTCTCTTTCGCTCTCACGCGCCACCGCGGACTGGAGGGGGGAGCGCACCGGGGCACGGCGTGAGGGGCAAGGCTCTAGACGGTGGGGGGCGACGAGGGCATACACACGACGCGCAGTGTTTACGATGTTTGCGCCCAATGATCCCGACCCTTGTGCTCCATTCTCCGCGGCTAGCCGCCGCAATATTTCGCGCATTATTTTTTAATCTCTCCGTTAATTCGCACCGCACTCTCTTCCATGCACCATACTCAGTCACTCGGCCACAAAAAAAAACCCGAAAACATAACAATGCCGTCTTAATGCGAAAATAAACAAAGCAAGAATAAAACTGAGAATTTCAATGTTTGCGAATTGGTAGGCAGCAGCGACACCGGCGCAGAAAATGGACGACGGGGGATAAAACGATGCCTTAAGCACACGTACGACATACGTTGAACGCAAACAAACAAAATTGAGAACCCAAGAAACTGATGGTGTTGAAGTTTACATCGTTGAAATGCAACGAAAAATCTTGATTTTTGTAAAATTTAAAAAAAAACGTTTTTTCTCCCCAAGTTTGGGTTATAGATCCTGAATAAGGATTTTCAAAAATGTTTTAGTGATTTTGGGAGCCCAAAGGTGCAAAAAAAAAATAGATTGGGCAGTAGGAAAAAATTGAGCGCACGGCTGACGCAATTCTATGTTGGAATGAGAATGGAAAAATGTAGAAAATGATGGATCGCGAAAAAAAATTGTCACATCTATATACTTATATTCATAATCTTGAATCAACCTCTCCGCCTACACACACACACACGTGTGTGTGTACAAGGTATATCTTGACCTTGAAATATGTTGTAGAGGAGACATCCCGAACAAGTTTATATAAATGGATATTGACATGAGTCCACGTGAATCCGATAGCCTTTTTCTCTGACTGCAAATGCGATTTATTTTTTTTTATCTGATTCTATTGACTCTAAAAGACGCGCTGATTTTTTTTACATTTTTCGAAACGACCCTTAGTCGAAAAGAAAAAAATTCTCCGAAAAAAACGCCCTGCTTTAAAAGTCTGAAAAAATTCCCAAAAATGCGTGATTACAGGGTGATCCAGAATAGATGTATCAGCGGGAAATGCCGGGTTCGGCAGGTTATTCCGAAGATTTCTACCGAGCCGTTTTCTTTTTTTCGCCTCCGTCATCAAATGGGAAGCATTAGAAAATAGGCATTCGATCTTCGAAATTAACGCTCGAATCCGCCATGTTGGACGACCGAAAAGGGCAGAAGAGTAGGCGAAGGGCCACGAAGTCGTAGCCGACGTCAAGAAGGTTCTGCGAAACAGCAGCGTTTGACAAATGCCAGCGCGCATGATATGACGTTTAGCGAATCATTCGCTGCGTTGGCTGTCAACCTATTCGGCCCGAGAATCGTGACACACGATTTGACGTTTCACCTGTCGTCTGCTATCGCTCGGCGTATTGCGTGCCAAAGCGTGAAGCGCGCCGCAATTAATGACATTTACGAATTTTGCCGCGATTATCCATCGAGAGCGCCTGTTCTGTTTGCTTCCTTAAAAAATAAAAATTAACAAAACCAAAGAATTGTCAATGATTATCGACTTTCGATATACCGAGCGATTTTTCTTGTGTATTGAAAAAAAATCAATACGTAAGTTTTTATTAACAAATTCTCAATAACTTGACGCTACATTTTCGAGAATTCGATGTTTTCGGGATTCCATTTCTCATTCGACCACTCCGTTCAGTATCGTAGTCGGATTGATCTCCAGAAATACATTTTTCTGTACGAATATCATCTTAAAGTGTGTTCGAGCTGCGTTAGGAAACATAAGGAGAAGATTTCCCTTTCCTCATTAGGGGAGACGAAATCTGTCGGTTCCGGCAGACGAAAATCGATACGACGTTTTGTTAGGATTGACAATAGATGAGAAGATCTTCTGCACCGCCTGAGATACAATTTTTCACGTACCGATACGGGTTGATTCTGGAAATCCCAAAGCGTTGCGACTCTGTTTGCGGTTTCTCTTAAGGGGTAACACCACTCAAGCGGCAGAAAATTAGGCCTAACTGTGACAATTTATTTTGGCAGTATGAAAAAACGAATAGGATTTCTTATGAGAGGGTTTATGTAAGACATATTAAAGTATGTAAAAATTATTGTAATTTTCATACAAAATAGCGACGACAGAGCCCATCTTGAAAAACTTGTTTTTCAAACTGGGAGGCCGGAATACGCGAACCCTTTGCGTGAATCGATTTGAATTTTGATCGCAGCGTCATAATTACATTCTCTATGGGCGTACGTTAACGTCGTTTGACAAACGAATTGATTTCATCTCCTATCGCGATCGGGAACGAGATGAATTTATCTCGTTTCAATATCATCGGAAAGGAGATGAAATCAATAGCGAACTCGTCGTGACGGCTTCGAGTATGTCTTACGGACACTAGAAGAATCATTGACAGAATTTATTTCATCTCTGTTCACGATTGAGAACGAGATGAAATCATCTCTTTGCGATATTATCGGAATGGAGATGAAATCAACCGCGAACTCGTGGAGTTGTCGAGTATGTCCTATGGATAATGCACGAATTGTTGTCCGAATTGATTTCAACTACTATCGCGATCGGGAACGAGATGAATTTATCTCGTTTCAATATCATCGGAAAGGAGATGAAAACAATGGCGAACTCGTCGTGACGGCTTCGAGTATGTCCTACGGACACTAGAAGAATCATTGACAGAATTGATTTCATCTCCGTTCGCGATCGGGAACGAGATGAAATCATCTCTTTGCGATATTATCGGAATGGAGATGAAATCAACCGCGAACTCGTTGCGACCTTGTCGAGTATGTCGTATGGATAATGCATGAATCGTTGTCCGAATTGATTCCATCTCCTATCGCGATCGGGAACGAGATGAATTTATTTTGTTTCCATATCATCGGAAAGGAGATGAAATCAATAGCGAACTCGTCGTGACGGCTTCGAGTATGTCCGACGGACACTAAAAGAATCACTGACAGAATTGATTTCATCCCCATTGGCAATCGGGAACGAGATGAAATCATCTCTTTGCGATATTATCGGAATGGAGATGAAATCAATCGCGAACTCGTTGTGACGTTGTCGAGAATGTCCTATGGATAATGCACGAATCGTTGTCCGAATTGATTTCATCTCCTGTGGCAATCGGAAACGAGATGAATTTATCTCGTTTCAATATCATCGGAAAGGAGATGAAATCAATGGCGAACTCGTCGTGACGGCTTCGAGTATGTCCTACGGACACTAGAAGAATCATTGACAGAATTGATTTCATCTCCGTTCGCGATCGGGAACGAGATGAAATCATCTCTTTGCGATATTATCGGAATGGAGATGAAATCAACCGCGATCTCGTTGCGACGTTGTCGAGTATGTCCTATGGATAATGCACGAATCGTTGTCGGAATTGATTTCATCTCCTATCGCGATCGGGAACGAGATGAATTTATCTCATTTCAATATCATCGGAAAGGAGATGAAATCAATGGCGAACTCGTCGTGACGGCTTCGAGTATGTCCTACGGACACTAGAAGAATCATTGACAGAATTGATTTCATCTCCGTTCGCGATCGGGAACGAGATGAAATCATCTCTTTGCGATATTATCGGAATGGAGATGAAATCAATCGCGAACTCGTTGCGACCTTGTCGAGTATGTCGTATGGATAATGCATGAAACGTTGTCCGAATTGATTCCATCTCCTATCGCGATCGGGAACGAGATGAATTTATCTTGTTTCCATATCATCGGAAAGGAGATGAAATCAATAGCGAACTCGTCGTGACGGCTTCGAGTATGTCCGACGGACACTAAAAGAATCATTGACAGAATTGATTTCATCCCCATTGGCAATCGGGAACGAGATGAAATCATCTCTTTGCGATATTATCGGAATGGAGATGAAATCAATCGCGAACTCGTTGTGACGTTGTCGAGAATGTCCTATGGATAATGCACGAATCGTTGTCCGAATTGATTTCATCTCCTGTCGCGATCGGGAACGAGATGAATTTATCTCGTTTCAATATCATCGGAAAGGAGATGAAATCAAAGGCAAACTCGTCGTGACAGCTTCGAGTATGTCCTACGGACACTAGAAGAATCATTGACAGAATTGATTTCATCTCCGTTTGTGATCGGGAACGACATGAAATCATCTCTTTGCGATATTATCGGAATGGAGATGAAATCAACCGCGAACTCGGTGTGACGTTGTCGAGTATGTCCTATGGATTATGCACGAATCGTTGTTCGAATTGATTTCATCTCCTATCGCGATCGGGAACGGGGTGAATTTATCTCGTTTCAATATCATCGGAAAGGAGATGAAATCAATGGCGAACTCGTCGTGACGGCTTCGAGTATGTCCTACGGACACTAGAAGAATCATTGACAGAATTGATTTCATCTCCGTTCGCGATCGGGAACGAGATGAAATCATCTCTTTGCGATATTATCGGAATGGAGATGAAATCAACCGCGAACTCGTTGCGACCTTGTCGAGTATGTCGTATGGATAATGCATGAATCGTTGTCCGAATTGATTCCATCTCCTATCACGATCGGGAACGAGATGAATTTATCTTGTTTCCATATCATCGGAAAGGACATGAAATCAATAGCGAACTCGTCGTGACGGCTTCGAGTATGTCCGACGGACACTAAAAGAATCATTGACAGAATTGATTTCATCCCCATTGGCAATCGGGAACGAGATGAAATCATCTCTTTGCGATATTATCGGAATGGAGATGAAATCAATCGCGAACTCGTTGTGACGTTGTCGAGAATGTCCTATGGATAATGCACGAATCGTTGTCCGAATTGATTTCATCTCCTGTCGCGATCGGGAACGAGATGAATTTATCTCGTTTCAATATCATCGGAAAGGAGATGAAATCAATGGCGAACTCGTCGTGACGGCTTCGAGTATGTCCTACGGACACTAGAAGAATCATTGACAGAATTGATTTCATCTCCGTTCACGATCGGGAACGAGATGAAATCATCTCTTTGCGATATTATCGAAATGGAGATGAAATCAACCGCGAACTCGTTGCGACCTTGTCGAGTATGTCGTATAGATAATGCATGAATCGTTGTCCGAATTGATTTCATCTCGGACGGCAACAACCGGCAACAACGAGTTCGCGGTTGATTTCATCTCCATTCCGATAATATCGCAAAGGGATGATTTCATTTCGTTCCCGATCGCGAACGGAGATGAAATCAATTCTGTCAATGATTCTTCTAGTGTCCGTAGGACATACTCGAAGCTGTCACGACGAGTTTGCCTTTGATTTCATCTCCTTTCCGATGATATTGAAACGAGATAAATTCATCTCGTTCCCGATCGCGACAGGAGATGAAATCAATTCGGACAACGATTCGTGCATTATCCATAGGACATTCTCGACAACGTCACAACGAGTCCGCGATTGATTTCATCTCCATTCCGATAATATCGCAAAGAGATGATTTCATCTCGTTCCCGATTGCCAATGGGGATGAAATCAATTCTGTCAATGATTCTTTTAGTGTCCGTAGGACATACTCGAAGCCGTCACGACGAGTTCGCCATTGATTTCATCTCCTTTCCGATGATATTGAAACGAGATAAATTCATCTCGTTCCCGATCGCGACAGGAGATGAAATCAATTCGGACAACGATTCGTGCATTATCCATAGGACATTCTCGACAACGTCACAACGAGTTCGCGATTGATTTCATCGCCATTCCGATAATATCGCAAAGAGATGATTTCATCTCGTTCCCGATTGCCAATGGGGATGAAATCAATTCTGTCAATGATTCTTTTAGTGTCCGTCGGACATACTCGAAGCCGTCACGACGAGTTCGCTATTGATTTCATCTCCTTTCCGATGATATGGAAACAAGATAAATTCATCTCGTTCCCGATCGCGATAGGAGATGGAATCAATTCGGACAACGATTCATGCATTATCCATACGACATACTCGACAAGGTCGCAACGAGTTCGCGGTTGATTTCATCTCCATTCCGATAATATCGCAAAGAGGTGATTTCATCTCGTTCCCGATCGCGAACGGAGATGAAATCAATTCTGTCAATGATTCTTCTAGTGTCCGTAGGACATACTCGAAGCCGTCACGACGAGTTCGCCATTGATTTCATCTCCTTTCCGATGATATTGAAATGAGATAAATTCATCTCGTTCCCGATCGCGATAGGAGATGAAATCAATTCGGACAACGATTCGTGCATTATCCATAGGACATACTCGACAACGTCACAACGAGATCGCGGTTGATTTCATCTCCATTCCGATAATATCGCAAAGAGATGATTTCATCTCGTTCCCGATCGCGAACGGAGATGAAATCGATTCTGTCAATGATTCTTCTAGTGTCCGTAGGACATACTCGAAGCCGTCACGACGAGTTCGCCATTGATTTCATCTCCTTTCCGATGATATTGAAACGAGATAAATTCATCTCGTTCCCGATCGCGACAGGAGATGAAATCAATTCGGACAACGATTCGTGCATTATCCATAGGACATTCTCGACAACGTCACAACGAGTTCGCGATTGATTTCATCGCCATTCCGATAATATCGCAAAGAGATGATTTCATCTCGTTCCCGATTGCCAATGGGGATGAAATCAATTCTGTCAATGATTCTTTTAGTGTCCGTCGGACATACTCGAAGCCGCCACGACGAGTTCGCTATTGATTTCATCTCCTTTCCGATGATATGGAAACAAGATAAATTCATCTCGTTCCCGATCGCGATAGGAGATGGAATCAATTCGGACAACGATTCATGCATTATCCATACGACATACTCGACAAGGTCGCAACGAGTTCGCGGTTGATTTCATCTCCATTCCGATAATATCGCAAAGAGGTGATTTCATCTCGTTCCCGATCGCGAACGGAGATGAAATCAATTCTGTCAATGATTCTTCTAGTGTCCGTAGGACATACTCGAAGCCGTCACGATGAGTTCGCCATTGATTTCATCTCCTTTCCGATGATATTGAAACGAGATAAATTCATCTCGTTCCCGATCGCGATAGGAGATGAAACCAATTCGTTTGTCAAACGACGTTGACGTACGCCCATAGAGAATGTAATTATGAAGCTGCGATCAAAATTCAAATCGATTCTTGCAAAGGGTTCGCGTATTCCGGCCTCCCAGTTTGAAAAACAAGTTTTTCAAGATGGGCTCTGTCGTCGCTATTTTGTATGAAAATAACAATAATTTTTACATACTTTAATATGTCTTACATAAACCCTCTCATAAGAAATCCTATTCGTTTTTTCATACTGCCAAAATAAATTGTCACAGTTAGGCCTAATTTTCTGCCGCTCGAGTGGCCCTTAAGAGAAACCGCAAACAGAGTCGCAACGCTTTGGGATTTCCAGAATCAACCCGTATCGGTACGTGAAAAATTGTATCTCAGGCGGTGCAGAAGATTTTCTCATCTATTGTCAATCCTAAAAAAACTTCGTATCGATTTTCGTCTGCCGGAACCGACAGATTTCGTCTCCCCTAATGAGGAAATGGAAATCTTCTCCTTATGTTTCCTAACCCAACTCGAACACACTTTAAGATGATATTCGTACAGAAAAATGTATTTTTGGAGATCAATCCGACTACGATACTGAACGGAGTGGTCGAATGAGAAATGGAATCCCGAAAACATCGAATTCTCGAAAATGTAGCGTCAAGTTATTGAGAATTTGTTAATAAAAACTTACGTATTGATTTTTTTTCAATACACAAGAAAAATCGCTCGATATATCGAAAGTCGATAATCATTGACAATTCTTTGGTTTTGTTAATTTTTATTTCTTAAGGAAGCAAAAAGAACAGGCACTCTCGATGGATAATCGCGGCAAAATTCGTAAATGTCATTAATTGCGGCGCGCTTCACGCTTTGGCACGCAATACGCCGAGCGATAGCAGACGACAGGTGAAACGTCAAATCGTGTGTCACGATTCTCGGGCCGAATAGGTTGACAGCCAACGCAGCGAATGATTCGCTAAACGTCATATCATGCGCGCTGGCATTTGTCAAACGCTGCTGTTTCGCAGAACCTTCTTGACGTCGGCTACGACTTCGTGGCCCTTCGTCTACTCTTCTGCCCTTTTCGGTCGTCCAACATGGCGGATTCGAGCGTTAATTTCGAAGATCGAATGCCTATTTTCTAATGCTTCCCATTTGATGACGGAGGCGAAAAAAAGAAAACGGCTCGGTAGAAATCTTCGGAATAACCTGCCGAACCCGGCATTTCCCGCTGATACATCTATTCTGGATCACCCTGTATATGTGAAAATTTTCAAGCTATCACCAAGAGTGGAATTACGATTTTTTCTGTGCTTTCTGAGCGATTAACGTTGAAAAAATCCGAAAAATTGACTGCTAACTGTTCAAGGTCCATGATTGTGAATTGGTTATTCAAAAATGGTCAAAAAATTAATTGTGGTTTTCACAATATTCAAGTATCCGCCCGAAGTAAGCGGTTCTGGAATTTTTCGGATTTTTTAAAACGTTAATCGCTCAGAAAGCACAGAAAAAATCATACTTCCACTGCGGATGATAGCTTGAAATTTGTTACATATAATCACGCATTTTTGGGAATTTTTTCAGATTTTTAAATAGGGGTGTTTTTTCTCCGACTTTTTTTTTGAGTAAGAGTTGTTTCGAAAAATGTAAAAAAAAATCAGGGTGATTTTTAGAGTCAATGGAATCAGATTAAAAAAAGGATAAATCGAATTGGCAGGGGTCAGGGAAAAAGTCCACCGGATTCACGTGGAATACCCCATATATATAACACATCCAATACACACCTATGTTTGAGTATTTAAAAACGCGATAATTTCTAGTTGTCCAATGTGTGTAGTCGCGTAGTAGCATATAGTAGGACATGCTCTGACTTGTCGACAGTTGCAGGACTATCCATTCATAACATTACCCCCTTTATGGGTGTACACCCAGATAGACGGATGTACCTCATATTGGCATCATATGTACATCATCATTGCGGCATAGAAAGTCTCACAGCTGTGTATCCCTTATGAGTGCTCCCGTTGAAGTCATATTTGCATCACATGATGATTCACAATAATACATCCAAATGAAGCAAAGTTGTTATCACGCGAATATGCATGCAGTGAATTCATCAGACTAGCCGATTCGGCTCACGAATATCTAACAATAAGTGAGTGCATATGGGGCTCATATGGGTGTCAACGGCTTGAAGAAATTGCAGTGCTCATATGGAGCTCATATTAGCGACATGGCGTGACGTAACTATGCTGTGTTCATACGGAGCTCATATTAGCGGCATGGCGTGACGTCACTATGCTGTGCTCATATGGAGCTCATATGAGTGTCATAGGCTGGAAAATACAAAAATCCAAAAATGATGATTAAAAAAATCTGGTAAGATTTTTATATCCATATGCTTTATTCGTGTTCCTACCTATATGATAAATGGATTAAAAAGTATCCTGCCTAGTTAAATTTTGTATCTACCTACGGCTTGAACCTACGTCTTCTAATTCGAGAGCTGAGCGCGCTACCTACCTAGCCATTCTAACACTTGTGCAAACTTTCTTTGTGTCCGCCTATTTGTATCATTCTGGATTTGTATGCATATCGCCGTCATATTGCGCTCATGGGATGTATCACTGAGAAATATGCATATCGCCGTCATATTGCGCTCACCGAATGTATCACTGAAAACATGCATATTGCCGTCATGGAATGTATTACTGAGAAACATGCATATCGCCATCATATTGTGCTCGTGGGATGTATCACTGACAAAATATACACATCGCCGTCATATTGCGCTCAACGAATGTATCACTTAGAAACATGCATATCGCCGTCATAGGATGTATCACTGAGAAACCCGCATATCGCCGTCATGTTGCGCCCATCGAATGTATCACTGACAAACATGCATATCGCCGTCATATTGCTTGCTTGGCATGCTTACTACCAGTGCTAACCCAGTGAATTCATCAACACAAGTCATTGGATGACTTCCATATGACGTAAAATTTGCAGATATTAATTGTGCACACTTGAGCACGGCGATATGAGTTCAACGTGCTCCAAACGTACGATGCATTTGTAAACGACATATTGAGATCAAAATGCTTTGTACATTCACTATACTAAATGAGTTCACGGCTTTGCGTCATGACATGTAGTTCATATGCTGTAAAATTTGCTTCATCAATTGTAAGCACAGTGTGATGAGCATGACTGTCTATCTGGACACACACATTTATATAATTATATTTTTATAACATATATAACATATATATAACCCATTCATTACACACCTAGGTTTGAGTATTCAAAAATGCGATAATTTCTAGTGGTCCAATGTCTGTAGTCGCCAGGCAATTCCGCACCGTACTGTTTTTGGCGTCGTAGTACGTCAGACCAGACACACATACACACACACATACCGTCCGCAAGAGAAGCGAACCACGCGCTCTACGAGCCAGCTCGTTGGGTATCGGGACGTTTTCTTTGAAGGGAGGGAGAAAGTAAAAAAGACGAACCGCGCGAGAGCGAGCTAGAGAAAGAGAGAGAGAGAGAGAGGGGGAGAAAGAGAGAGAGAGAGAGGGAGAGAGAGAGAGAGAGAGAGACAGAGAGAGAGAGACAGAGATTGATTGATTGATTGATATATTTTTATGCCTTGGTCGGAACCTTGAGGCAATATGGCACATAGCATGTATGGTTTACAAAATTGGTATATAAAAATAATATAATATAAAGGTAAAGTTAGTGTACAACTAGGTAATATAATAGAATAAAAATAGCGCAAACATAAATACAGGGTGAAATATAAGTAATGAGAAATTGAACATGAGATAAACCTTATAAAATACTCTATACAAAAATAAAAATAATGAAATTATGAAAGTTAATCGAATAATTAATCGTGAAATTAATCGAAAAAAAATTTGGCGATGGTGAACCAGTGTAGTATTGCTAGCATGTAGGGTTATGACATGATGGAATAAAAGCGATGGGCTTAGTAGCTATCTACATCCTGATCGAAGAGATATGAAAATAGTCTGGATTTAAAAATTGCAACGCTCGGGGATGATTTGACTGACGAAGGAAGAGAATACCAAAAGTACATGGCGGCTAGGCCAAAAGAATTTCGGAGAATAGCTGTGCGATGTAGTGGTATGCGAAACGTATTCATGGCAGAACGACGATCAGAGTAAGCTGATGGTAGAGCAGGCGGGAACATTTGAATCAGATATTCCGGAGCTTTTTTTTTCAAGATGTTATATATCGCAATGCCCATGAAGTATAGTCTTCTAGTCCTGACAGTCAACCAACCTAATTGCCGTCGGTATGGTGTGATATGCTCGTCTTTTCGGAGGTTGAAGATAAATCTAATGGTTGAGTTGATTAGCTTTTGCAACTTGTGATTTTGCTCAGTTGATAGGTCGTTATAAACAAGACTGCAATGATCGAGAATTGGAAAGATGAGTGTAGTGATGAGCGAAATCCTAACTTGACGTTGTAGTGCATTTTTATGATATTTCAATTTGTATAGCGAAAAGTTTACTTTGCGGGAAACGGCGGACACATGCCCATGCCAGGAGAGGTCAGATGCCATAATCACACCAAGATTCCTCGCTTCCCTGACATATGGCAGGGTAGTACCATTCGCAGTGATCGGAGCAAGTTCGTCCAGGTTCAATTGATTGATATGAGCCCTTGAGCCAAGTACAAGGACAAGCGATTTCTGTAAATTCAGTTTAAGCCCGTTTGCATTTGCATAATCTGCCACTACTTGCACGTCGGCTGAGATGCGGCGTATTCCGTCGGCTATGTCAGTGGGCGAGCAGCTAAGATAGATCTGAGTGTCATCGGCGAAGACCATGTGTTGAGAGTGGCGGAGATTGCATCCAATATCGTTGATGAATAATGAAAACAGTAAAGGACCTAGGACCGAACCCTGGGGGACACCTGCATGGGTGTCACACCAACCTGAACAATGACCTTCATCGTCAAAGACTGCCTGTGATCTGGAAGAGAGATACGCAAAGACCCATTTTAGAGTGTGGGCAGAAAATCCGATCAGCTTTAACTTTCTAAGTAATTTCGCGTGTGGAACGGTGTCAAAGGCTTTACTAAAATCGAATAGCACCAAGATGGTAATACTCCGGTTATCGGCAGCAGTTTTGATATCGTGACACACTCTAAGGAGAGCTGTTTGGGTGCTGAAATGTTGTCTGTAGCCGGACTGTCGTGAGTCAAGAATATTATGATTATTGATAAATGCAACTATTTGCTGGTGGACAATGCGTTCAAGGATTTTAGAGAGCTCAGGCAGATTTGCGATGGGTCGTGTGTCAGATAAAGATTTAGGTGGATTGAGTTTAAGTAGAGGACGAATTAGGGCCCGCTTCCAGGCTTGAGGGAAATGAGCGAGCCTCAAGCAAGCATTAAAGATTGATGTTAGATAATTTGAAAGAACCGAATGGGAGTTTTGGAGTATGAAGGGACTAATGCCATCGACACCTGCGGATAGTGACGATGATCCAATCTGTAGGATAAGCGCAGAGACCGTTTCTACATTAACTGCCACAAAATCGAAGGTGGGGCCATCGACTCTACGTTCGTCGAGGATAGTCGCTAGGTGAGTGAGTCGACAGTGATCTGATGTATTCGTTACCTGTGCGAAAAAATGGTTTAGATCGTCAGGAGAATAGAAATTGAAGGGCGAGACATCGGCGGATTTAGTGAGCCCCAGGGTTCGTAACTCCTTCCATAAACGAGTCATATCTGAGATTCCCGACAACCTCCGCCGATGAAACTCATTTCTGGCTGTTTTTATGTCGACGGCGAGTTCATTTCGAAATTGTCGATAGATGGCATAATTTAAGACGCTGTTTGATCGCTTGGCTTGTTTAAAGAGTGAATTTCGCGTTTTTATCCGTGTCTTGAGCTCAAGGATCATCCAGGGCGCTAGCGGTCGATGCACACGGAACTCATGTTGTGGAGCGTGCTGATCAAAAACTGATGTGATTGTATGATTTAAACTTTCTAAGTAGCTGTCAATCTCGGACTTTGCAACGCACAAATCTATAGATACGGCGTTGTGGACGTTAAGGGCACCTGAAAGAGAGCTACAAAATTGTGCTTGACTGAACATTTTAAGGGCTCGCCTAGAAATAACACGATCTATATGAGACCGAGATTGAAACTTGTAAGTGAGACAGATTAAATCGTGACCAGCGATGAATGGCGATGAGGTTTTTTGGAATGAAAATAGTTTGGATGGGTGATCGATTATAAAAACGTCAAGCCAAGAATCACAAGTTGCAGTGTGGAATGTGGCATCTGATTCAACAATGTGCCACGCTTGAGCCATGGCAATTTCACGGAGAAACGTTGCTTCAAAGTTTGTGCGCAATAAATTACAGTTTAGATCGCCAGTAATAATCATGTTGGAATAGTCAAAAGCAAACCGTGTGATTGTGTTTAGGTATTCCTCAAATAAAAAACCTTTTGGCCGTCGGTAAATAGAGCTGAAAAGCAAGGATTCATTCATGTGATTAGTTACTTCGATGATTACGAACTCAGGAGCGTTTAGCAATATATTGGGTGAAGTTGCAAGAACCCGCACTTTCAGACTGTTATGGACATATATAGCTACGCCACCTCCGCGCTTACATTTCCTGTCGTTTCGCAACAGTGTGTAGTCGGGTAAAGAGATCAAGGCATCAGAAACATTACAAGTGAGCCATGTCTCGGATATTGAGATGATCTGATAAAAATTGTTTGAAAGATGCACTTTGAAAAGATCAAAGTGACTCAACAAAGAATTTGCATTGAAATGAGCGATTTTTAAAGAAGAATTTGCGCGAGATCGAGGAACAAGTGAAGTTGCCACATCGTTGCTGCTAGGTGGGACACGGTCTAGTCAAACTAATTTTGCTAGGTCTGCCTCATTGTGAATCGTGATGCGCGGTGCGCCATCAGATTTCCGCACGTAAATTTCGTTTCGTCGGAACCAAGCGTGACTGTAACCCGCAGTTTTAACTTTAGCTCTAGTTTTTCGAAGCAAAGCGTAGGTGGCTGCAGGGAGCATCTCGTTGACAAAGATATTGCCTGGGCGATCGACGGAGAAAACCTCACGTAAGGTTAAGGCTTTTTTTGCACGTTTTTTCTCAATAATGAAGTCACGCACGGTCGGTGATTTAAGGACAACAACATACGACTTATGTATAACTTTAGACGCAGAAGAAGTGCTGGGATGACTGCCGACTGGATCGAGTATGGTCTTTGTGAGAGGTCTAATTGCAAGGACATCCGGGACTAGGTCCGGGATACCGAGAGCACAGAAAACTTTCTGAACTATTTCGTCGGGAGTATCTCGGATATCGATCGGAATGCTCGTCAGGGTGATTTCGGACATGCACCGTTCAGACGAACGACTTGCGAGGTCGGATACAGCAGCTTCTACTTTATCATTAAGCATTGAAAATTCATTGCGTATGGCTTGCGTGTCGGAGATAGTAGCGTTGACTTTGCGATCAAGTTCAGATACACGCTCGGTCGTGTTCTCGTTTTGCTGTTTTAATTCACTAATGTCTTGAACAACCGATGATAAGGTGCATTGGATGGCTTGCAAAATGGCATTAGTGGACGAAGTCCCTTGATCGAGTCGCGCGTAAATATCTTGTAGCGTGACGTTAGGAGTAGGGTTTTGCAAAGCCCGCGGCCGTTCTGGCGAATTTTCGGGGGTACGGAGTGTGATACGCGATCGATGCATGGCACATGGGTCACAGCGAAAAGCGGACGTGTTATCGGAAACATTCGGGTCATATTCAAAAATTTTCGTAGCACATGCCAC